>OX031010.1:77835398-78435398 GCA_943735925.1 Pollenia amentaria
CACTATCTAGAAATATTTTAAATGACAGTGGCCACTTTAGATTAAGGAGAAGAGATACTGCAGGACTTATCCAACGAGAAGAGCGCTAAACATCTACATATGTGAACAGAAACCATGAGTTCATATTTAATATATGAAGATTCAATAATAAAAAAAATTATAAATTAATTTAGAAGAATTCTTTTCAAAGTCAAGATATTTTTTAGTGAATATTTTAATGCGTTACAAACATAAGCAAAAACGCAAATGTTGGTGTAGGGTATAAGTACATTCTAATTTTAACTTAGTTTAATTTGGAGCCATATTTTTAAAAAGTTTTGCTAATTAATATTAAAATTACCTGGTTCTGTGGAAACATTTATACCTCGATCAGCATCGTAATTTATCATTCGATTATCGTGATACCAAAATATATATTCTGAATTCTCCGTATTTTGTACCACATGACACTGTAGTCTCAAAGTGGATCCTGGAGTTAGATACCGAATGTTTGCTCCAGATATTTCGGCTCGAGCCTCTATAAAGATATAAATCAATATAAAATTAAGCGAATTGTTTCATTCTTGTTTTTTCATTTATTCCTTATTAGAAATAAATTTTTTTACACAACTAACAATTGTAACGTGGTTTTCTTCTTCGGCTGAGGTAGTTCAGACGAGTCCAGGGTTTACTTACGGATTTACTAACCTTAAGCAAGAAGACGATATGTTTACCCTTTTTTAGGATTACATTAATCTTTTCTTTATTGAGTATTTCTTAAGCAATTCAAATACAATTCATTAATTACGAGAAGCTACGATAACTTTAGGATGGATTCTTCGGTATGGGGGATTTTGTGTTGATCGGATCGTCGACAGCAGACTGGAGGCTGTGACTTTCGGAAAGTGTGATGTTGCGTTATAGTTTGGTTCGGGGCTATGGAACGCTCGGCTGCTGAGTCTTTCGGCTACAACAAACTCGGCGTCGGGTCTATGATCATTCGTGCACAGCTGTTTGGTAATCGGCTACAACTGACAAATGAAACGGTATCAATATGATTATTTGTAAAGGTTTTACGCGCTTTAAAGTGATTTCGAGAGTAAGGTTTATATGGGGCCTATTATAAATTATATACCAATCTTCACGAAAGTTGACAGTGTGATTCCTTTTCATATAAAACTGACCGCCAAAAATTCATTATAATAGCATTTTCCGTTACGGGTTTACGCGTTCTTTAGTGTTTCTGACAGTGGGCTTTATATGGGGCCTATGGTAAATTATTGACTGATTTTCACAATTTTTTTTAATATTTTTAGTTATATAAAACGAATATGTGCAAAATCGTATACCAATAATTGCATTCCGCTACTAGTTATGTTAGTTTATAAAAAAATTTTCAACAATTTAGGTTGGTTGTTAGACATTTTGATTCATAATTGTTATCCTACTGAACTGATCTTATTGCATTTTATTCCCAAACTGCTAAGGATAACTAAAAACAATTTGACATCAATACTATTCTTTTCTTTTGAGCTTTTCGAAAGGGATAGTGTTTTTAACAAACGGACATGGGTAAATCGACTAAAGGTTAGTCCACATTTATCAAATATTTGACTATAGAATCCGAACAACGCTTTTGCACAAATTTCATCCACCATTTTCATTGTAACAGTTTTTATGGATTCACTAAACAATATTTCTTAAAACAAATTATAGGAAATTGTTATTAATAAAGTCTTAAAGGTTTTTTGATTCAGTTAACGTTGTGTAAAAACAACTAAACATTTGATAATAATTGTGGTTACGTGTGGGACTTCAAGTATTTGTTAAGTGTGACTTAGAATTACTCAAGAACTCAGAATATATATACTTCGTGGGGCGAATAATTAGTATACCCTCATTTTTCGATGTAATATGTATTTAACTGGGAAATCTAAATTCAATATTATAAAAAATGTAAAAAGTAGCACATGTAGAACACAAAAGTTAAAGAATAAGGGTTTCATTTCCCTTATATCCCCTTTTTCCATGGCATGTTTCATTTTATGTTTTTTAATCCAATACTAATGAAAAATAAAACAAGTACCAGTTAAAGAACGAAAAAGTACCAAATAGATTCCTTTAAAGATTCACATTCACTCAGGGCAATGCATTTTTTACTTTTATGTTTTAAGTCCAATACTAACGGAAATTCATAAAGTAACAGTTAAAGACCAAAAAAGTACCAAAAAGTTCCCACATAGTCTTATCACGCTGGATATTACATGTTGTATTTTATGTTTCTAGGTCCAATATTAACGGTAATTAAATAAACGATCTTCATCCTTAAACGTTCGAATTTCAAAAACGTACCAAGCTTTTATTTGTATGTTTTAAATAATTTTTTTAAATTTTGCCCCTGCAGCGCCTAGGATGCCCCTAGACAGGTCAAATGTATGAGCAAGCCAGCTTTATTTTTCATCCCCATCATTTGTATTAAACGTACCTACCCGCAATCTCATTTCTTAAGGGGGCTCCCATACACAATTTTTAATGTAGGCAAGAAATATATTGAAGAAAAACTCCCATAACTGCCTGGGAGTCGCCTACAGGAAGATAGAATTTATACATTCTCCGACCTCCATTATTTTTTTGCTCTTAACATTTTCTCAAAACATACTTGCCCTTTATCTCCACCTTTTAGAGGTGCTCCCATACAAATATTGAGTTTTATGAAATTCTTAAATTTAAGCACACTGTTATTTCTGAATTTTTAATGATATACTTATGGCCAATTTCACCAATTCTAGTTAAATATCAATGTATGCTTCAAATTTCTTTTTTATGTAAAACAGAAACAAAATTTTATGAAAAAAAACTTAAATATGAATGGATATTTAAATAAACTGTTGAAGTTGGCCATTAGAGTTACATTTTTTATTTTTTCACTATCTAAATGTATGGATTCACTTTCCTTTTTCTTAACCACATCCAAACTACGTTGCCGCCAAGTACTTTCTCTCAATTTAATTGCAACTTTCTAGTGAAGACGAGGGGTAATGTGCAAGCTGACCTGTAAGCTTCTTGACGACTAAAGCGTCTGAGAAAAATTCAAACGACTTATCGACCCGATGCGAATATGGCAACATATTGTAGAGGTTGCGGTTAGCGAATCATTCAGGCCATGTATTTTTGCCTGTGAGGAACGAGTAGGCAAATTTAACGTCCTTTGAAGCTTTTGCGAAATAAAGGTTGCTTCTGAGGCAGAGTCAATTAAGGCACGAACAGTGCATTTGACATCATGGGTTTAAACATCCACCAGCGCGGTGCCAAGTATGACAGATGGCGAGGTAGGCGGTACCGCAGGCCCTTGCAATTGCGTTGAAAACGATCTTACCGTACGGTTCGCTGCTTCCGCGGAGGTAGAAGGGGCTAAGTCCAGGGCTGTAGGGGGGGTGTTGTTGGCCATATTTGGAGGCTTAGGGCCTGTGCTTGAAGCTGCCTCAGGCTCGGCCCGATGAAGCTTCTTCTTGCAAAACATGCATACGTATTTGCTGGTACAAGCCCTGACATGATGAGAGTTTCCTAAACAGTTGGTACAGCGGTTTGTTTTCTTGACGACAGCGTAGCGGTCTTCAATAGAGAGTGAGAGAAAGTTAGGGCACTGTCGCAAGGGGTGACTCTGAGCACAGAGGTCACACAGTATCATCTTCTGTGTTTCTGTCTTATGGTTTCCCGTGTGAGAATTATAATTTTTTTGATGAGAGATGCTCGTCTTGTAATTCTGAACTCTTTTACCGAGAGCTGAGTTGGCTTTATGAGCATTGCCAGTTTGAGGGGTTTGGAGGTGTGAGAACTCGAAAAAGTGGATCGAGTGTCTGCCACAGACAGCAGTGTCCCTTTTCGACGAAGCTGTCTCGTCAGCGTCTTCGTAAGCACTCAAAACCTTTTCATAGCAGGTTTTGAACTCCTCCCATAGCCGTGTGATTTCGGCTTTCTGAATTTCTAAGGAGTGTGCGGTATGGAGCTCAACGGGTAAACCGCAAAAGTAGGTCTCGAACTCTTTAACGCGATCAGCTGCTTTTATCATTGCCTTTAACGATGCCATGACGTAAAATTATGTTTTATTCCGTTCAATTAATGTAAACAAGAATGGGTAGCTATGCTCGGAGAGCAGTAGATTTGTGTTGAGTTGATAGAAAATGTGGATATGGTTTTATGGTATTATACCTTGAGCACCGTATGGGGTGGGGGTAAATGAGCGCAAAGCTTAAAAACCGGATTTTAGGGGGCGCTTCGTAGAAGCGATGGTTAATATAATCCGACTCAACAATGGCGTTTAAAAGCAACGTGTAACGTTGGCCTATAATTTAGTTTTAAGGGGTGTGGTTTCTTGTGCCTCGGGTGGTTATTTTCGCCAGAAAATATATAGGGATCTATTCTCGGAGAGACGTAGATTTTGAAAATTTATCAATAATTTTCACTTGGGCCTCATAGGAGGATGACAAAAGGGTGATACATACTTAATAAGTTCTAATATCAAATCCTAGGGAACCTATCAGAGGCGCCTCGTAGAAGCGGCCTGCGTGTATTGAGGTGTATGTATGTTTGTCGCGAGTTGCATTAATATTGTAATTAATGCCTAATGAAAAAATATGGGTTACCTAGTGTGTACAGTGGAGGTAATTTGCATAAAAATGTTAGTAAAGGGGGATCAAATACGTTAGCCAGCGAAAAAATATTAATCCATTTCGATAATTTTTTCCATTTTAAAAATGATTAGCAAAAATTATTAATTTGACGAACTTCTCTGACGAAGCTCATAGTTGTGTAGATAAACAAATGTAGGTCGACTCACTTTACTTATTGTTGTTGTTACGTACATGCATACCATTTATTATTATGTGATGAGTTGACAAATGATTCGTTGGCTCATGCTTATTAAGAAAAAATGCGCAAGAGCAGCCAAACTACAACAACAAAAGACCACCGTATTTTGGTGGTTGATTTTGTATTATTCTCTTGGATTTTTTTCTTATGGTTTTTTTCTTATTTTGTTTTCCCTTATATGGGTGCGCAAAAAATTCGACAGCCGACCAGGTCGTCACTTGCCAGCATGTATGGTTGTATGTATGAATGTATGTAGGTACATATAATGACATGCATACAGGTCGGTTTGTTGTTTTGTCTTTTCTTTTCCTTTTTCACAGAGTAAATAAAGCACTAGTTGCGGAGCCGACACATACATATGGGTTGAAGTGTGTATGGTATTTTGTTGGTGGGAAGATGTAACGCAGAAAAAAAGGTCGACAGCAGGCGAGATCGTCACTTGCCAATAGGTATGGTTGTATGTATGTATATATGTACGTATGTGACATACATACAGGTTATTATTATTATTTGTAATATAATAAAGTGCAAAGTAATTTGCAAATTTGCGCGTACACCGCTGTTGCTAAGTCGTATGACTTTTATGAGTTTGCAGGCTCTTGGGGTTTTGTTGGTAGGATGAATTTTGTCTTTTCCTTTGGTAAGACTTTAAGTGAGTTTGAATATGAAAGGGAAAGACAAATTCAAAACATATAATGCAATTTTGTCAAAATAATGTTTTGACGAAACTGTACACACAGGGTATGTTTCTTAGTGCGTATACACAGGGTGTATAGATTATTGGGTATGCGAAAAATCACAAGGGATTGCCGGGTTCCCGGGTACCGGATCCGACTCGAAGGGCCAAGATGAAGGGGTGAGGGAGGAGTAAGTATATAAAAATGTAGCAAACGAAAGACTTACCCAATGCTGGTGATGTTAGGAGTTTCGGCTTCAAAAAAGGGGTTCCAGAGGCAAAATGGGTGCACAGATCCTCGTTCTGTGTTTTGTCACTTTTATAATTTTCCTAGTGCCACTTGTTCGCGCACTCTTTCCTCTTTGTTGAACTATATTTAACCAAAGTAATATGAGCCTTTTGTCTTTATTGGATAAGCCACTATCTCACACTGCCTTTAGCTTAAAATTTTCACTAGTTTTTATAATAAGGATAAAATTTTGATAAACCTTTTATACACTACACAAATTGATTATTTGTTAATCTGTTTTATTTTATTTTCGACAATGATTTTGGTTTTAATATTTTGCTTTATTTATTAGATTTAATGATTATTTCAATATACATAAATTGTTCTATTTTGACTTAAACCTCGCGGCACACTGACTTATGCTTTAAATACATTCGAGACAGCAGGCTACCGACTTCAATATGTCAAAAATAGAATACATGTGTGTATATGGAAATGATTATTTTAACGACGACACGGCTTTATGGCTGCAGGTTGTTGTCTATGCTAATTTGGTCGTTGTAGTCAAATTAAACTAATTTCTATTTTTGTCTGCTACAAAACAAAAACAGTGCTGCTAACATAATCAAAAATTAGAAGGATTAGTGCTTAAAAAACAATTTTTTCGTTAAATAGCTAAGAACCGGATTGAACCAAGAATATAAGCTCGGCTCACCACCAAATATTATTATTATTTTTAAGTATCTTTAAAGGAATTTATATACACAGAAAAAATTATTGCTAAAATATTTTCAAGCAAATCCTTGTTTAAAAATTTTATTATTTTCAACAATTTTTGTTTACTGTTTCTATAAATATTTTTGTTTGATTTTTATTTTAGCAACAAAAATTTTGACAATTATACAAAAATATATATATACGGTTTCAAGTTTTTATAATTAAAAAAAAAATTAATCGTTTGTAGGTCCAGTCTTAAATATAAATAATTTTTTCTGTGTAGGAAGATATTTGTCATACCAACGCTCCTAGTTTAAGAGCTTTAGGTCGTAAAAGTATCAAAATACTTTATCCATATCTCTAAAGGTATAAAATGAATCTTAGCAGTATGGGTATCATTTAAAAATTCAAAGTGCGTTTGACAGCTGTTTAAAGCATACCGATTTATTAACCCATTAAGAGCCCATTTCAAATACTCTTACTTATTGACTGACTTTTTTTTTACTAAATTGGCTTTATCTTTAAATTATGTCGATATAACAATAATTATTTAACAATAATAAACACATGTTACCACAGTTTTTAAGGCTTTGATTAAAAAAGTTCTTCAAATATATACATATTACTATAATTAAATATGTAAAAAGTGCATAAACTATTACCACATACATATTTTTAATCAAACTTATTAATAAATTCCAAAATGAAATTTTTTAACCGTAATAACTTTTAAATTTTATATTATGGAGCTTCTAAAAATATAGCATACAAGAACTTGAAGTGTTTTCTATGACATATAATATTTCAATAAATATTATTATACATATCGACAAAATTTTAAGATAAATGAAATTTTGTAGAAACATTTTTTAAGAAATATTAATTTTTGAAGTTGGCTCTTAAGGGGTTTATAACTCGGTATATTATATACATCATGTGAAATGTATTTCGAAAGACTCTCTTATGATACTTAAACTTTTAAGATCCAGTTTTTACCTAAAGAGATATTGATAATGTGCTCTAAAACTTGTACGACCTAGAATTCATAAACTAAAGGGCATAATAAACCACACAAATTGCTTGCAAAATTTGTTTGTGGTTTGTTTTTGAATCTGTTTGCCAATAAACAACACAATCATATTTCGTTCAAACATCAATTTTTAATTTTTGTTTCGTTTTCAATGAATGCAAATGACGATTGTGCTGCGGCAATTTTGCTCGCTATTTGTTTAAAACGGAAAAGAGATATAAAAGAAGAAAAAGAATTTTGGAGTAAAGAGTACTCTAACGGGGCAAACAAGGCTGTTAAACAATTAGAATTTACGGCTGAAAATGATTTAATTGCTTCTTCTTCTACGACTTTACTCTGCAAAGTTTTCGCTGAAATTATTAATTTTTGCACTAGACACCACAAAAAGTTTGACAAATATTCAACATGTCTGCCAAATATTTAAAATTTTTAATATTTCTACAATCATTGCTTCAAATGTTTGTCCAAACAAAATATTAATATATTTTAAATGTTTTTTAATAAATGAATTTGTTTTTACGTTACAAAATGTATAATAAATAAGTATTTATATATATGTAGACTTAAATTAACTTTGTGTACGAGTCTGCAATTATGCATGTTGTTCAATTCATAAAAATCAAAAATGATAGTGGCACCACTGATATGTAAATACATAAAAAAAACACAGCTGTTTATAGTTTTTCAATTGCAGCTGTCGTCTTCAAAATAATTAAGTGGCTGATTACGCAACTACAATTGGAGCCAGCAGCATTTGTAGTCGTGTGTTCGTGTTGCTTGCTGTCTCGAATGTGTTTAATGCATCACACTTGACTGACTGACTTCTACTTTTTTCTACTCACCAGCAACTCACCACTATAAAACAAAAACCAGCGAGTTGTTGGTTTTGTTCAGAGTTGCCAGCGGCCTAAACAGCAATTATAGTTAATAATAATTAATTAAGAATTGAATATTATTATATTAAACTTACCGGGAAATGTTATTTTTACAAGAATGTCAACATAAAGGCTAGTTTACACGGTAATACAATGTATTACGACATGCCAAAAAATGATGTAGAATGAGAAAAATATTACCATGTAAAAACAAAATGTATTGAGTAAGAGATAATACGGATACAAAATTTGACAAACGGTCGGTAAATGTTTATTTTCTAAACCATTTTCGAAACTTATGTATTCTCATCAAACCAGAGTCGCATTTTAACAGTGTATATTGAAGGTGGTAACATTTTTATAAAATTACAAAAACAAGCAGAATTAACTCAGGAAATGTTCATGTTGTTTTTGTAAATATTGTAAAACTGCAACCATCTGCTTTTTTGTTATTAACTCACTTTGCTTTGTAAACATGAAAAATACTTACCAACAGATTTTTATTTTTTTATTTTAAACACGGAGAGAATTTCATAATATTTTGATTCCACAAAGTCGTAATACATTGTATTACCGTGTAAACTAGCCTTAAGTAAGAAGATGTCATACTTGAAATTCGTAAAGTGAATTAATGTTCCTGGTTGAAATTCGTGTTACCTCTTTGGTTTCTCAAAACTCAAAATTGTTTGATATTTTATGTTCCCAAACACAATGTTTTATCGTGTCTAGCGATGTTAAATGTTTTCTTTCCTTTGCAACTCTCGGATAAAAAAATATGAAGAATGAAATCGAAAAATGGCAACAATTGCAATTATGAGAATTGGAAAACAATTATAATGGAATATTCAACTTTTCCAAATTAATTAGATATAAAATGTAATTGGTAGAAAAACAAAAAAAAAAGTAATTTTTTTTTGTTTCGTAGTAATATATTCCAGAAACACGCAATACTAATGTTTCATTTTTAGTGTCATCGTCTAGGCTAAAAACAGAAACATAAGTAGTAATACCTGTGTTCGGATAAATGTTGCCTGGCCGGTGGGTACCTTAAAAACAGAAAGATGATTTGGCGTTGAAAATAAAACCAAATTTAAAATTCCTCTTGTTTATTTAAAAAAAAAACATTAAAATTTATTTAAAAATGCATTGAAATACAACTTATGGTTAAATAATAATTATGTACAAATCAAGAAATGTAATTCGTTAGCATATTGGAAAAAATAACGTGCAACCTTATTCATAAAAAATATTTGTGTTTTATAAAAGTAAAATCAACCAAATTTCCATTTAACATTTAGTTTATGAATTGAAACTTTTTGTATGTGGCCTTTCAACGACATTTCGTCAGCTCACTATTGGCTTGACCTACAGAACATTTAAAAATATTAGTTAGCGGTTAATCAAAATATATATACCCCATATATATTTTGATTACCCGCTTTCTGAATCCAAAACCTGTTCCACGAAATTTTTTGGATTTCTGCAATATTAAGCATTAATTTTGCTCCGTATCAACTATTTTAAAGTGTATTAAGTATTGTTTTGCTTTGTTTGAGCCATTGTTTGGCGAATGATGCAAAATAATCATTGCCGTAAGAAAAACAAGTAGTTAAAGCGAAAACAAAATAAAATGACAACAAGAAATAAATTTTAATCTTGATTCGCTTGATTGCCGTAAGGAAAAAAGTAGTAAAATCAAAATAAAATGTCAACAGCTCAATACACAGCATTATATATACGTATGCTGCACAAAAAACATCTTTTTTAGAAATAATATTAGAAAAGTGGCTGCACAAAACAATCATTTTCACTTTCAATAAAATATTATCAACTCTTCTTCAAAACATATGACAGAAGCAGTGGTGAAAATGCAAAAAAAAAAACTCTATCGGGTATATTTTCAGATTTCAGAACTTCATGTAAACCTTCCTTGTCCTTTTTATCTACTACGACTTTTTGACATACATATGCGCCAAACCAATAATGATCTGGCGATTTGTACTTTACAGTTATAAAAAACAAAAAAGGAAAAATTGTGTCTTTGTTGAAGCTTTGATATTGTTACATGCATTAATAATTCATTAATAAATGAATTAATTAATAATAAATATTTCATTCCCGAAAATATTTTTTGATAATTAATTTGCATGTGCCCGGCAAATAAAAAACTGAAATGTCAAGCTGCTTTATTTAAGCAACTTGTTTTTTTTTTTATAATTTTGTTTTTTCTATCTATCCTCTTACAACTAAAATTCGTGTTGGAAAAAACCAGCCAATTGTAGGGGAATGTAAGAAAGAAAAATTTACGGTTTATTGTTGTGTCTTTGTTGAAGCTTTGTTATTGTAACATGCAAGACCAGAGTGTTTAAAATTCTTATTCACTGTATGGTCTTAGTTGTATAATATTTTTAGCTTTTCTAAAGTATTTGGAAAAAGTTTCCTGACGAGCTGGCCTAAGCAACCAGCGAAATGCGCATAGAAACTAGCTTTCCCACAACAATAAATTTCAGTGTTTTCATTTCAAAATTGGGATTATTAGCACATCATTAATAAATGAATTAATTAATAATACATATTTCATTCCCGAAAATAATTTGTGAAAAATTAAATTGTTTTCCGCCTTTTAAAGGTCAGTAGGTGGGCTGTCAAATGAGGCAATGGAAATTTACGTTTGACTATAAGGCCATTTTTTTTTTTTTGTATAATTGGTAACGGTTGGTATTTACATTTTTTGTAAATATTTAATAATTAACATATATCTAAAATTTTAAAAATGTAGGTACAAAAAATTTTTATTTTTTTTTCAAAACTTCAACGATATCTCTTAAACTACCGAGAAAATTTAAAAACAATGTAAGTACGGCTTAAAGATAAAATTGTTGCCGAGTTTCAGGTTTTTTTTTAACTGTGAACCGTTTTTAAGTTATTCCAATATATATGGTGAAAGTGCTTTCATTTTGGACATACGGTATATTAAAAAGTCGAGCTGATAGAGAAAAACATAAATTCGATTTGAAACCAGCAACTTCAAATTAGTAAAAATTTGAAAAATGACTGTTCCCCAGTGTTATTATACATTTTTTTTTATCACTTTTTAAAAAGTTTTAAACATAATTTATTAAATTAATGTACGAAAATGATACATGAATGCAAACATGCATATTATGTATATATCGTCACCTAAACTGCAACGGGGGGCGTAACAACAAAACAATTCGAAATAGAGTTTTTTATTGATTTTTGTTCATTTTATTAAACCACATGTTCACAAAAACTTTTAAATCCCTGCGATCAAATATGGCGACTTTGTTACAGCTTGCACGGTTATACAATGTATTACGACTTTGTAGAATCAAAATATTATGAAATTCTCTTCGTGTTTAGAATAAAAAAAATTTATTGTAGGTATTATTCGTGTTAACACAGATGGTATAACCCTCTAGCCACACGATCAAGATTTTCTTGATAGCTTTTTTTACATACACTGTTTGTCAAAACTTATATAAATTGAAGCTGTGACGCAGGCTACACGCAATTTTTAAGCAATTTACTTTCAAGATGTCATCAAGAAAACAATTTATAAAGCCAAACGAAAAATTTGCTCACTTAACTTCTAATCAGCTGTTAAATTGCACGAAAAATTGCCAAACAAATGAAAAAGTAAAATTGAGAGCAATCTCGTGGTCAATGTATAAAGTGTGAGCGTGTTAGTAAAAAAATGAGAGTGAGAGCAAATTGAAAGGAATTAAAAGACAAAACTTGATCGTGTGGCTGCAGGCTAAGTACAATAAAAGAAAAGATATTAAGCAGCTGAGTTAATAACGAAAAAGAAGATTGTTACAGATACCACCTTCAACATTGTTTGTGAAAATGTGTGATGAGGATAGATAAGGTTCTAAAATGGTTTAGAAAATTAGCATTTACCAACCGTTTGTCAATTTTGTATCGGTATTCTTTATTACTCAATGCATTTTGCTTTTACATTCTTCATCATTTTTGACATGTCGTAATACTTTGTATTACCGTGTAAACTAGCCTCAAATAAATTCAAATGACAAGTTCATCTTGTTGTTTTTGATTTTGAGAAGGTTTTTGCTTCTGTAAAAAAATAAAAAAACTGTTGTTATGCCCTTTTTCATTTTAGCTGACAATATATACAAATTTGTTTAGTTTTTTTTTATCATGTTTATTGTTTTTGTATATTGTAAAATATTGTTATATTTTTAATATAAAATATACAACATTTTTTATTTTTTCGAATTTATTCTGAGTTAAATTTCAGTTATGTATTTTATAAAGCTTTTTTCGTAATAGTTCTATTCCTTAAATATTCAGGAATGACTTTATACACTACCAGACTATTATCTTGTATCTTCTTGTTATATTTTACCTTAGCTATCCGTTGCATTTTCTGGCCCGCTACGGCCTTCGTCAGCGTTCTTTGTGTTACACTGGATAGTGAAACTTTATAAAAAAAAAGCTTTATAAAATACATAGCTGAAATTTAACTCATAGAATAAATTCGAAAAAATAAAAAATGTTGTATATAATAAAGTTGCTTATGAAAAGAAATAATTCCCAATATCTATTTAATATAATATATAAAACGTCTGAAAAAATAAATTTTTAAAAATATTTTAATAAAAGGATAAAAACTGAACTAATGTTAATTTTAAATTTAAAAAAGAATTTATGTAATTAAATAAAAAAAATCGTTGTCTAATACAAATGAATGTTAATTTTTTATGTTTGTAAAGTTTCTTTTTGTTTTTTATAACCTTAAGCTGTAAAATACTGTTTTATTATAGAATAATAAAAAAAAAATGCGAAAATAAACAATTAAAAATTTTTCGGAAATAACATAATAAATTTATTACTTAGTTTTCATTACAATAAATTGACTTAGATTTCATTTGCATCTCCTGGCTTTAAGTGCACAATGACATTTATATTGAAGGTGCTACATCCGATTTTTGTCTTTAAAGGAGTTCTTCACAAATTTTCGGATCACGAATACTGTTTCTTAAAAATTTGCCAGCCCATCATTACATACATAATTGTTTTTTTCATGTTGCAGATTTCGAACCAGTCATTGCCTAATTACGTTCTCATAGCTATAAGGAAAACTTTTACAAATTTGCTTTAATATCAAAAAATTTCAGTACATGTTATATTTTCCTATGTGTTTTCCACAGCCTCGAAAATTTTGTGACATTTCATTTTTATTTTTGAGATGGCTACTTCAAATAGACCACTTTCTGCTTAAATTCTAATGTGATTTAAGATGTTTTGTACTGATTTGTTGATATTTTTTATTAATACGCTCAAAAAAGCTAACTTACTGCTTGTTTTTAGAATTCAAAACAAAATTTCAAAATTTGTTTTAAATGTAAGTTAAACGAATGAGTGTTTCGCCCGTGATCTAAAAACAGGCAGTAAGATATAAGGCCCAACAGCCATAATATGCATAACCTTGCCTAACCTACTGTCAAAAATTAACAAAAAGTCTCTCAAATGTATTTAAAAAAACAAAATAAAAAACATTTGACTTACTAAATGTGCGATCAGTTTCGCACTTTGCTTAAGCAAATGACAGTTTTATAAAACTTATCAAAAAGTATTTTTATGGTACTTTTTTTTAATTTTCGTTAATGTTGGACCTAGAAACATAAAATTAAACATGCAATGCCATCTATAATAGGGAACTTTATTATTTTTTAAGTGGTACTTTTTTAGTGTTTGACCCTTTTTTAACGTAATTCCGGTACGCTGAATCCAGTGGTCCCAACCGTTTTTTTTTTTTTTTTTTTGGTAAGTGCTTGTTTTCGAGATATGTATTCGCGTAAAGCAGCTTATACACGTTTCCATTGAATTGTCAATTGAATTATTTTTGGCCACTTGAGGCCCCACTATATTATGCATTAGTTAGCTTAAAGTACTGCCAAAAATTAACGAAAAGTTTGTCAAATACATGAGAAAATTAAAAGAGCATTTAAGGTGGCCATAATGTACTAACATAAACTTAAGATCAATGTTGCATATTTGTGCAATATTTGGTTTTCTTGCCAGTACTTCAAATAAAGAAGTACCAAAAATTACAACCATGTATTTGTTTATTTTATGTTATGTTTAATTTGCCAGCAACGTTTTAAAAAGAAAAAATTGGTGTTTGTTGTACCTTCTTTGTAATAAAAAATGGATACAAAATTAAAATTCTTCTTTTTCTTAATTCCTGTTTTTCTTTATCCATTTCAATTTATTTTATTTTTTTTGTAACAACACACAAACAGCTGATTCCGTAAGGAATGTGCGTTCAGTTGGGTACTTTGCTTAAGCAAATGACATTTGACGAAACTTAACGAAAAGTTTCATTAAGTACCAAGGCGAATTCATTTATCAGGTGGCGTTGAAAGCACAGCTGTGCTACTTTTTTTCTTACTTAGGGAGAGAAATGTCAAAAGTTGCTTGTGTTTTTGACATATCGATCAACGAAAGCAACAAAAAAACACATTGATGTGTTTTTGGTGTTGTTACTTGTTGTAGTATCGACACCACCGTATACATGAATTCGCCTTGTTAAGTACATTATAGTTGGCCACATTTGTTTTATATGTATTCGCACAATTGCTTAAGTTGACTTCAGCTGCCTCATGCATATTATGGTTGGGCCTTTGGATTGAAACGTGTATGGGGTGCTTAACTCAAAAACGTTTTAGTTTATTGAATTAACTAAAAGAACCGTAATCCCACAATAAAATTATTTTTAAGTAAGGTTAAACTCTTTTCTAATATGCGCAGTCGTTTTTTGCAAAAACGTATAGAAAACATGGTATAAATGAATAAAATATGTAAACAACTTTTGATTTTAATCACAAGAGATGAAAAATGTTTGTAAAGGCTGGGGTCTGAGTTAGCCGGAGAATGGCTAGGTGGAGTCACCAAACCGAGGTCGGTTGGGTTAAGTAAATGGTGTAAATAAAACACTTGTTTATTTTTTAGTTGTAGGTACTACAAACCCATTTTAATTGTGAGTATTTTAATTTATTTTAAAATTATTTTTAATTATTCTAGTAAAATGCTCTAAATTTAGATTATTTTCAGTAGTATATTTTAATATTTGTAAATGTAATAAGAATTTAAAAGATTTTTGCTGTAAATTTGAGAATATTGATATTATACTTTTTTTAAACTTGAAGGTAAATTAATTTTTTTTTATAATTATTTGGCAAAATTTTAATTTATAATAAAAATAACTTGAACTGCCATTTTTATACTTTTTCTCCGATAAAGAATGTTCTTTCCGGAATGTAACTTAATTTATTTTCGCCATAGTTTCATACAATGGCTCACAAAATATTTCAAAACAGAAAATTTTCAGAACTAAATAATAACAATTATAAATTTAAAATAAAATTAAAAAAAACATTTGTACCTGTTTTTTTAAAATTTTAGATATTTGTAAATTATAAAATATTACCAAAAAAGTATTTTAAAAATAGCTAAACATTACAATTTAATTTTTCCTTTTTTATTTTTTATAACTGTGAAATACAAATCGCCAGATCATTATTGGTTTGGCACATATGTCAAAAATTCGTAGTAGATAAAGAGGACAAGGAAATTTTACATGAAGTTTTTTTTTTGCATTTTCACCACTGCTTCTGTCATATGTTTTGAAGAAGAGTTGATAATATTTTATTGAAAGTGAAAATGATTGTTTTGTGCCGCCAATTTTCTAATATTATTTCTAAAAAAGATGTTTTTTGTGCAGCATACGTATATATAATGCTGTGTATTGAGCTATTGACATTTTATTTTGATTTTACTACTTTTTTCCTTACGGCAATCAAGCGAATCAAGATTAAAATTTATTTCTTGTTGTCATTTTATTTTGTTTTCGCTTTAACTACTTGTTTTTCTTACGGCAATGACAATACTTAATACACTTTAAAATAGTTGATACGGAGCAAAATTAATGCTGAATATTGCAGAAATCAAAAAAAAATTCGTGGAACAGGTTTTGGATTCAGAAAGCGGGTAATCAAAATATATATGGGGTATATATATTTTGATTAACCGCTAACTAATTTTTTTAAATGTTCTGTAGGTCAAACCAATAATGAGCTGACGAAATGTCGTTGATTGTCGTTGAAATGCCACATACAAAAAGTTTCAATTCATAAACTAAATTTTAAATGGAAATTTGGTTGATTTTACTTTTATAAAACACAAATATTTTTTATGAATAAGGTTGCACGTTATTTTTTCCAATATGCTAACGAATTACATTTCTTGATTTGTACATAATTATTATTTAACCATAAGTTGTATTTCAATGCATTTTTAAATAAATTTTAATGTTTTTTTTTTAAATAAACAAGAGGAATTTTAAATTTGGTTTTATTTTCAACGCCAAATCATCTTTCTGTTTTTAAGGTACCCACAGACACAAATAATCAATTTGTGTAGTGTATAAAAGGCTTATCAAAGTTTTATCCTTATTATAAAAACTAGTGAAAATTTTAAGCTAAAGGCAGTGTGAGATAGTGGCTTAGCCAATAAAGACAAAAGGCTCATATTACTTTGGTTAAATATAATTCAACAAAGAGGAAAGAGTGCGCGAACAAGTGGCACCAGGAAAATTATAAAAGTGACAAAACACAGAACGAGGATCTGTGCACCCATTTTGCCTCTGGAACCCCATTTTTGAAGCCGAAACTCCTAACATCACCAGCATTGGGTAAGTCTTTCGTTTGCTACATTTGTATATACTTACTCCTCCCTCACCCCTCCATCTTGGCCCTTCGAGTCGGATCCGGTACCCGGGAACCCGGCAATCCCTTGTGTTTTTTCGCATACCCAATAATCTATACACCCTGTGTATACGCATTAAGAAACTTACCCTGTGTGTACAGTTTCGTCAAAACATTAGTTTGACAAAATTGCATTATATTTTTTGAATTTGTCTTTCCCTTTCATATTCAAACTCACTTAAAGTTTTGAGATAAGAGAAATCGAAAAGGCTATTCATGATTTAAACCCCAAGAAAGCCCCTGGTTTTGATAACATCAGTAACAAAATGCTTTTGGAGCTACCCCGCATAGCAAAGAAAATTATTCTACTTATTTTTAATGCTATTTTACGCCTTAAATACTACCCACAAGAGTGGAAAGTATCTTTAGTTACCATGATACCTAAACCAGGAAAGGATCCCACAAAAGTTGAGTCATATAGACCTATAAGCTTATTGTCTAATATATCAAAGCTATTTGAGAAACTACTAGTGTCAAAATTAACGCCGATTTTAAATGAAAACAGATGTATTCCCAATCATCAATTCGGTTTTAGAAGAAAACACAGCACAATTGAACAACCTCATCGAATAGTAAATGTCATAAGAAAAGCCTTTGAAGAAAAAAAATATTGCTCTGCACTCTTCATCGATGTGTCTCAAGCTTTTGATAAAGTCTGGCATAAAGGGTTACTACTGAAGTTGCAGCAAAACTTACCAGCAAACATACACAAGCTGTTAGAAAGCTACTTAGTCGGGCGTCATTTTATTATTAAAGAAGGCGATTTTTTAAGTTCTCCTCAGCCAATTAACGCCGGAGTCCCACAAGGCAGCATCCTGGGCCCTCTATTATACTTAATTTATACTTCGGACTTGCCAACAAACAGCTACACCCATACCTCAACATTTGCGGACGATACAGCTTTTCTAAGCGTACACGCAAACTGTCAAGAAGCATCTCGTTACTTACAGGATCACATATTTGAACTGGAAAGGTGGTTAAAACAATGGAGGATAAAGATCAATGAGCAAAAATGCGCACATATAACATTCACATTGCGTCGGGAAACATGCCCCCCTATTAAAATCAATAACCAAATAATACCCCAACACTCGCATGTAAAATACCTCGGTATACATCTAGATCGGCGTTTAACGTGGAAATGGCATATAGAAGCTAAATTAACTCAAATGAAACTAAAAGCAATTCAAATAAATTGGCTTATTGGAAGAAATTCTGTTCTCAGCCTCGATTGCAAACTTCTACTTTACAACTCTATCTTAAAGCCAATTTGGTGCTACGGTATTCAGTTATGGGGCACTGCCTCGGCTTCTAACATCGAAAAAATTCAAAGGCGCCAAAATAAACTTCTTCGAATAATCACAGCCGCCCCCTGGTACGTCAAAAACTCAAATATCCACAAGGATCTCAATGTGCCATTAGTAAAAACTATGATAACGAAATATGCAGTAAAATATTTAAAAAGGCTGGAACTGCACCCAAACCCATTAGCACGAAATATTTTAAATTATGGCGGCCACACTCGATTAAGAAGAAGAGACACTGCAGCACTCACCCAATCAGATGAGCGGTAAACACCTACATATGTGAACAGAAACCGTGATGACGAAATCTTTTTTGTCCGGCACTGGCAGGACATAAATCAAATATTAGGTTAAGATTTGATTAATTATTGTTAGTTCATATTTAGTATATGAAGATTCAATAAATAAATACTGAGAAAAAAAAAAAAAAAAAAAAAAAAAAAACTTAAAGTCTTACCAAAGGAAAAGACAAAATTCATCCTACCAACAAAACCCCAAGAGCCCGCAAACTCATAAAAGTCATACGACTTAGCAACAGCGGTGTACGCGCAAATTTGCAAATTACTTTGCACTTTATTATATTACAAATAATGTATGTATGTCACATACGTACATATATACATACATACAACCATACCTATTGGCAAGTGACGATCTCGCCTGCTGTCGACCTTTTTTTCTGCGTAACATCTTCCCACCAACAAAATACCATACACACTTCAACCCATATGTATGTGTCAGCTCCGCAACTAGTGCTTTATTTACTCTGTTAAAAAGGAAAAGAAAAGACATAACAACAAACCGACCTGTATGCATGTCATTATATGTACCTATTTACATTCATACATACAACCATACATGCTGGCAAGTGACGATCTCGTCGGCTGTCGAATTTTTTGCGCACCCATATAATGGAAAACAAAAACAAGAAAAAATTCCAGTTCAAGTTCATGCGCTAGCAGCTACATAGAAAAAAAACCATAAGAAAAAAATCCAAGAGAATAATACAAAATCAACCACCAAAATACGGTGGTCTTTTGTTGTTGTAGTTTGGCTGCTCTTGTGCATTTTTTCTTAATAAGCATGAGCCAATGAATCATTTGTCAACTCATCACATAATAATAAACGGTATGCATGTACGTAACACCAACAATAAGTAAAGTGAGTCGACCTACATTTGTTTATGTACATAACTACGAGCTTCGTCACAGAAGTTCGTCAAATTAATAATGATTGCTAATCATTTGTAAAATGGAAAAAATTATCGAAATGGATTAATATTTTTTCGCTGGCTAACGTATTTGATCCCCCTTTACTAACATTTTTATGCAAATTACCTCCACTGTACACACTAGGTAACCCATATTTTTCATTAGGCATTAATTACAATATTAATGCAACTCGCGACAAACATACATACACCTCAATACACGAAGGCCGCTTCTACGAGGCGCCTCTGATAGGTTCCCTAGGATTTGATATCAGAACTTATTAAGTATGTATCACCCTTTTGTCATCCTCCTATGAGGCCCAAGTGAAAATTATTGATAAATTTTCAAAATCTACGTCTCTCCGAGAATAGATCCCTATATATTTTCTGGCGAAAATAACCACCCGTGGATAGTAATATTGCTTGTCGCTTCTACGAGGCACAACAAACCACACCCCTTAAAACTAAATTATAGGCCAACGTTACACGTTGCTTTTAAACGCCATTGTTGAGTCGGATTATATTAACCATCGCTTCTACGAAACGCCCCCTAACATCCGGTTTTTAAGCTTTGCGCTCATTTACCCCCACCCCATACGGTGCTCAAGGTATAATACCATAAAACCATATCCACATTTTCTATCAACTTAACACAAATCTATTTCAGAAAGCCGAAATCACACGGCTATGGGAGGAGTTCAAAACCTGCTATGAAAAGGTTTTGAGTGCTTACGAAGACGCTGACGAGACAGCTTCGTCGAAAAGGGACACTGCTGCTCCGATCAAGCAGAATTACTTCTCCACCTATTAGAGCCAGCTTAGGGCGACCGTAAAAGTCCACGAGCAGCTTGACACTTTTCGCAAGATACCCAGTGCTCAAGATCGCGATGAATCAGATCGTGACCAATCCCCGTTTATATCGCTACCCCCATGCGACACAGAAATTTTCCATGGCGACTATAAATCGTGGCCCACCTTCCGCGATATGTTTACGGCCCTCTACGGCAAAAACAAACGTCTCTCACCGGTAGAAAAAATGTGTCATCTCTTAAAGAAGACGCAAGGGGAAGCGCGCGACCTGCTGAAATCATGTCCCATAACAAACGACGGCTTTGAAATGGCATGGCACAATTTAGTCAACCGATACGAGAACAAAACAGTTCTATTCAATGGTCAATTAAAATCTCTGTTTAATATCTCTCCCATTGCCAAGGAGACTGGTCCTAATATAAGGCGTTTGCCACGCACAATAATCGATTGTGTGACCAATTTGACCTTACTTTATATTGACACCAGTAATTGGGACATCATATTTGTATATATCTGTTCAACGTGCTTGACAGAAATAACCCTCAATTTGTGGGAACACTCTTTACCCCACACGGCGGAACTCCCCTCATGGAAAGCCATGGACGCTTTCTTAACCACCCGTTTTCAGACTTTGGAGTCTGTGGCAGACATTCGAGCCACTTTTTCGAGTTCTCACACCTCCAACCCCCTTAAACTGGCAATGCTCATAAAGCCAACTCAGCCAACGGTAAAAGAGTTCAGAATTAAAAGACGAGCATCTCTCATCAAAAAAATTATAATTCTCACACGGGAAACCATAAGACAGGAACACAGAAGATGATACTGTGTGACCTCTGTGCTCAGAGCCACCCCTTGCGACAGTGCCCTAACTGTCTCTCACTCTCTATTGAAGACCGCTACGCTGTCGTCAAGAAAACAAACCGCTGTACCAACTGTTTAGGAAACGCTCATCATGTCAGGGCTTGTACCAGCAAATACGTATGCATGTTTTGCAAGAAGAAGCATCACTCACTGCTTCATCGGGCCGAGCCTGAGGCAGCTTCAAGCACAGGCCCTAAGCCTCCAAATATGGCCAACAACACCCCCCTACAGCCCAGGACTTAGCCCCTTCTACCTCCGCGGAAACAGTTAACCGTACGGTAAGATCGTTTTCAACGCAATTGCAAGGGCCTCCGGTACCACCTACCTCGCCATCTGTCATACTTGGCACCGCGCTGGTGGATGTTTATAACCATGATGTTAAATACACTGTTCGTGCCTTAATTGACTCTGCCTCAGAAGCAACCTTTATTTCGCAAAAGCTTAAAGGGACGTTAAATTTGCCTACTCGTTCCTCACAGGCAAAAATACATGGCCTGAATGATTCGCTAACCGCAACCTCTACAATAAGTTGCCATATTCACATCAGGTCCCCTGTCGAAAAGTCGTTTGAATTTTTCTCAGACGCTTTAGTCGTCAAGAAGCTTACAGGCCAGCATACATATTACCCCTCGTCTACACTAGAAAGTTGCAGTTTTTCACATTTGCAATTGGCTGACACCCATCGCAGTGGCTGTTCAGAAGTCGATTTACTTCTTGGTGGTGATGCGTACCCGAAAATAATTCAGGATGGCCTACAGTGGGATACACAACAGTCGTTAGTTGCCCAAAAAACCGTCTTCGGATGGATCATTACTGGCAAGATAGCTCACCCGAGCAGAAACTCAGTCTTTTCATACTTCAATGCAGTAGAATTAGACCACCAACTCCAGCGCTTCTGGGAGCTAGAGGAAATCCCGAGGAAAACAAAGTCGTCCCCGGAGGACGCGTTCTGCGAGAAATTGTATGAATCCACTACCTTCCGCAATATTGATGGTCGATTTGTTGCCTCCCTCCCCTTTAAACAAGAATACCCCGAAAAATTAAACATAGGTCAATCCCGAAAAATCCCTTTCTCCCAATTTTTGAGAAACGAGACACGATTGCTAAAGAACCCCGCTCTTAAGGCGGAATACGATCGAGTTATCACAGAGTATTCTACTCTGGGTCAAATGACCAAAGTAAACCCCGTAGCTGGTGATAGCGGCACATATTACATGCCCCACCATGCTGTTTTAAAACCAGACAGCACCACAACAAAGTTACGCGTGGTATTTAATGCCTCAAGCCCCTCATCCAATGGTGTAATTCTGAACGAACTCCTACACACAGGTCCGGTTCTTCAAGCGGACTTAATGATTTTAGTTCTGCGATGGCGATTTTTCCGATATGTGTTTAACGCGGACATCGAAAAAATGTACCGCCAAATTATCGTACACCCCTCACACACCCCCTATCAAAGAATCGTGTTCAGAAATCACCCCAATGAGGTACCCCAAGACTACGAACTAAACAAATCACCTTCGGTGTCAACTGTGCCCCTTATTTACCAATTAGAACATTGCTTGAGCTCGCCAAGAAAAACGAAAGCCTTTACCCTAAAGTGGCTGAAATCTTACGAAATCACATGTACGTCGATGATGTACTGACGGGATCTCACACTACATTTTCTGCTGTAAAGATGCGAGATGGTCTCATAACCGTCCTTGATACGGCTGGCCTCTCGCTGCGTAAATGGACAGTCAACAATGAAATGTTGCTGCACGGCCTGCCCTCAGCACATTTGCTAGACGGAGAATTTCTTAAGCTCCCGGATTCTAGTATTACCAAAACTATTGGATTGCGGTGGAACGCTAGAAGCGACCATTTTTACTTTAAGCTTAAATCTAGCCCTGATCGTAACTTGGCCACAAAAAGGCGTGTTCTATCGGAAATCGACAAGCTTTTCGACCCGGCAGATTGGTTAACCCCTAAAATCATCGTAGCCAAAATTATTATGCAGCAGATATGGAAGGATGGCACCGGCTGGGACGACAATTTAAGCCCTACTACTATGCAACAATGGCAGGAATTTCTTGATGACTACCTGAGGATAGAACAAATCAAAATCCCCTGCTTTATAGATTTCGATCCCGCGTATAATATCGAGCTACACTGCTTCTGCGTCGCATCAGAAAAAGCGTACGCTGCGACCATATATATCCGTTCCGAAAGCCAAGGTTTTGTCTCCTGTCACCTTTTAGCCGCAAAAAGAAAAGTAGCGCCCATAAAATTTATTTCCTTGCCCCGTAAGGAACTATGTGGAGCAGACCTACTGGCAAGAATGATGGATTCCGTACAATCTCAACTTAGCCTGCACGATTATCAAACCTTTTTGTGGACAGATTCCACTATTGTGCTGGCCTGGCTGCAGAAACCGGCTCATAAATGGAAGACCTTTGCAGAACACCGAATTTCTTCGATTATCGAGAAAGTCGGAGCAGAAAACTAGGCTCACGTTGAGTCCAAAAGCAACCCCGCCGATCTGGCATCTTGCGGTCTGACCGTCCCTGAATTAGTATCTAACGATCTGTGGTGGCATGGGCCTTCATGGCTCAGCCGTACTTCTGCATTCGTGACTGAGGAATAAAAAAGGTCAGTGCGAGTGCTTGCCACCCTCAAAGGAGACCACGATCTTCTCAAGGACTTCTCCGATTATTCTAGAGTGCTAAGAGTCACGTGCTATGTCTTTCGCTTCTACAACCGACTCAGGGCCACACATGGATCCACAAAGGGCCCTGCCAGGCAAGAATTGTCCCCCCGCGAAATCGTTTTCGCAAAAAATCGTATGATTACCGCTTGTCAAAGGTTTTACTACCCCAACGAGTACGCTCAGTTATCTGAACAACGTCAGATATCACGTAAAAGCTCACTTTTACCCCTTAATCCCTTTCTTGACCCCCCGGCGTCATAAGGATTAATGGGCGATTGGTGAACTCTCCCATAGAGGAACGTCAACGCGACTCCCCCAGGGAGAAACGTCAACGCACTCGTCCCCAAAAGACAAAAAAGCCTGACTGTCGCCTTGAATTTGAAATTGAAATTGGCCATAAGTATATCAATAAAAATTCAGAAATAACAGTGTGCTTAAATTTAAGAATTTCATAAAACTCAATATTTGTATGGGAGCACCTCTAAAAGGTGGAGATAAAGGGCAAGTATGTTTTGACAAAATGCTAAGAACAAAAAAATAATGGAGGACGGAGAATGTATAAATTCTATCTTCCTGGAGGCGACTCCCAGGAGGTTATAGGAGTTTTTCTTCAATATATTTCTTGCCTACATTAAAAATTTTCTATGGGAGCCCCTTAAGAAATGAGATAGCGGGTAGGTACGTTTGAAACAAATGATGGGCATGAAAAATAAAGCTGGGTTGCTCATACATTTGACCTGTCTAGAGGCATCCTAGGCGCTGCAGGGGCAAAATTTTAAAAAATTATTTAAAACATACAAATAAAAGCTTGGTACGTTTTTGAAATTCGAACGTTTAAGGATGAAGATCGTTTATTTAATTACCGTTAATATTGGACCTAGAAACATAAAATACAACATGTAATATCCAGAGTGATAAGACTATGTGGGAACTTTTTGGTACTTTTTTGGTCTTTAACTGTTACTTTATGAATTTCCGTTAGTATTGGACTTGAAACATAAAAGTAAAAATGCATTGTCCTGAGTGAATGTGAATCTTTAAAGGGATCTATTTGGTACTTTTTCCATCTTTAACTGGTACTTGTTTTAATTTTTATTAGTATTAGACTAAGAAACATAAAATGAAACATGCCATGCAAAAAGGGGATATAAGGGAAATGAAATTTAGTCTTTTACTTTTGTGTTCTACATGTGCTACTTTTTACATTTTTTATAATATTGAATTTAGATTTCCCAGTTAAACACATATTACATCGAAAAATGAGGGTATACTAAGTTAATCATACTGTAATGAGTGAGGGATGGCAGGATCACCATGTAATGTGTGAGGATCGGTAGGATCTCTATGTAATGTATTGTGTGTTTGATTTAAAGTGATTTGGTCCCTATAGCCCTTGGTTATTTTAAATAGCTGTCAGGGTTTCAGCTGTTAACTAAGGCGTTCAAAAGAACTGCCGAATTATTGGTGAGTCTTTCAATTAAACACAAGGCAGGTTGTTGCCGATATTGTATTGTAATTTCAAGTCTACTTAATTTTGGATTTACATGCACTTAAATACTATACATATATTTTTTAACTTAGCCTTTCTTACTTATTCTACTTATCGATAAAGTTCTAGTTGTCTTTGTCGATATTATGGACATATGCATGATTACCCTGATTACAATTGCTTTGACCAATAGGAATATTTGTGGTTACACTCATTCCTATTTGTCACTCAATTTACAATTCTTATTGAGTAGAATTGTTCGTTTGTTTTTATCATACTCATACCGCAATTAACTTGCATTCCAATCAATGTGTGTCGATTGGTAAATGCCGTTACTTGATCTTGCATAATTACCCTACTCTATTTAGGTTGGTATGTATAAATTTAAGAGTAGTTTAAGGGTAGGCGGTGGCAACTTATGAGGTACACTACACCCTCACCGCTAAGAGAAAAATTAGGGGATTGATTTTTTTTTGATATATTCATAGTACCGACAATATTTGTAAAATAGTTCTTAATTTCTTTTTACATATGTTATAGTTTTACAAAGTAATTCTTAATATAGTTTTTATAATATTACAATTTTTATTAAATACGTTATAGTAATTCTTAACGTAGTATTTAATATTTTTATAATTTTAAAAATAGTATTCTTATAATTTTTAATGTATATTGTGTACTTAATAATTGTTACTTAAGTCTATATATGGTTTTAATTGATTATTATGGAATTCTTTTTCAATTCCGTGGTAGTCTATTATAGTATTTACACCGTTTTGTCTTATTATCGTATATGGACCTTTGCACGGGCTTTGATTCTTTTTCCTATTTTCTACCTTTATTAAAACTAAATCTCCTATATTTAGATTTAACCTATTACTATATCTATCTTCTAAATTTCTTTTTTCTTTTATCTTAGTTGTAAGCTCCTTAGCTCTATTTAAAGAATATTGTAACTTTTGCTTAAGTTCTTTTGCATAATCTTCATAGTTATATATTTTATCTCCTTCACTGTTATGAAATTCTGATGGTAAGCATGGTAATTTACCATATACTAACTCAAATGGTGTGTAACCAGTGTCTATGTGTGGTGCCGTGTTGTAGGCAAAACTAAAGTAATTTATCCACTTGTCCCATTCGTAATCATTTGCCGTTGTCAGCAAGAATTCAATGAGAACCAGTGATTTCTTTCTACCGCAACCATTGTTTCATGGTGGTAAGGGGTTGAAAATGTTTGTTTGATATCGAGTAATGAACATATGTTATGCATAAGTTCGTTTTTAAATGCTGTCCCGTTGTCTGATTTGAGCACTTTAAATTTACCATATTTTAAAATTAATTGATCTATTAATGTTTTGGCAGTTGTAAGTGCGTCTTTTGTTGACATTGGGTGAGCAACAACGAATTTTGTTAGCTCGCATTGCATTGTCAATATGTATCGGTATCCGTTTGAAATACGAAGAGGTCCTACAGTATCAATTGATATTGTCTCAAAACTGTTGCTTTGGGTGTCCGTCAATGTAAGTGGTTCTTTAATGTGTTTGGTTTGTTTGTTTATATTACACTTGTCACAGTATTTTACGAATTGCTTTACCATCTTATTCATGTTTTTCCAAATGTACCGCTGTTTTAATTTAATTATTGTTTTTCTTATTCCTAAGTGGCCTGCGTGTGTGGCATTGTGGAATTCATCGATGAGTTTATATTTCAGTATGTCATCTGTTATTCTTGTTGGGGCATTGTAAATTAATATTTTTAGTTGAGGACTTTTGTTGTTTATTCTAATCTTTGTATAGGCTTCTTTAAAATCTTTCATTGTATATACTTTATATATTTTATCATTCTTTGCTAGCGCTAGTTCTTTTATATTTTCTTTATTCATTTTAGATATCAGTTTCCTCAGAATCGAATCTAGTGTCGCTGAGTTATCGCTGAATCTTGTATGCATACTATTTTGTATATTCTTGGCATGTAACTTCTTCATAATCGAATCTTGTTTCGATGAATTATCGTTACATCCTTTATTTGTATTATTATTTTGGTTACGTGATTTCTTCATAATCGAATCTTGTTTCGATGAATTATCATCACGCCCTATGTGCACAATGTTATCTTTTACATATATATCTATATTCTCTATATTCTCAATATTATCAAATTGCAATTTCTTCATCTTCTTGACGTCATTTATGGATGTGCATTCCCATATTAGAAGTTGATCAGACTCCTGAGAGATGCATTTTTCCATATTATTTCTATTTGCGTTATTTCTATCCGCATTATTTCTATTCGCGCGCGCTTTATTTATATCTATTTCTTCATTATCATCAGCCTTATTTGCCTCATTACTTGTAACTTTATTTGCCTCTTTTTCACTTCTCTTTGTCATTGCCCTTGTGCTTATTAGAATTCTATTTTCTTTTTCATAATTTTCCAACGGTATCATTTGTTTTAGTACGTCTGAGTTTATTTCTATTCTTGATAATGCGTCCGCATTAGTGTTAATTTTTCCTTTCTTATAAATTATCGTGAAGTCATAATCGCTTAAATCTAGTCTAATTCTTGTCATTTTTGATGAAGGATTCTTATGTGAAAATAGTGATATCAATGGTCTATGGTCTATTACCACTATGAATTTTTGACCGTAAAAATATGGTTTGAAGAAATTTATTCCCCAGTGAATTGCGAGCAATTCTTTTTATACCCTCCACTGTGGTGAATGAGGGTATACTAAGTTTGTCATTCCGTGTGAAACTTTTTTATTATACATCTAAGACCCCATAAAGTATATATATTCTGGGTCCTTAAGTAATTCTAAGTCGATTTAGCCATGTCCGTCTGTCCGTCTGTCCGTCTGTTGAAAACACGCTCACTTTCGAAAAACGCAAAAGAAAAGAACAAACTTGGTCTCAAATTGCTTGTAGTTATCCTAAGCAGTTTGGGATTGAAATCCAGCAACATTGGTTTAGTAGGATCAGAACTATGAATCAAAATGTGGAACCACTACCCAAAAAAAATTGATAATTTTGATACAAAAACTAACATAAATGGTGGAATAATGCACGGAATGACATACAATTTTGCACGAATTCGCTTTATACGACTGCAGATCATACTGTTAAATTTCGTGAAGATCGGTCCATAATTTACCATAGGCCCCATATAAACCCTTCTCGCGGAAAACAGTTTAGTACGCCTAAAACCGCAATAAATAACGCTAGCATACTTAAAATTGGTACGTCACAGTTTTATAATACGTCAAATCACACTGTAAAATTTTTTGAAGATTGGCCCATAATTTACACTAGGTCCCATATAAACCCTACTCCCGGAAAACAGTTTAGTACGCCTTAAACCGTAAAACATAACGCTATCATATTTAAATTTGGTACGTCACAGTTTTATATGACCAGAAATCACACTGTAAAATTTTTTGAAGATCGGTCCACAATTTACAGTAGGCCCCATATAAACCCTACTCCCAGAAAACAGTTTAGTACGCCTAAAACCGCAATAAATAATGCTAGCATACTAAAATTTGGTACGTCACAGTTTTATACGACCAGAAATCACACTGTAAAATTTTTTGAAGATCGGTCCATAATTTACACTAGACCCCATATAAACCCTACCCCCGGATAACAGTTAATTGCGCCTAAAACCGTAATAAATAACGCTATCATACTAAAATTTGGTACGTCACAGTTTTATAGAACCAGAAATCACACTGTAGAATTTTTTAAAGATCGGTCCATAATTTACACTAGGCCCCATATAAACCCTTCTCGCGGAAAACAGTTTATTGCGCCTAAAACCGTAATAAATAACGCTATCATACTAAAATTTGGTACGTTACAGTTTTATAGAACCAGAAATCACACTGTATAATTTTTTAAAGATCGGTCCATAATTTACACTAGGCCCCATATAAACCCTACCCCGGAAAACCGTTTAGTACGCCTAAAACCGTAATAAATAATGCTATCAAATGGAAATTCGGTACGTCACAGTTTTATAGGACGAGAAATCACACTGCCAAATTTCGTGAAGACTGGTCCATAATTTACCCTAGGCCCCATATAAACCCTACTCCCGGAAAACCGTTTAGAACGCCTAAAACCGTAATAAATAATGCTATCAAATTGAAGTTCGGTGCGTCACAGTTTTATAGGACGAGAAATCACACTGCCAAATTTCGTGAAGATTTGTCCATAATTTACCATAGGCCCCATATAAACCCTACTCTCGGAAAATAGTTTATTGCGCCTAAAACCAAATAAAGCTCACTTTGGGATTTATAGATATTGCGGTGAAATTTTTTACTTAAATTCATATGGCAAGAAAAACTATCATGCAAGTTTGTGATATTTACTGTTAACGCTAAAACTAATTACACTGCTGTATTGAAATTTATTCTAATTTATTTTTTGTAATACCAGAAATCAGTCTTCAGAATTTTGGGATGATTTGTCCATAATTTACCATAGGTCCAATACAAATAACGCTCCTAAAAATCATTTTAGTCCGGCTAAAACTGTTACGAATAATGATATTTTACTCAAGCCAGTTCAAAGTTCTTACAAGAAACGAATAACATTTTCTTATTGTCGGTCAATAATTTAATTCAGGTCTAAACCGCAACCAATTTTTATGCTGATGTTCGTTTTTATGAAGCTTAATTAATAATATATATGTATTTATCATATAGAGCCAACTCCTGTCGGTGGAGGGTATCAAAGATTCGGCACAGCCGAATATAGCACTCTAACTTGTTCAATGATGAGTTTGTTCATATCATGCTTTTAAAGTGATGCGTAAGAAATAGGTAAATCTTTTCCAATTTCACCTTGTGATAAGACTGCTCCTAACGATTAGTTTGAGGCGTCAGTCGTCAAAATAAAAGGTTTGTCAAAATTTGGGTACTGTAAAATTGGTGGGTTCATTAATTTTTCTTTTAGTGTGTCAAAAGCATTTTGGCATTCATTTGTCCATAAGAATTTTACTTATTTTCTCAATTCGGTATGAATTTTCTATAATAGTTACATTGAAAATAGTAAAAATATTCTTAAAAACTAAGGAATTATTTATGTGTGTTTAATCTTTATACTACTGTTATTTTATTCTTATTGTTGTTTTTATATTTACTAATAAGTTTCTGAATCAAGTATATTACAGATAGGACTATAAAAATCATTAATAACATTGTAGTTATTTTTGAAAACATTATAAATATTCTTCTATTATTGTCTTTTATTTAAGATTGCATATATTAATCTAATAATGTAAGAAATTAGCAATAATGCTAGGATAACTATCATTATAATTTCCAAAATATTTAAGTTCTCATTTTCAACCTCGTGTTGTACTCTCATTGTACGTGTCGTCCTTATATATTCTAATAGCTGATCATTGCTATGTTTGTTTTCGGAATCTTCATGTTTTCCTTCTTCATATCCCGCAAAAATTAAAGGGATTGCTTTTAAAATATTTTACCACCATGTCATTTTGAAATCTTCTTTGCAACGTGGTGTCTATATTTAAAATGCTTGGTCTTAGTTTGGCAGGAATAGTCTAAAATTTTCTTTGCCAGCCTGGAATATCTACAAAAGGATCTACAGTGGAGTGGACAGGATCGTTAATTTTTTTTTTTTGCCATGTAGGTTTAGATGTGTAATGGCAGGATCGTTAGTTTATGGTCCGATTGCAGGATCGCCATGTAGTGTAGGAAGTTGATGTGTATTCCCTATAGCCCTTATTTAGTTTTAATAGCTGTTAGGGTACCAGCTGATTTGGAAGGCGTTCAAAAGAACTGCCGAATTATTTGAGGCTCTTAATTAAAACTAGGCAAGTTATTGCCGAATTAAGTAGTTAATTTCAAGTCTGATTTATTTTAAATTTACTGGTGCTTATATACTATACATGAAATTTTAACTTAACCGTTCTAACTTATTTTAATTATTTACATTATTCTGTTTGTCTTTGTCAGTCATATGGAGATATCAATAAATTGTAACAATAACAAACTCTCGTGACTATTCTCGCCAATCAGAATGTTGCAAGTTGGAATGCACTCAATTCTTACTCAAAGAGGTGTCATTCACTTACATTCCGATTGTCGTCATTTGTCTATACCGTTATTTGATATTTAAAATACCCTACTCTATATAAGTTGGTGAGTGTTGGTTTAAGAGTAGTTTAAGGGTATGCGGTGGCGACTTATGAGGTACACTACAGCAGTACAACAAAGCTACGGGTTGTCTTCGACGCGTCGGCAAAAACATCAACCGGTATTTCACTTAATGACATATTACATAAGGGACCTGTCGTACAGAGTGATCTGTTTTCTATTTTATTACGTTTTCGGCTTCATAAGTTCGTATTCACGAATCTGAGGATTACAGATTACGGGACAACATCCGCACCATATTTGGCAACAAAATGTCATAAATATCTGAGCACAAGAAATAAAAGTAAATACCCCCTTGGAGCTGCCGTCGTACACGATGACTTCTATGTTGATGATTGTTTAAGTGGTGCAAATGACATCACCACTGCTTAACACATGCAAAAGCAGACTGCAGCACTCTTGATGAATGCAGGATTCAAATTACGAAAATGGACATTTACTATCTGAGATACCCTTGGAAGATCAAGAAATAAACTTAGATCTAGATCAGTCATCAAAACAAATCATAAAAACATTAGGTTAATTCTGGCTACCCAAATCAGATGAATTGTGTGGGCGATCACATATTTCGACGCACTCTAAAATCACAAAACGCACTGTTTCATCAGACTCAGCGCGCATTTTTGATCCACTTGGACTGTTTGGACCAGTCACTGTACAGGCAAAATTATTCATGCAACAACTCTGGTAGTTGAAGGTAGACTGGGACGAAGAACTTCCACCAAGTTTAAGACGTCAATGGACTCAATTTCGAAACGATTTGCAGGAACTCAACAATTTCAAAACACGCAGCCATGTATTCCGTGTTCAAGTAGCTAATCAAGTACAGTTACACACCTTTGTGGATGCTTCAGAGAAAGCCTTCGGTGCAGCAGTATATATCAGATCCATCAATGAGGATAAAACGATATCTGTCCAGCTTTTATGTGCTAAATCCAGAGTTGCTCCAATGAAAAACTTACGATTCCTCGACTGGAATTATGTGCAGCACTTTTGGGGCCGGAACTCACAAATCGAGTCCAAACAGACATAAAACTCGCAAACATACAAAAGTTTCTATGATCCGACTCCACAATAGTACTGTCATGGATCCAGTCACCATCATCAACTCTACATTCCTTTGTATCAAATAGAATCAGCACAATTCAACAATTGACGAACGCAGAACAATGGCATCATGTGTCGTCCAATAACAACCCCGCCGATGTCCTGTCTAGAGGAATCAGTTCTAAAAAGCTCAGAACTAATTCCGCATGGTTTTACGGTCCCATATTCCTTTATGAAAGACAAGACTTTTTGGTTCAACCAATAGCTACAATCGCTGAAATATCTAACGACATTGAAAGGAAAACAAGTAGAATCGAGGCAATACGTCATCAGCCTAATGATTTAGAGACAATCATTTATCGCATTAATCATAAAAACTCATTCACATTACTACAAAATTCTGTAGCGTATCTACCATGGTACAACTACACAAGGTAGGCTCGTTGGCCCATATGTTTGTCAGCTGTTTGCCCCAGTTAGAATCCAAACGTCAAAAAATTTTCATGTTTGCTTACATTTTTTCATGTTTGTTTACACATAGTTAGTGCGCGCCATTTTTTTCCTTCACGTGTTTTATTTTTTTTTCAATTTGTGTTTTTTTTCTTGAAGGCACAGTGTTTCTTTTTTTGACGTCTCGGTTCAAAATATAAAAACAATTTGGCCTGTTGTTTTTGGCTTGTTGTACATGTTGTAGCAACGAGTTTACCCTATACACAATAAATAAGCCAATCATGCAACCCATGTTCAATGGAACACCGCTAGACTTCAACAACGAATTGACCCAGCTGAAGCAACTACAAAAGGCCATTAACGAAGACAAATTGGTCAAATTGCGGCAACTAGTTGAAGAGCACAATATTCATCACCACATAACAAGTTATGCAGCACTATTGTTAATCGTTAGTACGATTATATGGCTATCATGGAAATTGAAGTCAACAAGGCAGAGCAACACACTTGAAAATCCCACAAAGCTTACCCCAACAGCAAGACTATCCATAAACCCTGAAGTACACCTTTAGCTTAATTTTATTACACATTTATTTTATAAATTCATTCATTTTATAAATTCCCTTTAAACCTAAATTTTATTACACATTTGTTTTATAAATCCAAATTTTAATTTGTTTACATAACTTGCTCAATTCTCTTTTGAATTTAATCAATTCAAGGCCGATTGGAAAAAAAGGAAATAAAGACAAAGCAAAATATAGCTAGAACACGCGATGAAAAGATAACGTTAGGTGAAGCCTACAGGCGTCACGATTTGCTAGTGAAACGGAGTGCTAGAAATGACAAGGAACTTGCGTGTAATGCCCAAAAAGCATCTGAAGAGCATAGGCCCAAGGATCTTTACGCAATCACCAAAAAACTCACACAAAACCACTAATGAACAGTGAGGGAGTACTATCAACATCCAAAAATGAGCAATTGGAAATATGGAGACGTCATTATTCTTCAATGCTTTCAAACGCTCCATCCAATCTTTCGAACATTTGCTCATGCGCAACCCACACAGTTAGGCAAAACATCTCAACTGAACGACCTGACATTTCAGAAATTTTAAACGCTATTAATGCTTTGAAGGCAAACAAGGCCCCCGGTGCCGATAATATAGCCCCTGAAATGCTTAAAGCTGATCCACAACTAACAGCGAACATTCTGCTACCCCTCATCGAGAACTTTTGGCTCACACTCGAACTCGACTCAAAGCTTAAAGAAGGTATCATTGTCAACCTACCAAAGAAAGGCAACCTTACCGATTGCAGGAACTGGAGAGGTATTACAATTCTTAGTGCAGTAAACAAGATTATAGCGCATATTATCAACAAAAGAATATCAGATGCTGTAATGGATGATATCAGGCCTGAGCAGGCTGGCTTTCGTCCACAAAAGTCTTGTGTGGACCATATAAATTGAGCAGTTCGCCGAGTGGCAGTCCCCCCTGTACATGATCTTTATAGATTTTGAGAAAGCATTCGACACCCTGAGCCACGATGCGATATGGAGTGCTCTCGCGTGTAAAGGTGTTCCACCAAAGATTATCATGCTTACTCAAGCTCTGTATAAGGATGTTAGATGTCGTGTTGTCCATGACAACGCACTAAGCAACAGTTTTAACGTTGTAACCGGAGTGCGCCAGGGATGTATACTATCCCCTCTTCTCTTTAACATCGTCCTAGACGTCATAGTGCGCAATGCTACTCAGGACAGCAGAGGTATACGATGTGGACTCACTCAACAACTCGAGAGTCTGGAGTACGCAGATGATATTTGTCTTCTGTCTCACAGCTAGCGGCATATGTCAGCTTAACTTAAGTCCGTCGAAACCGAAGCTGCAAAAGCTGGTCTAAAAATAAATATTAAAAAGAGTATGGTAATACGCTGCAACACCATTAATAACAGCAGATTTAAAATACAGGATGTTGAACTAGAGGAAGTAACGTCGTTTTGCTATCTTGGTAGCATTTTAACTCATACTGGCGGCTGCAGCAATGACGTCGCCTATAGAATGTCAAAGGCCAATCTGGCATTCGGTATGCTCCGCCCTGTATGGAAATCTACTATTATTTCAAAGCACACTAAGATCAGCATATTCAATTCGTGCGTCAAATCAGTGCTCCTTTACGGTTGTGAGTCATGGAACACAACAACACGTGAAATAAATGCCATACAGGTGTTTGTTAACCGCTGTCTACGAAGGATCCTTAAGATATTCTGGCCAAGCACCATATCAAACATTCAACTATGGCCACAAACAAATCAAAGTCCAATCAACATCGAGATCCTTAAGCGAAAATGGCGCTGGATTGGTCACACGCTCCGTAGACCACAAGGCGACCCTACTAAAACTGCTATTGACTGGAATCCCCATGGAAATACACGAAGAGTTGGACGCCCGTCGCACTCCTGGAGACGTCAACTCGAAGCTGAAGTAATCCAAAGTGGGCTAAGCTGGAGGCAAATCAAACACCTAGCATCAAACAGAACCGAATGGAAAGAGTTCGTTGTGGCCCTTTGTTCCTTATAGGAACCACAGGACATAATATAATATATAAGGCCGGCCGAATGTTAAGTTTCATATTTCTTTATTTTTTCATAATATTTAGAGAAAAGCACTGAACTTATTTAACCCATATGTTTGTTTACATATTTAGTTTCATTATTTAACCAAAAACGCTGAATCGTCTCTAATAAGTTCTTTCACCTTTATGTTTGTTTACCTCCTGAACTAGCATAAATGATTAATTAATGATCATTAAACCGGCAATTTAATAAAATGCAGGGCACACTTATTTTCTTTTATTTTATTTTACATTAATTTTAATTGTTAATTTGCTTAGTAATTAAATTTTAGTTGTTACTATTTGTATATATAAGACGTTAATATATAATAAAATTATTGTTACATTTTGTTAATCAATCACTTAACATTGCGTGGTGTATTCAATTATTCAAGTTTAGAAAACAATCAGTTTATGTGCTGCTTTGTTTATATTTTCACAACAACATTATTCAAATTACGACAGTCGGTTACAAGTGCCGCTCTATCCATTCAACAATCATTATTGTGAATTACAATAAGGAAACTCGCAAATTAATTTTTTTTATTTACAATTTATTGTTATTAATTTTATTTGTATTGGAATACATTTTATTTACTGAATAAAGAAAATAAATATAAGATAAAATAAAAGAGAGAAAAAAAACATATATATACATTTTTGTTTTTATAATTATTCTCCTGCACGGACTAGGACCCTCCTCACAAGCCGGACTTGACCACCGGCAGCATTCGAAATGTGGCTCTGCATCGTTAAAATCCCCAACACCAATGTCCTCATTTTCATCCATCATAGTTAAAAAATGTTGTATGCACTCCCCGTACTCGAACATTAAAACATCCTCAAATGTTTTTAAAAAATTTATTACAAATTCTTTTAAGGCACACATTCTTTTTTTTTTTTTGATCTTCTTTGTTTGGTTGCCTTTTTGTAAATGTTTCTCGTTGTTAAATTTTTAGATACAAGTGTGAAATGTCAGACGAATTTTTTATTATTATTTTACAACATTTTACTTAATAACTGGAGTGAAAGAGAAAACTATATTTATTTTCTCAATGCTATTCGGTAATTTGTTCTGTATTGATTCTTATTTATGTGGAAGTGTTAAGGTCCAACTATAATATGCTTAAGTTGACTTGAGCAACTGAGCGAATACATGTAAATCATGTGTCAAACCATATTTTACTTAAGGAAACTTTTTGTTAAGTTTAATGAATCTGTCATTTGCTAAAGCAATTTGTGAAACTGATCGCACTTTCCGTACGGAATCAAATGTATTTCGATTTTTTGTTTTTGTGTTTTTAAATGTCGTTAATTTTTTAACAAAAGCATAAGCAAGCTTATTCATATTACAGTTGGGCCTTTATTCAATATTTATATATACCAATTTCTTTGTTAAGAGCAAAGGGAAGAAATGTGTATCTTCATCTCTTTCTTTAACATCATTATATACATATAAATTACTATTTTCTTAATTAATAAAATATACTAAGATTGATTTAGAAATTGATTTAATCTCAGTTGAAAAAAGACACTAACGTGATCGGTTGTGGAAAATGGAACCCTCGAAAAACTTAATAAATAAATTTAACATTCTGAGCTATATCAAATCCTTTATTCACATTAAGGATCTTGTGATGTCATCTAAACACATTATTATAAGTGCAAGTAGATTGAAAACAAAGTATGGGAGCTCAATAATAATTGCGCTGGAGGATAATGTATTGTTTTTGCCATATCGCTACAATACGATAACTGACGAAGATTTGAAGAATTTATCATCTGAAACGTATCTTATATCCAGGGAAGGGGAGAAAAACTTGCAATGAAAACAGTGCGAGGAGGATGATATCTTTGTATCCAATTCTAAATACTTTAACAGTTTTTAAATTTTATTTTAATGATAAAAATAGCACCAATATAATAATAATAATAAAGTTAAAACCAAAAATAATTTATTAAAAAAATTAATGGTTTTCTTTTTTAAAATAATTTTAATTGTTCTATTTATTTATTTATTTCTTTTTTCAGTTATTTTATACAAAAATCCAAGACACTAATGTCCACAATTAACTGAATCATTGTTTTGATGTTGATTGTAGTTATATTTTATATTTTCGCCTAGGTATTCAACTAGTTCCAATGGTGGTTGTAAATTTCCAAAACTGTTATAATATTCTATTTGCTTATTATTTTTATAGTAAGCTACCCAATGTGTGCCACTACCTATTGTAGAATCCAAATTAATTATTCCATATTTAATATTTTTGGGATGTTTTGGTATTGAGTCTAACATGAAAATTCCTCTAAAGTGAGGAATATTTTTTGAGAATTTTCGTATATCGACATCAGTCAATGGCCTTCTTGGGTAGCTTGCTTAGAAGTTTTTTGATTTTTCTTCATAAGTTAATCCATATCCTTTCTTATATGGTTTAAGGTAAACTCCTTTACCCATTGATATGGCTTCCATGCTTTAATTGTGTCTTCTCGCTTCATCAAGTTGGAGTTTAGCATTCTTTGCCGCATTAACTGCTTTTGCTATGTAAGCACCATCACTCGATATGGTACCAATTACACCTAAAGCTGTTAATATTGGTATTAATGGTAAAACACCACCAACTTTTGGAACATGTATTACGCGTGGTATTACAATTTCAGATTTCCTTCCCTTAAAGGATTTGATAATGGTTTTACGTGCAATCTTGATAGCAGCGTTAAGATCTGTTGGTTTTTCTTTTTTTAACATTTTTGCTGTCGCTTTTAGCATTAAATTGTACAGTTTTCTTCCAATAACTTTATTCGATTTTGATTGTCTATTACTTTTGTTTTGCTTAGTCATACCCATGCTGAGTTTAGTTTTAGCTTTCATTGTGTTAGTAGCAAATATGCAAATGATTTTTCTGGCAGACTGCTATTGTTTGAAAGTACTCGTTCCCAACCTCTGTTCTCAACAATTTTAACAGCTTGATGTCTTATATTTATATCTTTACTTTTTGAATAAGTTCTTTACATGCAGCGTCCAACAGATTTATTCCGTTATCACCTTGTTCTGAACGTTTTTGTAATTTCGTTCCAGGACCGTAATAAAGATGTTATAAAGATGCGCTTATTTAAACAACATAAAAATATTTTTGTTCGTAATATGGATTCTTCAACGAATATAAAATCAAAAACTAGACATAGTTCTATATTGCAGAATTCTATCCGTGCGCTTATTGAAGGTCCTTCAAATTGTGGAAAGACTAACGTCATGATAAGCTTATTAGAAAGTCCTAATGGACTGAAATTTGAAAACATCTATTTACACTCAAAATCACTATTTCAACCGAAGTATGAATATTTAAGAAAATTATTATCACCAATTAAAGGAATGGGTTATTACACGTTTTCAAATAATGATTCTGTAATACCTCCTGATGAAGCACAATACAATTCAGTGCCCATGCTCTGTAACTCTCGAAGCGACTCTCACTTAACTGCGTCTGTAACATTGTTGGCGAGTAATAACTGTCACGTAAGGAAATTTCTCGCCAATATACTGAAAAAGTGTTTCTATAAAATTTTTGTGAGAAAGTTCCCGCTTTGTACTGTCAAATAAACTCACAAAATAAATTGAAAATGCAATGAATATTACCACGGAAGAGATAAGTATTATGTTTTTGGCAGATTTTTTCATTTTTAATTATTTTGCTTTTAACATTTTTTAAAAACATACGAATATTTTCAAAGCAATTTCTTCGTCAACAAACATTAAAGTCGCACTTAACATTTTTGGTATAGCCGACGGTTTTTTTCTCGGCCCCGTTGTTGAAAATTTTTCAATTTTAGTACAATTTGGTCGACGTCAACGATATGTTTGACTGGCGTTCACAACATATGTAATTTCTAATCGGCTTCGAATGGAATATTATGACATTTATAACGTAACGACGTAATCTCTTTTGATAGTTTTCGACATGAGTTACAGACACACTTTCTTCTCACTGTTCGAGAAACGATGGAATATTTAGTTTCACATGTTTTCGATGCGAGAAGTTCTCTCCAAAGTTACAGAACAGTTATGATATTCGATGATGTTGCATGTGAAAAACAAATTAATATGCGTGCATATTTTTGTATGGGTAGACATAGAAATGTATATTCATTCTACTTATGTCAAACATATACAAGAATTCCTAAACATTTAATAAGAGATAATGCTATTATGATTATTATGTTTAAGCAAGATGAAATGAATATAAAACATATATATGCTGATCATGTTGGTAGCGATATGAGTTACGAAAAGTTTCATGAAATTTGTAGAGAATGTTGGAAAGATAAATATGGATTTTTGGTTATAAGTACAGATGATGAATTAAATGATGGGAGATATAGAAAGCAGTTTGATTATTTTATAACATTATAAATTATAAAATATATTACATACAAGTATTAATATGTCATCAACATTTAAAGATATTACAACAACAACAGCAAAATCATTGACAACTAACGAATAGCTGATCTGATGGTCGATAAATAAATTGAATGAAAAAGTTTTAAAAGACCTGATAAAGACAAGAAATGTTTTAAAGAAGAAATTTCGCAGTATAAAAATTGGTGAAGCGAACAACTTAAAGATACATTTAAACCCATAATTGAAAAATTTAATTAATAGTTCAAAAAATACCAAAGTAAATTTAAAAATTGAAAAGAATAAAATTAAAAATTAATCAAAACAACAACAATTAAAACAGATTCAAATATTCCAATTATAAAACCTGAAAAATATATGTTATCTACTGCTGCAATTAACTCTGAACATGATGATGATTTTTATTCTCAAGCAGAAGCAGAAAATCTAAATAATCTTATAAATTTTAACGATTTGTTATATTTAGAAAAAAAGACATGAGTTAGACACACTTTATGGATTACATAAAGATTCAAATAATGAATGGAAATTTGGTGACAGTAACATTAAATTTAATGAAGATAAGATTCAAGTTGGAAACCAAATATGGGCACTCACTCCAGGTTTATTTTCATTAATGTTTCAAAAAATACCAAAATACAAAATACAAAATAATATAAAAAAAAATATTAACTAATACTAATGCGTATAAAAGAGGTTATGTCTCAGATGGTAATATAAGGGGTACAAGAGCATATAAATATAAGAATATTATTAGCGAATTCATTAAACCTAAAAATTCATCTACCACAACACCGCAATCACCCACTTCATCTGATACAATAAAAACAACAAAAGAAAATTATATGGGAAGTGGGTTAATGGATTTCAATCCAAATAAACCAAACTATATACACCGGGATGATCCAAATGAGTTAAAAGATCGACTTAGACTTATGCTCGCATCACAAGCTGCAGGTCACAGCAATCATAATAACGAAATTGTATCTATTATTGAAGAATTATACGAAGCTAACATTATTGAATAACTATTAAATTAACATCATGTAATGTCTGTTGATAAATTTGGTCACTATATTAACGATACAAGTGGTGTAATATCTTTGAAAAATGCACCTAAATTGCTTGGGTTCTTTATGGATACAGAAACAACATTGACATTCAAAACAAAAGAATCAAACATATGTCAAATTCTTTGGAAGAAAATGATGGTGTCAATAAAATGTTTTTGCAATCTCAAATTGAAAAAACACAGAAGGAGATAATGGATCAATTAAGCAAGAATATAAATTAAATTTATCAAATAATAGAGAAAATTACAATGATTTTGAAAGAAGAATCAAAATCTTAAATCAGAAAGTATATTACAGGCTTGATATTAAAAATAAAGAACAGCAGATAACAATATTTCCTTAAGTAAAGTAGACTTAATAATCGACCCTATCGCGAATGTTATGGGAATAAGTTGTTTGGGAGTAAACGTGTATTCCCATCCCCAACAAATTGGTATCGTTAATTTTTTGGGAGTAAAAAGTCTATTCTGAATATCATGGGAGTAACAATTTCTATTTTGAATTGTTTGTTTTGATTTATAAATAGTTTGCGTGCTTATAAAAGAAAAGCCTATTTTGTGAAGAAAAGTGTTAATATAAAATGAATAGTGTTTATTTGCGTTTCCTGATTTTGGAAGAAGAAAATCAATCCACGGAACGATTGCAGCGAAGACATATACGCGATGAATCAGATCCGCTATCGTTAACGGAGACAAGGTAAAAGTTATAAATGTGTTTGTCTATGTTTTTGACAGGTTTCGGGAATATTATAGAATTAACAAAGATGCTTTCCAATTCCTACTGAACGTGTTGGAAGAAATCATGCCTCCTAGAGGTAAAATGTTCGCGGTACCCACCGTAGTGAAATTGGGTAGCACCTTAAGATTTTTGGCGGAAGGCAGCTACCAAAAGGGGTGGGCAGACAAATCGATGTCGGTTTAGTACAATCTACATTTTGTGAAGTGCTAGCAGAAGCTTGGCTTCCACCAAGCAAGTACTTTGATCTTTATTAATACTCCTTCAATAAAATAAGTTTAATAAAGATGGACATTTAAAAACAAATATTTAGCAACTTACATGTGTACTTCTTGTTCCCAATAACAATTTTTGTGAATTAATTTTGTAAAAAAATTGTTGTTGGGAGTAAATAAACGCGATGACATATTTTTTATGTTTGTGAACGCATTCACAAAAAATTTCTATGGGAACATTCACGATAGCAAATCATAAAATTTGGGAGTTTTGTCTTGGGAACGTTCATTCGCGATAGGGGTGAATAATAATGAATTCAAGAAGAAGAGATTTAGTAAATGAACTTCATAAGCCAGCCCGAAAAAATTTCATACGTCAAAGAGTTGTAATGAAAGGGATAGATCATCAATGCCAAGCTGATTTAGTTAAAATAGGAAACTATTCTACATATAGTTAAAAATATCGATATTTGTTAACTATCATTGATGCACTCTCAAAGTTTGCATGGGGGTTTGCACTTCAAACAAAAGAAGCAACTGAAGTATTTTAAGCAATGAAAAGTATTTTAAAATTAGGTCGAGTGCCCAAAAACTTGCAGACTGATGATGGTAAAGAATTTTTCAATAAACAATTTAACACCCTCATGCACAACCATAATTACTCAACATTTAGTATAATGAAAGCCTCGATAATAGAACGATTTAATCGAACACTAAAAGGAATAATGTGGAAAGAATTTAGTTTAAATGGTTCATATTATTAGCTTCATATTTACAAAGATCTAATTAATAAATATAATAGCAAAGTTCATCGCAAAATGGCATCAATTGACGTTAATTCTAACAACGAAATGAAATTATTAAAAACCGTATACAATCATTTAAAAATATTTGAAAAATTTAAATTTAATGTTGGAGATTATGTACGCATAAGCAAATATAAACACATTTTTGAAAAAGGTTACACCCCCAATTGTACGACCGAAATTTTTAAAATTAAAACCGTAAAAAATTCTTATCCCGCAACATTCATATTGGAAGACTATCTTGGAAATCCAATAATGAACTTCAAAAACTCGATTTCCTGATACCTACCTTGTTGAAAAAATTCTTAAAACTAAAGGAGAAATGGCATATGTAAAATGGTTGGGATTTTCAAATCAAATTAATTCTTAGATAAACAGAATTGATATATTGTAGTTTGTAAGAAAGAGTAGATGCAATAATAATAATAATAATAGTACCTAAGAGTTAATGTATTATTATTAATTAAGAAAAAAAAAATTAAATAAATTATTTTTAAATAAAGAATATTACAAATAGATATTGGGAATTATTTATTTTTCATAAGTAACTTTATTATATTCAACATTTTTCGAATTTGTTCTATGAGTTAAATTTCAGTTAAATAGCTTTCCGTTGGATAGCAATGAAGTATATTTATGAACAGAAAAATTTACAATTATTAGACACCAGCAGAATGTAATGCATTTTCTGGCCTGCTACGGCCTTCGTCAGCATTCTTTGTGTCACACTGGATAGTGATACTTTATAAATTGAATGTATTTAACTCAACTATTTTAACAAATAGATATTGGGAATTATTTATTTTTCATAAGCAACTTTATTATATTCAACATTTTTCATTTTTCGAATTTATTCTATGAGTTAAATTTCAGTTATGTATTTTATAAAGCTTTTTGTAATAGTTCTATTCCTTAAATTTTTTTTAGAAATGACTTTATACACTACCAGACTATTATATTGTATTTTCTTGTTATATTTTACCTTAGCTTTCCGTTGGATAGCAATGAAGTATATTTATGTACAGGAAAATTTACAATTATTAGACACCAGCAGAATGTAATGCATTTTCTGGCCTGCTACGGCCTTCGTCAGCATTCTTTGTGTCACACTGGATAGTGATACTTTATAAATTGAATGTATTTAACTTAACTATTTTAACAAATAGATATTGGGAATTATTTATTTTTCATAAGCAACTTTATTATATTCAACATTTTTCATTTTTCGAATTTATTCTATGAGTTAAATTTCAGTTATGTATTTTATAAAGCTATTTGTAATAGCTCTATTCCTTAAATTTTTTTAGAAATGATTTTATACACTACCAGACTATTATATTGTATTTTCTTGTTACATTTTACCTTAGCTTTCCATTGGATAGCAATGAAGTATATTTATGTACAGAAAAATTTACAATTATTAGACACCAGCAGAATGTAATGCATTTTCTGGCCTGCTACGGCCTTCGTCAGCATTCTTTGTGTCACACTGGATAGTGATTCTTTATAAATTGAATGTATTTAACTCAACTATTTTAACAAATAGATATTGGGAATTATTTATTTTTCATAAGCAACTTTATTATATTCAACATTTTTCATTTTTCGAATATATTCTATGAGTTAAATTTCAGTTATGTATTTTATAAAGCTTTTTGTAATAGCTCTATTCCTTAAATTTTTTTAGAAATGACTTTATACACTACCAGACTATTATATTGTATTTTCTTGTTACATTTTAACTTAGGTTTCCGTTGGATAGCAATGAAGTATATTTATGTACAGAAAAATTTACAATTATTAGACACCAGCAGAATGTAATGCATTTTCTGGCCTGCTACGGCCTTCGTCAGCATTCTTTGTGTCACACTGGATAGTGATACTTTATAAATTGAATGTATTTAACTCAACTATTTTAACAAATAGATGTTGGGAATTATTTATTTTTCATAAGCAACTTTATTATATTCAACATTTTTCATTTTTCGAATTTATTCTATGAGTTAAATTTCAGTTTTTATAAAGCTTTTTGTAATAGCTCTATTCCTTAAATTTTTTTAGAAATAACTTTATACACTACCAGACTATTATATTGTATTTTCTTGTTACATTTTACCTTAGCTTTCCGTGGGATAGCAATGAAGTATATTTATGTACAGAAAAATTTACAATTATTAGACACCAGCAGAATGTAATGCATTTTCTGGCCTGCTACGGCCTTCGTCAGCATTCTTTGTGTCACACTGGATAGTGATACTTTATAAATTGAATGTATTTAACTCAACTATTTTAACAAATAGATATTGGGAATTATTTATTTTTCATAAGCAACTTTATTATATTCAACATTTTTCATTTTTCGAATTTATTCTATGAGTTAAATTTCAGTTATGTATTTTATAAAGCTTTTTGTAATAGCTCTATTCCTTAAATTTTTTTTAGAAATGACTTTATACACTACCAGACTATTATATTGTATTTTCTTGTTATATTTTACCTTAGCTTTCCGTTGGATAGCAATGAAGTATATTTATGTACAGGAAAATTTACAATTATTAGACACCAGCAGAATGTAATGCATTTTCTGGCCTGCTACGGCCTTCGTCAGCATTCTTTGTGTCACACTGGATAGTGATACTTTATAAATTGAATGTATTTAACTCAACTATTTTAACAAATAGATATTGGGAATTATTTATTTTTCATAAGCAACTTTATTATATTCAACATTTTTCATTTTTTGAATTTATTCTATGAGTTAAATTTCAGTTATGTATTTTATAAAGCTTTTTGTAATAGCTCTATTCCTTAAATTTTTTTTAGAAATGACTTTATACACTACCAGACTATTATATTGTATTTTCTTGTTATATTTTACCTTAGCTTTCCGTTGGATAGCAATGAAGTATATTTATGTACAGGAAAATTTACAATTATTAGACACCAGCAGAATGTAATGCATTTTCTGGCCTGCTACGGCCTTCGTCAGCATTCTTTGTGTCACACTGGATAGTGATACTTTATAAATTGAATGTATTTAACTTAACTATTTTAACAAATAGATATTGGGAATTATTTATTTTTCATAAGCAACTTTATTATATTCAACATTTTTCATTTTTCGAATTTATTCTATGAGTTAAATTTCAGTTATGTATTTTATAAAGCTATTTGTAATAGCTCTATTCCTTAAATTTTTTTAGAAATGATTTTATACACTACCAGACTATTATATTGTATTTTCTTGTTACATTTTACCTTAGCTTTCCATTGGATAGCAATGAAGTATATTTATGTACAGAAAAATTTACAATTATTAGACACCAGCAGAATGTAATGCATTTTCTGGCCTGCTACGGCCTTCGTCAGCATTCTTTGTGTCACACTGGATAGTGATTCTTTATAAATTGAATGTATTTAACTCAACTATTTTAACAAATAGATATTGGGAATTATTTATTTTTCATAAGCAACTTTATTATATTCAACATTTTTCATTTTTCGAATATATTCTATGAGTTAAATTTCAGTTATGTATTTTATAAAGCTTTTTGTAATAGCTCTATTCCTTAAATTTTTTTAGAAATGACTTTATACACTACCAGACTATTATATTGTATTTTCTTGTTACATTTTAACTTAGGTTTCCGTTGGATAGCAATGAAGTATATTTATGTACAGAAAAATTTACAATTATTAGACACCAGCAGAATGTAATGCATTTTCTGGCCTGCTACGGCCTTCGTCAGCATTCTTTGTGTCACACTGGATAGTGATACTTTATAAATTGAATGTATTTAACTCAACTATTTTAACAAATAGATGTTGGGAATTATTTATTTTTCATAAGCAACTTTATTATATTCAACATTTTTCATTTTTCGAATTTATTCTATGAGTTAAATTTCAGTTTTTATAAAGCTTTTTGTAATAGCTCTATTCCTTAAATTTTTTTAGAAATAACTTTATACACTACCAGACTATTATATTGTATTTTCTTGTTACATTTTACCTTAGCTTTCCGTGGGATAGCAATGAAGTATATTTATGTACAGAAAAATTTACAATTATTAGACACCAGCAGAATGTAATGCATTTTCTGGCCTGCTACGGCCTTCATCAGCATTCTTTGTGTCACACTGGATAGTGATACTTTATAAATTGAATGTATTTAACTCAACTATTTTAACAAATAGATATTGGGAATTATTTATTTTTCATAAGCAACTTTATTATATTCAACATTTTTCGAATTTATTCTATGAGTTAAATTTCAGTTATGTATTTTATAAAGCTTTTTGTAATAGCTCTATTCCTTAAATTTTTTTAGAAATGACTTTATTCACTACCAGACTATTATATTGTATTTTCTTCTTACATTTTACCTTGGCTTTCCGTTGGATAGCAATGAAGTATATTTATATACAGAAAAATTTACAATTATTAGACACCAGCAGAATGTAATGCATTTTCTGGCCTGCTACGTTCTTCGTCAGCATTCTTTGTGTCACACTGGATAGTGATACTTTATAAATTGAATGTATTTAACTCAACTATTTTAACAAATAGATATTGGGAATTATTTATTTTTCATAAGCAACTTTATTATATTCAACATTTTTCATTTTTCGATTTTATTCTATGAGTTAAATTTCAGTTATGTATTTTATAAAGCTTTTTGTAATAGCTCTATTCCTTAAATTTTTTTAGAAATGACTTTATACACAACCAGACTATTATATTGTATTTTCTTGTTACATTTTACCTTAGCTTTCCGTTGGATAGCAATGAAGTATATTTATGTACAGAAAAATTTACAATTATTAGACACCAGCAGAATGTAATGCATTTTCTGGCCTACTACGGCCTTCGTCAGCATTCTTTATATATCTGAAGTATATATACTTCATTGCTATCCAACGGAAAGCTAAGGTAAAATGTAACAAGAAAACAAGAAGTATATATACTTCATTGCTATCCAACGGAAAGCTAAGGTAAAATGTAACAAGAAAATACAATATTATAGTCTGGTAGTGTATAAAGTCATTTCTAAAAAAAATTTAAGGAATAGAGCTATTACAAAAAGCTTTATAAAATACATAACTGAAATTTAACTCATAGAATAAATTCGAAAAATGTTGAATATAATAAAGTTGCTTATGAAAAATAAATAATTCCCAATATCTATTTGTTAAAATAGTTGAGTTAAATACATTCAATTTATAAAGTATCACTATCCAGTGTGACACAAAGAATGCTGACGAAGGCCGTAGCAGGCCAGAAAATGCATTACATTCTGCTGGTGTCTAATAATTGTAAATTTTTCTGTACATAAATATACTTCATTGCTATCCAACGGAAAGCTAAGGTAAAATGTAACAAGAAAATACAATATAACAGTCTGCTAGTGTATAAAGTCATTTCTAAAAAAAATTTAAGGAATAGAGCTATTACAAAAAGCTTTATAAAATACATAACTGAAATTTAACTTATAGAATAAATTCGAAAAATGAAAAATGTTGAATATAATAAAGTTGCTTATGAAAAATAAATAATTCCCAATATCTATTTGTTAAAATAGTTAAGTTAAATACATTTAATTTATAAAGTATCACTATCCAGTGTGACACAAAGAATGCTGACGAAGGCCGTAGCAGGCCAGAAAATGCATTACATTCTGCTGGTGTCTAATAATTGTATATTTTTCTGTACATAAATATACTTCATTGCTATCCAACGGAAAGCTAAGGTTAAATGTAACAAGAAAATACAATATAATAGTCTGGTAGTGTATAAAGTCATTTCTAAAAAATTTAAGGAATAGAGCTATTACAAAAAGCTTTATAAAATACATAACTGAAATTTAACTCATAGAACAAATTCGAAAAATGTTGAATATAATAAAGTTGCTTATGAAAAATAAATAATTCCCAATATCTATTTGTAATATTCTTTATTTAAAAATAAATTATTTAATTTTTTTTTTCTTAATTAATAATAATACATTAACTCTTAGGTACTATTATTATTATTATTATTGCATCTACTCTTTCTTACAAACTACAATATATCAATTCTGTTTATCCAAGAATTAATTTGATTTGAAAATCCCAACCATTTTACATATGCCATTTCTCCTTTAGTTTTAAGAATTTTTTCAACAAGGTAGGTATCAGGAAATCGAGTTTTTGAAAGTTCATTATTGGATTTCCAAGATAGTCTTCCAATATGAATGTTGCGGGATAAGAATTTTTTACGGTTTTAATTTTAAAAATTTCGGTCGTACAATTGGGGGTGTAACCTTTTTCAAAAATGTGTTTATATTTGCTTATGCGTACATAATCTCCAACATTAAATTCAAATTTTTCAAATATTTTTAAATGATTGTATACGGTTTTTAATAATTTCATTTCGTTGTTAGAATTAACGTCAACTGATGCCATTTTGCGATGAACTTTGCTATTATATTTATTAATTAGATCTTTGTAAATATGAAGCTAATAATATGAACCATTTAAACTAAATTCTTTCCACATTATTCCTTTTAGTGTTCGATTAAATCGTTCTATTATCGAGGCTTTCATTATACTAAATGTTGAGTAATTATGGTTGTGCATGAGGGTGTTAAATTGTTTATTGAAAAATTCTTTACCATCATCAGTCTGCAAGTTTTTGGGCACTCGACCTAATTTTAAAATACTTTTCATTGCTTAAAATACTTCAGTTGCTGTTTTTGTTTGAAGTGCAAACCCCCATGCAAACTTTGAGAGTGCATCAATGATAGTTAACAAATATAGATATTTTTAACTATATGTAGAATAGTTTCCTATTTTAACTAAATCAGCTTGGCATTGATGATCTATCCCTTTCATTACAACTCTTTGACGTATGAAATTTTTTCGGGCTGGCTTATGAAGTTCATTTACTAAATCTCTTCTTCTTGAATTCATTATTATTCACCCCTATCGCGAATGAACGTTCCCAAGACAAAACTCCCAAATTTTATGATTTGCTATCGTGAATGTTCCCTTAGAAATTTTTTGTGAATGCGTTCACAAACATAAAAAATATGTCATCGCGTTTATTTACTCCCAACAACAATTTTTTTACAAAATTAATTCACAAAAATTGTTATTGGGAACAAGAAGTACACATGTAAGTTGCTAAATATTTGTTTTTAAATGTCCATCTTTATTAAACTTATTTTATTGAAGGAGTATTAATAAAGATCAAAGTACTTGCTTGGTGGAAGCCAAGCTTCTGCTAGCACTTCACAAAATGTAGATTGTACTAAACCGACATCGATTTGTCTGCCCACCCCCTTTTGGTAGCTGCCTTCCGCCAAAAATCTTAAGGTGCTACCCAATTTCACTACGGTGGGTACCGCGAACATTTTACCTCTAGGAGGCATGATTTCTTCCAACACGTTCAGTAGGAATTGGAAAGCATCTTTGTTAATTCTATAATATTCCTGAAAACTGTCAAAAACATAGACAAACACATTTATAACTTTTACCTTGTCTCCGTTAACGATAGCGGATCTGATTCATCGCGTATATGTCTTCGCTGCAATCGTTCCGTGGATTGATTTTCTTCTTCCAAAATCAGGAAACGCAAATAAACACTATTCATTTTAAATTAACACTTTTCTTCACAAAATAGGCTTTTCTTTTATAAGCACGCAAACTATTTATAAATCAAAACAAACAATTCAAAATAGAAATTGTTACTCCCATGATATTCAGAATAGACTTTTTACTCCCAAAAAATTAACGATACCAATTTGTTGGGGATGGGAATACACGTTTACTCCCAAACAACTTATTCCCATAACATTCGCGATAGGGTCGATTATTAAGTATACTTTACTTAAGGAAATATTGTTATCTGCTGTTCTTTATTTTTAATATCAAGCCTGTTATATACTTTCTGATTTAAGATTTTGATTCTTCTTTCAAAATCATTGTAATTTTCTCTATTATTTGATAAATTTAATTTATATTCTTGCTTAATTGATCCATTATCTCCTTCTGTGTTTTTTCAATTTGAGATTGCAAAAACATTTTATTGACACCATCATTTTCTTCCAAAGAATTTGACATATGTTTGATTCTTTTGTTTTGAATGTCAATGTTGTTTCTGTATCCATAAAGAACCCAAGCAATTTAGGTGCATTTTTCAAAGATATTACACCACTTGTATCGTTAATATAGTGACCAAATTTATCAACAGACATTACATGATGTTAATTTAATAGTTATTCAATAATGTTAGCTTCGTATAATTCTTCAATAATATATACAATTTCGTTATTATGATTGCTGTGACCTGCAGCTTGTGATGCGAGCATAAGTCTAAGTCGATCTTTTAACTCATTTGGATCATCCCGGTGTATATAGTTTGGTTTATTTGGATTGAAATCCATTAACCCACTTCCCATATAATTTTCTTTTGTTGTTTTTATTGTATCAGATGAAGTGGGTGATTGCGGTGTTGTGGTATATGAATTTTTAGGTTTAATGAATTTGCTAATAATATTCTTATATTTATATGCTCTTGTACCCCTTATATTACCATCTGAGACATAACCTCTTTTATACGCATTAGTATTAATTAATATTTTTTTTTATAAATATCTAACTCGGATTTATCATAGTATTTTGGCATTTTTTGAAACATTAATGAAAATAAACCTGGAGTGAGTGCCCATATTTGGTTTCCAACTTGAATCTTATCTTCATTAAATTTAATGTTACTGTCACCAAATTTCCATTCATTATTTGAATCTTTATGTAATCCATAAAGTGTGTCTAACTCATGTCTTTTTTTCTAAATATAACAAATCGTTAAAATTTATAAGATTATTTAGATTTTCTGCTTCTGCTTGAGAATAAAAATCATCATCATGTTCAGAGTTAATTGCAGCAGTAGATAACATATATTTTTCAGGTTTTATAATTGGAATATTTGAATCTGTTTTAATTGTTGTTGTTTTGATTAATTTTTAATTTTATTCTTTTCAATTTTTAAATTTACTTTGGTATTTTTTGAACTATTAATTAAATTTTTCAATTATGGGTTTAAATGTATCTTTAAGTTGTTCGCTTCACCAATTTTTATACTGCGAAATTTCTTCTTTAAAACATTTCTTGTCTTTATCAGGTCTTTTAAAACTTTTTCATTCATTTTATTTATCGACCATCAGATCAGCTATTCGTTAGTTGTCAATGATTTTGCTGTTGTTGTTGTAATATCTTTAAATGTTGATGACATATTAATACTTGTATGTAATATATTTTATAATTTATAATGTTATAAAATAATCAAACTGCTTTCTATATCTCCCATCATTTAATTCATCATCTGTACTTATAACCAAAAATCCATAATTATCTTTCCAACATTCTCTACAAATTTCATGAAACTTTTCGTAACTCATATCGCTACCAACATGATCAGCATATATATGTTTTATATTCATTTCATCTTGCTTAAACATAATAATCATAATAGCATTATCTCTTATTAAATGTTTAGGAATTCTTGTATATGTTTGACATAAGTAGAATGAATATACATTTCTATGTCTACCCATACAAAAATATGCACGCATATTAATTTGTTTTTCACATGCAACATCATCGAATATCATAACTGTTCTGTAACTTTGGAGAGAACTTCTCGCATCGAAAACATGTGAAACTAAATATTCCATCGTTTCTCGAACAGTGAGAAGAAAGTGTGTCTGTAACTCATGTCGAAAACTATCAAAAGAGATTACGTCGTTACGTTATAAATGTCATAATATTCCATTCGAAGCCGATTAGAAATTACATATGTTGTGAACGCCAGTCAAACATATCGTTGACGTCGACCAAATTGTACTAAAATTGAAAAATTTTCAACAACGGGGCCAAGAAAAAAACCGTCGGCTATACCAAAAATGTTAAGTGCGACTTTAATGTTTGTTGACGAAGAAATTGCTTTGAAAACATTCGTATGTTTTTAAAAAATGTTAAAAGCAAAATAATTAAAAATGAAAAAATCTGCCAAAAACATAATACTTATCTCTTCCGTGGTAATATTCATTGCATTTTCAATTTATTTTGTGAGTTTATTTGACAGTACAAAGCGGGAACTTTCTCACAAAAATTTTATAGAAACACTTTTTCAGTATATTGGCGAGAAATTTCCTTACGTGACAGTTATTACTCGCCAACAATGTTACAGACGCAGTTAAGTGAGAGTCGCTTCGAGAGTTACAGAGCATGGGCACTGAATTGTATTGTGCTTCATCAGGAGGTAATACAGAATCATTATTTGAAAACGTGTAATAACCCATTCCTTTAATTGGTGATAATAATTTTCATAAATGTTCATACTTCGGTTGAAATAGTGATTTTGAGTGTAAATAGATGTTTTCAAATTTCAGTCCATTAGGACTTTCTAATAAGCTTATCATGACGTTAGTCTTTCCACAATTTGAAGGACCTTCAATAAGCGCACGGATAGAATTCTGCAATATAGAACTATGTCTAGTTTTTGATTTTATATTCGTTGAAGAATCCATATTACGAACAAAAATATTTTTATGTTGTTTAAATAAGCGCATCTTTATAACATCTTTATTACGGTCCTGGAACGAAATTACAAAAACGTTCAGAACAAGGTGATAACGGAATAAATCTGTTGGACGCTGCATGTAAAGAACTTATTCAAAAAGTAAAGATATAAATATAAGACATCAAGCTGTTAAAATTGTTGAGAACAGAGGTTGGGAACGAGTACTTTCAAACAATAGCAGTCTGCCAGAAAAATCATTTGCATATTTGCTACTAACACAATGAAAGCTAAAACTAAACTCAGCATGGGTATGACTAAGCAAAACAAAAGTAATAGACAATCAAAATCGAATAAAGTTATTGGAAGAAAATTGTACAATTTAATGCTAAAAGCGACAGCAAAAATGTTAAAAAAAGAAAAACCAACAGATCTTAACGCTGCTATCAAGATTGCACGTAAAACCATTATCAAATCCTTTAAGGGAAGGAAATCTGAAATTGTTATACCACGCGTAATACATGTTCCAAAAGTTGGTGGTGTTTTACCATTAATACCAATATTAACAGCTTTAGGTGTAATTGGTACCATATCGAGTGATGGTGCTTACATAGCAAAAGCAGTTAATGCGGCAAAGAATGCTAAACTCCAACTTGATGAAGCGAGAAGACACAATTAAAGCATGGAAGCCATATCAATGGGTAAAGGAGTTTACCTTAAACCATATAAGAAAGGATATGGATTAACTTATGAAGAAAAATCAAAAAACTTCTAAGCAAGCTACCCAAGAAGGCCATTGACTGATGTCGATATACGAAAATTCTCAAAAAATATTCCTCACTTTAGAGGAATTTTCATGTTAGACTCAATACCAAAACATCCCAAAAATATTAAATATGGAATAATTAATTTGGATTTTACAATAGGTAGTGGCACACATTGGGTAGCTTACTATAAAAATAATAAGCAAATAGAATATTATAACAGTTTTGGAAATTTACAACCACCATTGGAACTAGTTGAATACCTAGGCGAAAATATAAAATATAACTACAATCAACATCAAAACAATGATTCAGTTAATTGTGGACATTTATGTCTTGGATTTTTGTATAAAATAACTGAAAAAAGAAATAAATAAATAAATAGAACAATTAAAATAATTTTAAAAAAGAAAACCATTAATTTTTTTAATAAATTATTTTTGGTTTTAACTTTATTATTATTATTATATTGGTGCTATTTTTATCATTAAAATAAAATTTAAAAACTGTTAAAGTTGGCGTATATGGAGTATTTAGAATTGGATACAAAGATATCATCCTCCTCGAATGGTTTCAATTGCAAGTTTTTCTCCCCTTCCCTGGATATAAGTCGCGTTCCAGATGATTAATTCTTCAAATCTTCGTAAGTTATCGTATTGTAGCGATATGGAAAAAACAATACATTATCCTCCAGCTCAATTTTTATTGAGCTCCCATACTTTGTTTTCAATCTACTTGCACTTATAATAATGTGTTTAGATGACATCACAAGATCCTTAATGTGAATAAAGGATTTGATATAGCTCAGAATGTTAAATTTATTTATTAAGTTTTTCGAGGGTTCCATTTTCCACAACCGATCACGTTAGTGTCTTTTTTCAACTGAGATTAAATCAATTTCTAAATCAATCTTAGTATATTTTATTAATTAAGAAAATAGTAATTTATATGTATATAATGATGTTAAAGAAAGAGATGAAGATACACATTTCTTCCCTTTGCTCTTAACAAAGAAATTGGTATATATAAATATTGAATAAAGGCCCAACTGTAATATGAATAAGCTTGCTTATGCTTTTGTTAAAAAATTAACGACATTTAAAAACACAAAAACAAAAAATCGAAATACATTTGATTCCGTACGGAAAGTGCGATCAGTTTCACAAATTGCTTAAGCAAATGACAGATTCATTAAACTTAACAAAAAGTTTCCTTAAGTACAATATGATTTGACACATATGATTTACATGTATTCGCTCAGTTGCTCAAGTCAACTTAAGCATATTATAGTTGGACCTTAATACTTCCACATAAATAAGAATCAATACAGAACAAATTACCGAATAGCATTGAGAAAATAAATATAGTTTTCTCTTTCACTCCAGTTATTAAGTAAAATGTTGTAAAATAATAAAAAAAAATTCGTCTGACATTTCAAACTTGTATCTAGAAATTTAACAACGAGAAACATTTACAAAAAGGCAACCAAACAAAGAAGGTCAAAAAAATGTGTGCCTTAAATGAATTTGTAATAAATTTTTTAAAAACATTTGAGGATGTTTTAATGTTCGAGCACAGGGAGTGCATACAACATTTTTTAACTATGATGGATGAAAATGAGGACTTTGGTGTTGGGGATTTTAACGATGGAGAGCCATATTTCGAACGCTGCCCGTGGTCCAGTCCGGCTTGTGAGGAGGGTCCTAGTCCGTGCACGAGAATAATTATAAAAACAAAAACTTATATATATTTTATTTTATATTTATTCTCTTATTTCAGTAAATAAAATATATTCCAATACAAATAAAATAACAATAAATTGTAAATTAAAAAAAAATATGTATTTAGCTATATTTATTATGACGGTTGAAATTTCAGCGTTATGCATCATTGTTTTTGAGGATTCGACAAATGAAATTGGGATTTCAATAACTTGAACCCCATAATTTGTAATGTGATTTCTGCGAGAGATATCATCGTTTTTCATTTCCATATTATATTGAGGAACGTTAGAAATGTTATCATCTTAGTCTTTTTTTTTTTTTTTTTTTTTTGTATTAAAAAATATTGTATTCCCCTTTATGATGACATTATGTTATTCTTATTTGCGGTTTTTTTTTCCTTTCCCAATACAATGTGTCCTAATAAGATTAGAATTAGAATTAGAATTTGTATTTTGTAATAAAAAGTTGATATGTCTGCTTATTTATTTTAACATTAATCTGATGAAGAAACCTTTTTGTTATATTTAAGAAGCATAAACATGAGTGAGCATGTTAGAATGTATAATTTGTTTAGAATGTATAATTTGTTTATAAAACAAAACATTAATTGCAGTTTGTTTTCTTTCGCAATACAATGTGTCCCAATAATATTTAATAAGAATTTGTATATTGTTTATTTTGCCTTCATAAAAGGCTTAGAGGAGTATACTTCTGAAAAATAGGTTTATTTGCATTTGAACATTGAAGATTTAAACAATGGATTCGAGCCAGTACGAAATTGAATTTGTCGATGAACATTCTATGGAAAAAAATTCCGTGGAAGCAGTAGAGGAGAATACGCAGACGCGTATAAACGCGTTAATCGACGCATCTATAGAGAACCTCCTATTAAATAAAAACCCAGGAATGGAAATCCCCAACAACCAGCTGGCGTATTATGATTTTTTTGTGGGAAATTGAGGATTTACAAGATTATGAAGAGGGAGATGCCATAATTTTGAAGGCAAATAACGGGTTTTATTTGGATGAAGAAGGAGATCGCTTTATTTGGGAAGTAGATTTAAGTTGATAGATGTCGTGATTTTTTTTTCAAATACTTTTATGAAATTATTAAATAAAATATAAATAATAAAAAAATTAAAAGATTTTGTTTGTTGTGCTTAATTCCCTTTTTAAATAATTGATAAAAAGTACTGAAATTTATTGTGGGAGGATAAGCTGTTCCTATGCGCATTTCACTGGTTGCTTAGGCCAGATCATCAGGAAACGTTCTCCTAAATAATTTTAGAAAAGCCAAAGCTATCAGCAAACAAAACTACAGAGGGAATGAGAATTACCTACAAACACTCAAAAAGTCTTGTTTGCAACGATATCAAAGCTTAAACAAAATACCAAACAATAAATCAGTGTTGAGTTTTTATCTTTTTTACATTTCCCGCTACAATTAGTTAGAATTCTCCCAACATTAATTGTAGTTGTAAATGGGTAAAGAAAAAACATATTAAAAACAAAAACAAAGTGCTTTTATTGTTTTCGCAAGAAATCAAAATAAAAACAATTTGCCAGTTCAGTTTTTTATGCACGTGCACTTGCTAAAATTTATTATCAAAGTTGTTTGTGGGAATACTATTATTTATTAAAAGATTTTGTTTGTTGTGCTTAATTCCCATTTTAAATAATTGATAAAAAGTACTGAAATTTATTGTTGGAGGATAAGCTGTTCCTATGCGCATTTCACTGGTTGCTTAGGCCAGATCATCAGGAAACGTTCTCCTAAATAATTTTAGAAAAGCCAAAGCTATCAGCAAACAAAACTACAGAGGGAATGAGAATTACCTACAAACACTCAAAAAGTCTTGTTTGCAACGATATCAAAGCTTAAACAAAATACCAAACAATAAATCAGTGTTGAGTTTTTATCTTTTTTACATTTCCCGCTACAATTAGTTAGAATTCTCCCAACATTAATTGTAGTTGTAAATGGGTAAAGAAAAAACATATTAAAAACAAAAACAAAGTGCTTTTATTGTTTTCGCAAGAAATCAAAATAAAAACAATTTGCCAGTTCAGTTTTTTATGCACGTGCACTTGCTAAAATTTATTATCAAAGTTGTTTGTGGGAATACTATTATTTATTAAAAGATTTTGTTTGTTGTGCTTAATTCCCTTTTTAAATAATTGATAAAAAGTACTGAAATTTATTGTTGGAGGATAAGCTGTTCCTATGCGCATTTCACTGGTTGTCCTCCAACAATAAATTTCAGTACTTTTTATCAATTATTTAAAAAGGGAATTAAGCACAACAAACAAAATCTTTTAATAAATAATAGTATTCCCACAAACAACTTTGATAATAAATTTTAGCAAGTGCACGTGCATAAAAAACTGAACTGGCAAATTGTTTTTATTTTGATTTCTTGCGAAAACAATAAAAGCACTTTGTTTTTGTTTTTAATATGTTTTTTCTTTACCCATTTACAACTACAGTTTATGTTGGGAGAATTCTAACTAATTGTAGCGGGAAATGTAAAAAAGATAAAAACTCAACACTGATTTATTGTTTGGTATTTTGTTTAAGCTTTGATATCGTTGCAAACAAGACTTTTTGAGTGTTTGTAGGTAATTCTCATTCCCTCTGTAGTTTTGTTTGCTGATAGCTTTGGCTTTTCTAAAATTATTTAGGAGAACGTTTCCTGATGATCTGGCCTAAGCAACCAGTGAAATGCGCATAGGAACAGCTTATCCTCCAACAATAAATTTCAGTACTTTTTATCAATTATTTAAAAAGGGAATTAAGCACAACAAACAAAATCTTTTAATAAATAATAGTATTCCCACAAACAACTTTGATAATAAATTTTAGCAAGTGCACGTGCATAAAAAACTGAACTGGCAAATTGTTTTTATTTTGATTTCTTGCGAAAACAATAAAAGCACTTTGTTTTTGTTTTTAATATGTTTTTTCTTTACCCATTTACAACTACAATTAATGTTGGGAGAATTCTAACTAATTGTAGCGGGAAATGTAAAAAAGATAAAAACTCAACACTGATTTATTGTTTGGTATTTTGTTTAAGCTTTGATATCGTTGCAAACAAGACTTTTTGAGTGTTTGTAGGTAATTCTCATTCCCTCTGTAGTTTTGTTTGCTGATAGCTTTGGCTTTTCTAAAATTATTTAGGAGAACGTTTCCTGATGATCTGGCCTAAGCAACCAGTGAAATGCGCATAGAAACAGCTTATCCTCCAACAATAAATTTCAGTACTTTTTATCAATTATTTAAAAAGGGAATTAAGCACAACAAACAAAATCTTTTAATAAATAATAGTATTCCCACAAACAACTTTGATAATAAATTTTAGCAAGTGCACGTGCATAAAAAACTGAACTGGCAAATTGTTTTTATTTTGATTTCTTGCGAAAACAATAAAAGCACTTTGTTTTTGTTTTTAATATGTTTTTTCTTTACCCATTTACAACTACAATTAATGTTGGGAGAATTCTAACTAATTGTAGCGGGAAATGTAAAAAAGATAAAAACTCAACACTGATTTATTGTTTGGTATTTTGTTTAAGCTTTGATATCGTTGCAAACAAGACTTTTTGAGTGTTTGTAGGTAATTCTCATTCCCTCTGTAGTTTTGTTTGCTGATAGCTTTGGCTTTTCTAAAATTATTTAGGAGAACGTTTCCTGATGATCTGGCCTAAGCAACCAGTGAAATGCGCATAGGAACAGCTTATCCTCCAACAATAAATTTCAGTACTTTTTATCAATTATTTAAAAAGGGAATTAAGCACAACAAACAAAATCTTTTAATAAATAATAGTATTCCCACAAACAACTTTGATAATAAATTTTAGCAAGTGCACGTGCATAAAAAACTGAACTGGCAAATTGTTTTTATTTTGATTTCTTGCGAAAACAATAAAAGCACTTTGTTTTTGTTTTTAATATGTTTTTTCTTTACCCATTTACAACTACAATTAATGTTGGGAGAATTCTAACTAATTGTAGCGGGAAATGTAAAAAAGATAAAAACTCAACACTGATTTATTGTTTGGTATTTTGTTTAAGCTTTGATATCGTTGCAAACAAGACTTTTTGAGTGTTTGTAGGTAATTCTCATTCCCTCCGTAGTTTTGTTTGCTGATAGCTTTGGCTTTTCTAAAATTATTTAGGAGAACGTTTCCTGATGATCTGGCCTAAGCAACCAGTGAAATGCGCATAGGAACAGCTTATCCTCCAACAATAAATTTCAGTACTTTTTATCAATTATTTAAAAAGGGAATTAAGCACAACAAACAAAATCTTTTAATAAATAATAGTATTCCCACAAACAACTTTGATAATAAAAAAATATTAAAAGTTAAATTATTATTTCTGATATTGAATCACATTTCGAAAATAATTTTTAATGGTTAAACATATCCATGTATAAAAAGCGTAGACAATTTATTTCAATAACATATTGTGATATATCGTGGATTTAAAATAGTATTTTTAATAATTGCGCTTAATAGGTATTAAATAGAAAAAAATTTAAATGGAAGATCAGCAAATACCTGCGTTTACGCCACGCTATAGCATGAACGATAACTTTAATAGAGAAGATGAACGTTTAAAAACCTTTGTATGTTGTGCCATTAAAATGGTTAGATAAAAGGGAATTAGCTATGAGTGGCATGTTTTACAGTGGAGATTATGACAAAACAAAGTGTTATTTTTGTGAAGTTGAAATTTGGAATTGGGAGCCTACTGATCAACCTATAACAGAGCATTTGTGCTGGTCATCAAATTGTGCTTTACCGAGAAGGCGTTGTACCAATAATGTACCGATTTATTGGATTTCATTGAATCAACTACTACCACCACCCACCTATGAAACCTGTGGTCTAACTGAAGAATGCGAAATACGAGATGATAACATTTCTAACGTTCCTCAATATAATATGGAAATGTAAAACGATGATATCTCTAGAAGAAATCACATTACAAATTATGGGGTTCAAGTTATTGAAATCCCAATTTCATTTGTCGAATCCTCAAAAACAATGATGCATAACGCTGAAATTTCAACCGTCATAATAAATATAGCTAAATACATCTTTGTTTAGTTTCATATTTCTTTATTTTCATTTTTCATAATATTTAAAGAAAAGCACTGAACTTATTTAACAAGTTCTTTCACTGATATGTTTGTTTACATATTTAGTTTCATTATTTAACCAAAAACGCTGAATCGTCTCTAATAATCGTTAAACCGGCAAATTAATCAAATGCAAGGCACACTTATTTTCTTTTATTTTATTTTACTTTAACTTTAATTGTTAATTTGCTTAGTAGTTAAATTTTAGTTGTTACTATCTGTATATATAAGACGTTAATATTTAATAAAATTATTGTTACATTTTGGTAATCAATCACTTAACATTGCGTGGTGTATTCAATTATTCAAGTTTAGAAAACAATCCGTTTATGTGCTGCTTTGTTTATATTTTCACAACAACATTATTCAAATTACGATAGTCGGTTACAAGTGCCGCTCTATTCATTCAACAATCCTTATTGTGAATCGCAATAAGGAAACTCGCAAAATAAACATAATTTTTGGTGACCCCGACGTGATCCTGTTCCAATTGCAGGATCATTGTTTCAAATACAAATACAAGTGCATATATATTCAACCATTCATTCACCACGGCAAATCTACAAGAGCTAATCAGCTTACAAGAACAAAAGGCAATTGAGCTTGAGACGGCTATTGCCAACGTAAAAAAGCTCCTCTGGACCGGAGAAGCCTAGACTTCTACCAAAAAAGGTCCAAAGAACTATCCAATCTACGGTTAGAATTTGAAAGAGTGGAGAATGTGATCCGTAGAGATCAAACACTCGGCTACAATGACCCATACATTGTCAACCATCTTCACCAACTACTCGGAGCAAAGTACCGGAAAGCATTGGATAACATCGATTCTCAAATCAAGAGAATAAAGGAAGTAACCATGCAGCCACCAGAAGTAAGTGAAGCATCAGAACCTTTACCTTCAATGAAAAAGTCCGAAGAAGGTGCCACGGTGCATCACAGCGGGCTTGTAAAACTCATGCGCAGACAATATGCCATGATGTCATCTTTAGAAAGGATGTTAGAGGACAAATCCGCTCATACAAATGCTATAGCCGCAACAAGGTTATGGCAACCAATTGAAGACATACATTTCCAGATGTCAGAAATGTCTGACAGCCTTACAACACAAGGCATTGACATAACAATGTATATCCAGCTGGAAGGGAGGGTCAGAAAGTTGGCGAAGGCAACAGACAATATGCCAGCCCCACCCACCAACATTTCCCTACCGAAAGTAATCATACCAAAATTTGCGGGTGATTACGAAAAATGGCCAACATTTTCAGATCTGTTTCAAAAGGTTGTACACGAGCAACCTATCTCAGCAGTACAAAAAATGTGGTATTTAAAAACCCGTTTACCGGGAGAAGCCGAACGCCTCATCCGTCATTTAGCTCTTACCGAATACAACTACACGACAGCTTGGAACACATTGAAAGAGCGATTCAACAACAAACGGGTGCTTACTTCAACAATAATTGTGGAAATTTTGGGCCATCAATGTATCACATCTGAAGCGAACTCGATCAAACGCCTCCATGACGTCATCCAAGGAAGTCTGGCTGCTCTCACCAACTTAAACGTAAAAGTGCGGGATTGGGATCCCCTCTTACTACAAATACTAATAAAAAAAACTTGATCGAAATACTTACATCCTTTATGAATCACCAATAACAAATCCAAGAGAAGTACAAACAATTGACCATTTTTTAAGGGTTTTCGAACAACGGTTCCAAGCATTGGAGTCGTTAGGCCAAAAGGAGAGGCCGAAAATAGCTGAAAATCAAAATTCACCAAAGATGACAACTGCATCACTACTATCAATTGCCTGCAAAGGATGTGACGCCAAGGATCATGCGATATACTATTGCAAAAATTTCATTCAAATGACACCAAGGGAGCGGTACCAATGGGTGCAAGACAAGAAATTATGCATAAACCCGGGCATAAGGCTGAAACTTGCATTTCACGTGCATGCAAGCAATTCACAAAAAACACAATTCTCTCTTACACTTTGACTGCAAGTCGAAGCCCCAAATCCAAAAGAAAGGTCTAACTCAGACGTCATCAGCTTCAGCACCAGCCATTGCTATGCTGAATAATGATGCACAACCAGCATCGTCCCCTACCAATTCCGTAGTAGCAACCACAAACCAAGGAGTAGAAAATAATCAAACACATCAAATCTACGTCCTCCTTGCAAGAGCAAAGGTCAGAATCGTAGCAAACAATGGCCAAGCATGCGAAGGACGAGCGGTTTTAGATGCCGGCTCACAGGTGAGTTTAATCTCGCAGCGACTTATTAATAAACTGTCGCTATCAACAAAAAAAAACAAAACTATTCATTGAAGGAATAGGCCAGCACACAGGGCCATCCAGCTCAAGAGTAAATGTGGACCTCCAGTCTTGTGCAGAAAGGTTTTCAACAAGAGTTGAAGCATTTGTTTTACCGGAAATCATCTCACCACAACCATCTAGGTATAGCGACGTATCAACTTGGAACATTCCAAACGACGCACAATTGGCAGATCCCTTCTTCTACAGACCAGGAAAAATTTATATTCTCATTGGAGCAGAATACTATCACCATTTCTTAAAACCAGAACAAATAACATTAGGAAACCGCTTATCATTGCTCCAAAATACAGTATTAGGATGGATTGCAATTGGGAAAACAGAAATACAAAGTGAAAAAGCAGTCACATGTGATATATACGGTGCTGAGGAAAAAAGGTTTCCAATCTATTGGAAAAGTTCTGGAAACTCGAAGAGATAGACAACCACACCGAATGCGTAACTCCAAAGGAAAGGCTCTATGAAACACACTTTGCTAAAAATGTCACAAGAAATCCAGATGGACGATTCGTAGTTAGGCTTCCATTCGCTGACAATCCATCAGTATTGGGTAACTCACAAGCTCAAGCTGAAAAACGTTTTCAATCGACTGAAAGAAAACTGAAATTAAATCACAACCTTCACGCTGAATACCGGAATTTTATGGAAGAATATAAGGCATTAGGTCATATGAAGAAAATCAAAAAACAGGATGTTCCAGCTTCAAACTACTTTATACCACATCACTGTGTGCTGAAGACCGACAGCAGTGTAGTGTAGGAAGTTGATGTGTATTCCCTATAGCCCTTATTTAGTTTTAATAGCTGTTAGGGTACCAGCTGATTTGGAAGGCGTTCAAAAGAACTGCCGAATTATTTGAGGCTCTTAATTAAAACTAGTCAAGTTATTGCCGAATTAAGTAGTTAATTTCAAGTCTGATTTATTTTAAATTTACTGGTGCTTATATACTATACATGAAATTTTAACTTAACCGTTCTAACTTATTTTAATTATTTACATTATTCTGTTTGTCTTTGTCAGTCATATGGAGATATCAATAAATTGTAACAATAACAAACTCTCGTGACTATTCTCGCCAATCTGAATGTTGCAAGTTGGAATGCACTCAATTCTTACTCAATGAGGTGTCATTCACTTACATTCCGATTGTCGTCATTTGTCTATACCGTTATTTGATATTTAAAATACCCTACTCTATATAAGTTGGTAAGTGTTGGTTTAAGAGTAGTTTAAGGGTATGCGGTGGTGACTTATGAGGTACACTACACCCTCACGCTAAGAGAAAAATTAGGGGATTGATTTTTCTTGATATATTCATGGTACCGACAATGTTCATAAAATAATTCTTAATTTCTATTTACATATATTATAATTTTACAAATTAATTCTTAATATAGTATTTAATATTTTCATAGTTTTATAATTTGTATTTACATAAGTTATAGTTTTTAAAGTAGTTCTTAATGTAATTAATATTTAATTTATAATTATTTAATTATTTAAAAATAGTATTCTTATAATATTTAATGTTTACTGTGTACTTAATTATTGTCTCTTAAGCCTATATATGGTTTTAATTGATTGTTATGGAATTCTTTTTCATTCCGTGGTAATCTATTATAGTATTTACACCGTTATTTCTAATTATTTTATATGGGCCTCTGTACGGGCTTTGATTCTTTTTCCTATTTTCTACTTTTATTAAAACTAAATCTCCTATTTTTAGATTTAAACTACTGCTATATCTATCTTCTAAATTTATTTTTTCTTTTATCTTAGTTGTAAGCTCCTTAGCTCTATTTAAAGAATATTGTAACTTTTGCTTAAGTTCTTTTGCATAATCTTAATAGTTATATATTTTATCTCCTTCACTGTTATGAAATTTGATGGTAATTTACCATATACTAACTCAAATGGTGTGTAACCAGTGTCTATGTGTGGTGCCGTGTTGTAGGCAAAAGTAAAATAGTTTATCCACTTATCCCATTCGTAATCATTTGCTGTTGTCAGCAAGAATTCATTGAGAACCCTGTGATTTCTTTCTACCGCACCCATTGTTTCATGGTGGTAAAGGGTTGAAAATGTTTGTTTGATATCGAGTAGTGAACATATGTTATGCATGAGTTCGTTTTTGAATTCTGTCCCGTTGTCTGATTTAAACACTTTAAATTTACCGAATTTTAAAATTAATTGTTCTACTAGTATTTTGGCAGTTGTAAGTGCGTCTTGAGCAATAATGAATTTCGTTAGCTCGCATTGCATTGTCAATATGTATCGGTATCCGTTTGAAATACGAAGAGGTCCTACAGTATCAATTGATATTGTCTCAAAGCTGTTGCTTGGGGTGTCCGTTATTGTAAGTGGTTCTTTAATTCGTTTTGTTTGTTTGTTTATGTTACACTTGTCACAGTATTTGACGAATTGCTTTACCATCTTATTCATGTTTTTCCAAATGTACCGCTGTTTTAATTTAATTATTGTTTTTCTTATTCCTAAGTGGCCTGCGTGTGTGGCATTGTGGAATTCATCGATGAGTTTATATTTCAGTATGTCATCTGTTATTCTTGTTGGGGCATTGTAAATTAATATTTTTAATTGAGGACTTTTGTTGTTTATTCTTATCTTTGAATATGCTTCTTTTAAATCTTTCATTGTATACATTTTAAATATTTTATCATTCTTTGCTAGCGCTAATTCCTTTATATTTTCTTTCTTCATTTAAGATATCAGTTTCCTCAGAATCAAATCTAGTTTCGCTGAGTTATCGCTGAATCTTGCATGCATATTACTTTCATTTTGTACGTTTTGGACATGTTACTTCTTCATATTCGAATCTTGTTTCGATGAATTATCATTACATCCTTTATTGATATAATTATTATTTTGGGTACGTGATTTCTTCATAATCGAATCTTGTTTCGATGAATTATCATCACGTCCTATGTGCACAATATTATCTTCAATTTTTATGTCGACTTCTTCTATATTTTCAAATTTATTAAACTGTAATTTCTTCATTTTCTTGAAGTCATTTATGGATGTGCATTCCCATATTAGAAGTTGATCACACTCCTGAGAGATACATCTTCTCATATTACTTCTATTCGCGCGCTCTGTATTCATATTTATTTCTTTATCTTCATTAATCTTATTTGCCTCTTTATTTGTATTTTCATTTTTCTTTGTCATCGCCCTTGTGGTTATTAGTATTTTCTTTTCATTTTCATCATTTTCCAACGGTATCATTTGTTTTAGTACGTCTGAGTTTATTTCTATTCTTGATAATGCATCCGCATTAGTGTTGATTTTCCCTTTCTTATAAATTATCGTGAAGTCATAATCGCTTAAATCTAGTCTAATTCTTGTCATTTTTGATGATGGATTCTTATGTGAAAATAGTGATATCAACGGTCTATGGTCTGTCACTACTAGGAACTTTCGACCGTATTAATATGGTTTAAAGAAATTTATTCCCCAGTGAATTGCGAGCAATTCTTTTTCAATGATTGGTTTATTCATATCATGCTTTTGAAGAGATTTACTTGCGTAGGAAATTGGTAAGTCTTTGCCAATTTCACCTTGTGATAGGACTGCTCCTAGTGCGTAGTTTGAAGCGTCAGTCGTCAAAATAAAAGGTTTGTCAAAATTTGGATACTGCAAGATTGGTGGGTTCATTAATTTTTCTTTTAGAGTATCAAAAACAGTTTGGCATTAATTTGTCCATAAGAATTTTACTGATTTTCTCAATAGCATATTTAAGTGTTTCGCAATGTCCGCAAAATTCGGTATGAATTTCCTATAATAGTTGCAGAATGCAACCAAACGTCTAACTTCATCTGCGTTTTTAGGTATTGGGTAATTCTTTATAACTTCATATTTAGCTGGATCTGTTTTAATACCGTCCTTTGTTATTAAATGTCCTAAGTATACTACTTCTGGTCTTAAAAAACAACATTTCTTTGGATTCAGTTTTAAATTGTATCGCTGAAGTCTGTCTAAAACTTTGACAAAATTTTGATTGTGATGGTTCAAACTACATCCGTATACAATTATGTCATCGACATAGAGAAAAGCTTCTGAATCAAGTCCTGAAAGTGCTATTGTAAGCATTCTCTGAAAACTGTTTGATGAAATTTTAAGTCCAAATGGAAGTCTTTTAAATTGGTAGTGTCCCTGTTGTGTAGAAAAAGCTGTAAGTGGTCTTGAGTCTTTTTCCAATTGAATTTGGTGAAATGAACTAGTCATATCAAGAGTCGAAAACCATTTAGCTCTTCCTAGTTTGTCCAAAATATCCTCTAATCTAGTTAGTGGAAATTTGTCATTAACTATTTTGTCATTTAACTTTCTAAAGTCCACTACAAGTCTCCGTTTTCGTTTGTCTTCCGTATTCTTTTTGGGTACTAAAAGAAGTGGATCATTGTAGGGGCTAACCGATGGTTCTATTATATCGTCATTTAGCATACTTTGTACTTGTTCATTTATTATGTCCGAGTGTGTGTGGGGTAGTCTGTAGTTTTTTATATACACCGGAGTTTTATCTGAAGTTGTAATGTTTTGTTTATAAAAATTGTTTACAGTCAATTTTTCATTCTCTAAATGAAATACATTTTGATATTTTTTGAATATGTTTATTAATTCTGATTTTGCATATTCATCAGTTTCGTTTAATTGCAAGTCATTTAGAATTTGTTGAAAACGTTCGTCATTGTTTACATTTGTGTAACTTAATATGTCATAATTCTTAAGTGGGTCAGTGTGCAGTTTAATGCCCTGTAAAATTTGTGTCTCATTTGATGTGTTTAAAATTTTAATATGTGTCATTCCGTTTTTTGGTGCTATTGAATTACTTAAAAAAATACCGCTTTTTAATTCATTATTAAGTATTGCGCAATCTTCAGTGAGGTTTAATTTTAATGGTTGTATAATTTCTGTTCTTGGGGGTATAGTAATTTTTAATGTGTCAAATGCTTTTGTTTGCATTGGCAGAATTATGGTTTCATTGTTGGTGAACAAAGAAATTGTAAATGTCTCGTAGTCTATTTTGCATAAGTATTCTCTTAAAAAGTCTCTTCCTATTATTCCGTCCGTCTCTAATGGAAAATTGTCATCTACTAGATGAAATTTGAATCTGCATTTTTGGTCTTCTAGGGAAAATTCAAGTTCACTTGTTCCTAATGAATGTATTTCTTCTTCTTTAATGATGCCTGTTAATTTGCATCTGCTCTCTACATTAAGTGGTTCATCATCAAAAATTGTTTTAGTTCGACATTGTAACGATTCTGTGTTTGGGTATGATAAGTTTGGGAACGAGGCTACCTATTAGATTCGGCTGTGCTCGTCGGATGGGGGGGTTGTGAGGTGTTCCCAAATAATTAATATAAATATATTCTGAATCGAAACCGGAAACTTTACTTTAGGTAGCATGACTAAAATAAATGACCTACAAGGTCAAAGGAAGAAGAGGGAAGAAAGAAGTGGTTGCTAATTGTAGGGTAGCTTGAGATGGTATACACTACCCTATGACCTATCCCGCCCACCATGCTGACAGTATGCTAATTTTTCGTTATCAGCCCAAAAATAAACTAAAAATTAAGAAAACTAAATAACCTCCGTATACATCCTTACCCTACTTCACCTTTCATAATAAAAAAAAATTAAAAATTCATGTTATAAAACATTATAATATATATTTAAAAATATTTATCTTCGTAAACAAAATTTATTATAAGAATTTATGAAAAAATAAATAACATCTAAAATCACCAAATTTTAATTTATAGTAATAATGAATTGGAATGTTTTCCATAAGATAAAAAAAAAATTTTATCGTTTAAATTATAACATTTAGATTAAATTTTCATTCAAATTATCTTCCAATAAATTAAATATAATAAAAAAAAAACGATTTAAAGTGTCTTGTGTGTGTGTGTAGAGTGTTTTTACATTCGTAATATGAATATCTAAAATAACTAATCAAAACTTAAATGTTTATCATCTTTTAGTAACAACATTTGTTGCATCCAATTTGTTGTATATTTTTTTTTTTATAGATAAGTTATTTAGGGTTAATTGAAAATATCTGTAACATTGGTTTTATATTTACTTAATTTTGTTTATAAACAATGAATGTATACATACTGATTGCAACTATCGATGTTTAGAAATTTGTTTAAGAATAATGTTGAAACCGTAGCAATTTAAACATTAAATTTAATAAAAAAAAAACCAAATGCAATTACATTTATTGTTTAGATTCAAATTATGTATCTAGCTATATTCATATTACAAATAAAACACAAAAAAAAAATGAGTGAAAGAGAGTGTATATAATTATGGCGGAAATAAAATAAACCAAATAAAAACAATCAACTTACTTATACAAGTTCCATCGCAGTCAGCAGGCGCCGGATGACAGATGAAATGTTGCGCAGTAGGTTAAACGACGATTCTATATATCAGCAAAGAGTGTATGTGTGGAATTAGCTACATTTGCAATTGTGGCTTATGGGTTAAAAAAATATTTTAATGTGTAAGTATATTTAAGGGTGAATGAGGGTTTGTATTATGATGAGGTATGTATAATGGGTGTGTACGTATGTTTGGATGTAAATTTGTTTAGTTTTTGTATTACATTATTATTGTAGTCGAATGAAAATGAAAAAACTTTAATGAGGTGACCATATAAGAAATTAAGAAACTAAAAAAAGAACAATAAAATTAAAATAAACTGAGTGTCTAATTTAATAAGTATAATCAAACAAAATACATTAAAGTGACCATGTTAATTTTAACTGTTAATAAAAAAAAACTAAATTAAAGGTTTAAGTTTATATAACAAATTTAACTGGTCATTTGTGACATAAAAAAAACTTTAAATATGATGAATTAATCAAACATGTTAATTCAGGCCACCACAAAATCTGTGAAAATACAAATCAGTTATATAAACGGTGGTCACCCTAAATTATTATTAGATGATAATTTCGTGTGATTTACACCCACGAAATTTGATTTTTCTTTTTGTAATCCAACTAACGTATAAGTTCTGGAGGCAGTTAGCCACCCTATATTTAAAGGAGAATGAAATTTTTCTTTGGAGATACCGGATATCAAGATTATCTATTGGCTGACACTGATTAAAAAAAACACCACTGTCTTCCTTTCTCCTGCTTATCGCTCCAATAAACAATAGCCAGACTATTGATTCAATTTTCCCGTAGTTTGTTGTTGGAGCAATTAAATATTGGGTTGGAAGATTTGTACTATCCTTCAAATTCAGGCAAAATGTATCGCCTAAAATCATGCACCAATTAACAACAACTTTCTATCCCATAAAAATAAATCTTACCCTTAACGATATCCGTTTTCTTGGCCCAAATATTAAATTATAATATAACACACAAAAAAAAATTATTAACTTTTTAGAACAATTAACTTTTCCCCAATTCAAAATGAAAATTGCTTTTTAAAATTTTTCTCAAATTTTAATCAATAAAATCAAGGCTTACAAAATTAAAAAAAAATATATTCAGAATTTACGATCAAAGTAAAGTATTTATATTCACTTAAGTTTTCTTTTCTTTTCTCAGATAAGTGTTTATCGAAAATTGTCATCTTCACAAAGCAGATGAAATTCCTAGCCTGCCGAAGAATTTTATCTGAAAAAAGGTGACTTTAATTAAATACTATGTCCAAATATCCTTCATATACCCCCATATACCCCCACGTGCTTGCCGTTACTGTCCTCAAGTTCGTAATTTACGTTACCAATCTTCCGTTTTACCACAGCCTTAACACCTGTCGGAGCAAGCTTGGCATTGAACTTATCCGCCAGAGAGCTTTGTACAAAATTACGCCGAAAAACAGTTTGACCAATATTGAATTCGCGTTTGCGTGATCTCAGATTGTAGGTCTTAACATTACGTTCATATGCGTCCTTTATCTTTGTCCGTATAGAGTTACGTAAAAGTGTAAATTTATCCTGTCTTTCCAATTGTGTATCCGTCTCCGCCAACAGTTTGAGACTACGTAAAATTTTGTAATCCTGTCCATGTGTAATCATAGTCTGTCCGAATACTAAGTCATAAGGGGTCCGTCCCGTGGTCTGATGAACACTGCTACGAATGGCACAATTGACGCTAGGAAGATATTCATCCCATTGTTGTTGGTCATTACGAATGTAAGAGCGAAGAGCCTCATTTATGGAGCGGTTTACCCTCTCGCTTGGGTTGGACTGTGGGCTATGTACTGCGGTAAATTGGTGTTGAATTCCGAACTTGTCAACTAACTTCTTGAATGCAATAGACTTGAATTGGCTTCCATTATCAGAAACAATGATCTCAGGAATACCAAATTTCCGTAGTGGCTTCAAAAATGTAAATTTCGTGAAATGGTCAAGAATTATAAAAATGCCTATATTACCGGATTAAGTACCCGGGAATGGTCCTATGAGATCCATATAAATACGTTGAAATGGCCTTTCGGTTTCAACCATCTGACCCATAGGTGGTTTAAGACACGAGGTCGGAGCTTTGGATGTTCTCCACAATTCGCAGTTGAGGACGTATTCCCTGACATCGGACACTAATTTTGGCCAGAAGAAGAATTTTCTGACTCTATGTACAGTCTTAGTTATACCTCCATGTCCCGCGTTCGGTATATCATGTGCTGTATACATAACATCCTTACGTAGTTCATCAGGTACAACCAATTTCCATAAATCAGACTCATCAGAGTTGCCAGACGTGAAACCTATTCTCCTATAGATATACTTGTCTACAACTCGATAGTCCGGTATTTCCGACTTCGAAAATTCCATTCTCAAACGGCCATACTCCGGGCTATCAAAAGCTGGAGAATACAAATCAATAGATGGCAAGATTTCTATGTCTATTGCAGCTATGCTATCGTCTTCTTCGAATGCTCGGGATAACGCATCTGGCACAACATTTTCGCTCCCTTTTCGGTGTTCTATGGTAAAATCAAATCCTTGTAGTTTAAGCGCCCACCTGACCAAACGTCCGGCTAGGTCCTTCTGTCGCATAAGCCACTTGAGGCTGGCGTGGTCAGTTATGAGCTTAAACTCGTGACCCTCAATATAGGCTCGAAACTTTTTAATGGCCAGAATAACAGCCAAACATTCAAGCTCAGTGATGGAATAATTCCTTTGGGCTTTATTAAGTTTTTGAGACATGAACGCAATCGGCCGTTCGATACCATCGTCGTCGACCTGTGCCAACACGGCGCCGATACCATAAGTGCTAGCGTCGCATTGAACAACAAACGGTTTTTCGAAATCGGCGTGTACCAAAACGGGAGCTGAAGTTAATTTAGTTTTGACGCTGTCGAATGCCCTCTGGGCATCGTCTGTCCATACAAAAGTTTTACGCTTTGACAATAGCTCGGTCAGCGGAAAAGTCACAGCCGCGTAATCGTCAATGAAACGACGATACCAACCCGACATACCAAGAAATTGGCGTAACTGGCGCACCGTTTTAGGAACCAGAAACTCAGAAATGGCCTTCACCTTTCCTGGATCTACTCTTAACGATCCTTCCCCTACAATATATCCCAGATACTGTACCTTGCGTAAACAAAATGAGCTTTTCTTAACATTTATTGTTAAGTTGGCTCGGCGAAGTTGTGTGGCCACCTCCTGCAAGTGTGTCATGTGTTCGTCAAAGTCTTTTGAAATAATTAATAAATCGTCCAAGTACACAAAAACATTTGATTTAAGGGTATACGGAATGACAAGGTCAATTAGTCTGCACATCGTTTGTGGTGCATTACACAACCCAAACGGCATTCTTGTGAATTGGTACAATAGCCGATTAGGGATTGTGAATGAAGTCTTCTGTTTCGATTCTTCGTCCAATTTAATTTGCCAAAAGTCATCCTTGAGATCCACTTTTGAAATATAATAAATTGGAGGAAGTCTTGAAATAAGTCCGTCTATGTTTGGTATCGGGTAAGAGTCTTTTATAGTCACAGTATTCAATTTACGACTGTCCAAGCAAAACCTCACTTTCCCAGGTTTGACAATCAAAACCCCTGGAGATGACCAAGGTGATGTTGGGCATTCTTCAATCACATCTAGTTGCAGCATCCTGTCCACTTCACCACATAAAAGTTTTTCCCTGGCTGGTGAAATAGGATAGTACCTTTGTTTGATAGGGGAGGAATTCCCAGTATCGATGTTGTGTTTTAGCAGTGTAGTGCATCCCAAACCGTCGCGGCCAGAATTTGGGTAATAATCAATAACTTATAGTAATTGGTGTCGGTTACCACGATCTCGGACAACTGGTTCTGAAAAGAACGTTTGCTCGAAGTTGAAGAAATTGGGATAACCGAGTAATTTCAAGATGTAAGATCTCGTGTCTTACTTCAGGTCTTAAGTTGCGTTGGATAGTCTCGCATAAATCATTTTCGGTAAAGGGAGTTCGTAATTTGTCACAAAGAGTCATAATTCCGTCATAAAATTGTCGTAAAATGTCGTCCTTAATGTCAAAGTCTGTAGTAAAGTCTTTATATTGACGCTCCAAAGCGTCACATAAATCGTCCCAGTCCATCAGTTCAGTATCCCTGTGGAACCGCCAATACCACTTTAGGGCTTTACCTTCGAATAGAAGGTGTGCGTGCTCGCATAACAAATCAAAATCTCCTCGAAGATTAGATCCCGTGAGAGTATTCACTCTATAAATAAATTCCTCAACACTAATTTCTGATGAATCACCAGTGAATCTAATTCTCCAGTTCCGAATTATATTGAGTATTCGTTCCGAACTTGAGCCGAAGTCCCTGGTACCACGATCATCACGTCCTTGTCTAGAAGTTACACTTCTATTATCCTCCCGAATAGGATTTCTGTCCATTCGTCCAGTTCGATTCCGTAATCTGTCCTGACCATCCGGTACTACATCTGACAAGTTGACATTGCGCATTCCATCAGCAATCAAGTCAGCTATTTCATTCCTAAAACCGCTCATTGTCTCATAGACAATTTGTCGAACACGGGCATCATTCGCTGATTCCTGTTCGACTGCTTCTCGACGAGCTTGTTGACGAGTCCGAGGTCGATTAGTAGGTCCAGATGCGTCACCACCCGCGGCTTCATCCAACGTCATGGTTGTGTTAGCTGTGCCCTGTCTCACATTGGTAGAAATGTCCTCACAGCTACGAGCCACAAACATTGTCACCAGTTAGGGAAAAATTTGATGTTCAGTCAGTAAATTGAAGTCAAGTAAAATAGAGATATAAAAATTCGACTGAAATATTCAGTAAATCTTAAAAAAAAATCACACCAGTTAAAACGATAAGAACAGCTATAAATATATATATTTACTACTACTCGGTGAAGTAAAATGGGTAGAACATATGCAGCTAAAAAAAAAAAAATAATTTTTATGAAAAATAATCATAATTACCCAAAACAATAATAAAACTATAATAAATGTTACGAAGGAAACAAAAAAAAAAAAAATAAATAAACTAAAAGAGATAAAGAATTACACAATCATCAACCACTGAAAAATAACAAAGTTGTTTGTTGCTCACTTTAAATAGAAACTTTTGACAGAAGCCAAAGAGTATAAAGTCCAAGATTAAAGTGGGACAAAGGTTTAAAACGAGGGAGTGATTATCCGGTGCAGGAATGTAACAATTTACATTCATTAACTTTACGTCCACACAACCGGAAAAATCAAACAAGTAAACGGAATTTTGAAGTAATAGAAAAATTACCAAACGAAAAGATCAAAGACTATAAGTAGTAAGAGAGGAGAGAAAGAGTCGAACGAGTATTGTACCGAAACCGTCCAATACAACTTCTCTAGTTCGAACCCAAACCCTGATAACTAAAGTTTTACTAAATGACTACCGGGATTTGGCAACTATATTATTAATGACCAATTAAGTCCTCAGTTCCAAGTATTAAAACTCAAGCTAAAAAAAAAAATTGTGAAATGAAAAGAAAAAAGAAAACAAAGCAAATCACCACCCCAAAAAGGATTCAAAGAGGCCTCAGCATCTAGATAACAATTGCACTAAAAATCTTAAACTTACGAAAGCTGAGGCCCCACGTTGGGCGCCAAAAATCTCCTGTAACGATTCTGTGTTTGGGTATGATAAGTTTGGGAACGAGGCTACCTATTAGATTCGGCTGTGCTCGTCGGATGGGGGGGTTGTGAGGTGTTCCCAAATAATTAATATAAATATATTCTGAATCGAAACCGGAAACTTTACTTTAGGTAGCATGACTAAAATAAATGACCTATAAAGTTAAAGGAAGAAGAGTGAAAAAAGAAGTGGTTGCTAATTGTAGGGTAGCTTGAGATGGTATACACTACCCTATGACCTATCCCGCCCACCATGCTGACAGTATGCTAATTTTTCGTTATCAGCCCAAAAATAAACTAAAAATTAAGAAAACTAAATAACCTCCGTATACATCCTTACCCTACTTCACCTTTCATAATAAAAAAAAATTAAAAATTCATGTTATAAAACATTATGGCCCTAATTTTATAAAACGCAACGCCTCCATTTTGTTTGCGTTACATTAAATTACAGTTTGGAAATCACTGCGTTCATGCAAGTGACTTTTCGCGTTGTAACAGCTGATTCTTACGTTATTGTGAATGCAATTGTTTGAAATTGTAAATTTTAAAAAACTCAACGCTGACTTTTTTGTCACTTTAATTGTCAAATTCCACGCTACAATTTTCTTGGCGTTAGTTTGAAAAATTTATAAATTATTTTTAAATAAAACAAAAAACACATATTTAAACGAATTGTTTAGCATAAATATGTAAGTAAAAATAAAAATTTGTAATTATGTATATATTAAGTATAATAATAAATAATATTTACTAAAATTTTTCTTAGGGCAAAAAAAGAGGCAACAACCGCAGCCCAATTTGAGTTGCTAGTGTCAGAAATGGAGAAACATCCAGATGTGGCACGCGGTATGCCTAATTTTGGAAGTTCAAAGGCAATTGTTGATAATGTTTGGGAAGCTACTTCAAAACTGCTGAATGCAATTGGCCCACCAATTAGAACATCTGCGAAGTGGCGGAAGGTGGGTTGGAAACATTTTTAAATATAATCGTTTTTGAAATAAACATATGTATGTACTTTAGGTTTGGACTGACTACAGGGGCAGACTAAAAAAAAGCTTTCGAAGAATAAATCAAGTATTCGACAAACTGGTGGTGGACCATCGGAGATTAGTGAATTAACACCAATTGAAGTAGCAGTTGATAGCATTGTAAATACCAGTGAGGCTGCTAATCCATCTGGCTCTGTGTATGGTTTGAAGGTTGCAAATACCAACGAACCACCTAAAACTGTTCAAACTTCGTCGTCACCGCTTGTATCAGTTTTAGATTCAAATGACTGCCTTGAGCTTCCAGAAGAATCATCCTCTCCCCCAGAAGAAATCGCACCTATAGTAGGGGAAAATTTGTGTAGTGTTATTGAAACACCGCTGAAGCCACAAAGTTCTTTACACAATCAAACTTTAAAATTTTCAAAAAAACGAAGACAAATAGCAAAAGATGAAGAAAGGAAAAAGCTAATAAGGCTAACTGAAGAACACACAGAAGCTATTACCAGACAGACGGCAGCTTTGGAAAAATTAACTGCAGCGATAGGCTTGCTTAAAGAAAAATTTTAATAGTATTTTTAAATTCATAACAATATCTTTATTATAAACTTAAAATGGATTCTTAATTTTAATTACTAGTTAATTTAATACTAAACAAAGACTGAATTCTTCCTTTTTTTTATTATTATTTTCTTTTACATTTGAAATTATAAGGCTGATAATTTTTTTAATAAAAAAAGTATACTAAAACTATTTTTTTATAATAAACTAGCTGACCCGGTCCGCGTTGCTGGCCCTAAGCAATATTATAAATTAAAATGTTGTTCATATACATATGTTTGATTTACATTTGATTTGAAAATACATATGGTTGTATGTATGTATATATATGCTGTGAATCTTACGAAAAAAGTGAGCGTAAAAGTGGGCGGGGCAACATTTTCTTTCCTCAAAACCTAAGTAAGACCATGGCGATCATTTTAAAGAAAAAATCGTCCAAATCGGTCAAGTCGTTCTCCAGTTATGCGCTTAATAGAAAAAGTGGGCGTAAAAGTAGGCGTGGTAAATTTTTATTTCGATGAAAACTTAAAGTTGATTAATACGAACATTTGAAAGAAAAATTAGTCAACTCGATGGAGCCGTTTTCTGATTTTAAGTAAATCGAAAAAAGTGGGCGTAAAAGTGGGCGGGGCAAAATTTTCTTTCCGTAAAAACCTAAGTTGGACCATGGCGATCATTTTAAAGAAAAAATCGTCCAAATCGGTCAAGTCGTTCTCCAGTTATGCGCTTAATAGAAAAAGTGGGCGTAAAAGTAGGCGTGGTAAATTTTTCTTTCGATGAAAACTTAAAGTTGATTAATACGAACATTTGAAAGAAAAATTAGTCAACTCGATGGAGCCGTTTTCTGATTTTAGGTAAATCGAAAAAAGTGGGCGTAAAAGTAGGCGGGGCAAAATTTTCTTTCCGTAAAAACCTAAGTTGGACCATGGCGATCATTTTAAAGAAAAAATCGTCCAAATCGGTCAAGTCGTTCTCCAGTTATGCGCTTAATAGAAAAAGTGGGCGTAAAAGTAGGCGTGGTAAATTTTTCTTTCGATGAAAACTTAAAGTTGATTAATACGAACATTTGAAAGAAAAATTAGTCAACTCGATGGAGCCGTTTTCTGATTTTAGGTAAATCGAAAAAAGTGGGCGTAAAAGTAGGCGGGGCAAAATTTTCTTTCCGTAAAAACCTAAGTTGGACCATGGCGATCATTTTAAAGAAAAAATCGTCCAAATCGGTCAAGTCGTTCTCCAGTTATGCGCTTAATAGAAAAAGTGGGCGTAAAAGTAGGCGTGGTAAATTTTTCTTTCGATGAAAACTTAAAGTTGATTAATACGAACATTTGAAAGAAAAATTAGTCAACTCGATGGAGCCGTTTTCTGATTTTAGGTAAATCGAAAAAAGTGGGCGTAAAAGTAGGCGGGGCAAAATTTTCTTTCCGTAAAAACCTAAGTTGGACCATGGCGATCATTTAAAAGAAAAAATCGTCCAAATCGGTCAAGTCGTTCTCCAGTTATGCGCTTAATAGAAAAAGTGGGCGTAAAAGTAGGCGTGGTAAATTTTTCTTTCGATGAAAACTTAAAGTTGATTAATACGAACATTTGAAAGAAAAATTAGTCAACTCGATGGAGCCGTTTTCTGATTTTAGATAAATCGAAAAAAGTGGGCGTAAAAGTGGGCGTAAAAGTGGGCGGGGCAAAATTTTCTTTCCGTAAAAACCTAAGTTGGACCATGGCGATAATTTTAAAGAAAAAATCGTCTAAATCGGTCAAGCCGTTCTCAAGTTATGGATTTTGCCACGCCCCTCCGCCCCCAGACCAAAAATCAAAAATCAGACTTCACAGTGTCACCCGCCTGAAGATTCTGAAGATTCCCTGAAAATTTCATCAAAATCGGCCCAGCCGTTTTGGAGTCCATACGTTACATACATACATACACACATCCTATTTTATATATATAGATTACTTGCTAGGTTGTCTCTTATACTTTGAGCAACTGAAGAGATCGTATTAACACTTTCAAGCCCATCGTTTAAATTATCGTTGATTTCTTCAGGCTCGTCCATTGGCGGCCACTCGTTTTTGTAATATATACATATGTTATGCAAAGCACAACATACGTTTACCATTATTTTGGCCTTTTCTTCTCCGTAGTGTAAACCCCTTTCTCCTAATAAGCACCTAAACCTATTTTTAAAGACACCAATGCATCTCTCTATAGTGTTTCGGGCTTTTGTTAACTTGGTGTTAAAATTAGTTTGACTTTGATTTGACGGATTTCTGTAAGGTGTTAACAAGTAAGGCAGGCACTGATAACCACCATCTCCTAAAAAGATATTTTTAAAAATTAAAATTGATTGTATGAATATGCACACAAATATATTCAATTCAACACAACCATAAAAAAAATGGACATGTGTGCATAAATACGAAAATTAAGGTATGTAGTTGTAATAACTTTTTCGTTATGTGTCTTAAAACAAATAGGTGAGCGGCAAGTACATTTACTTTAGAATTAAAACGTTTAATACATACCTAGAAGCCATGTGTTGGATTTACCATTCAAATATGAGTTTTTTAAATACTCATCTACTGCGCTAGAAGACCAAATAAATGCATCATGGTTGGCACCTGGATGACGAGAGTCCACAAATGTAATTATTTGGTTAGAATCACAAACCTATAAAAAAATTAATAAAATTACAAATGCTTAAAAAAATCGTAGATGTTCATACCAACATAACATTCAAGCTATAAAAGCCTTTCCTGTTGTAATAAAGATGTTTCACATCTTCTTTTGGAGGTTTTATTCTAACATGCGTCCCATCGACGCAGCCAATTACACCCGGAATACCAAATTTTTCAAGAAATTGAATTTTGCTGTTTATCTCCTCTTTGGCCGTAAGATTAAACTTTAACCATTTTGGACAAAGCGATTGTTCCATAGCGGATAAACATTCAGTGATTACGTCACTAACCTTAGACTGTGAAAGAGATGATATAAGCTCGTTCCCAATCCCTTTTTGATAGCCTCCAGTTGCCAAAAACCGTATTGTTGTTGCCAGTTTTGCTTCTTTTGATACAGCTGTCACACGGTAAGTTTCTTTGAGAAACGGTTTTATCTCACCTAAAATATATAAAAATGTCTCCTTGTTCATTCGAAAATTTTTCTGAAATCTTTAAAAAGTAAATTTAAATATTAGGTAGGTTTTTACTATTAAGGCTATTTTACTTACTCATCGTTTGTCATGTTCATAATCTTGATGCTAGAACGCAATTGTTTTTTTTCAGCAGATATGTCTAGAATGCTCAAAAAATCTTCATCATCCGAAGAAGACGACATATTCATTAGCGTGAACATTTTTATATCATTTGTATACTTCACTTTTATATATTTAATATTTATTTTGTTATACTTTTGTGTCTTCACTCTGAAAAATATTTTTTTTAATAAAAAGTAAATATGTGACAAACAGCTGTTTGACTAACAGCATTGCCAACACGATATAAGTACATATTTTTGTAAGTTTTTATTTTGAATTTTAGTATAAAGTTATACAATGGCAACTATAACTACGTAGTGATTTGACAATAGAAGTGACATCGTAATATTTCGGCGTTGACTAAACGCAATGCCGTAGTGATTAATGAAATTTAGGCCCTAATTTTATAAAACGCAACGCCTCCATTTTGTTTGCGTTACATTAAATTACAGTTTGGAAATCACTGCGTTCATGCAAGTGACTGTTCGCGTTGTAACAGCTGATTCTTACGTTATTGTGAATGCAATTGTTTGAAATTGTAAATTTTAAAAAACTCAACGCTGACTTTTTTGTCACTTTAATTGTCAAATTCCACGCTACAATTTTCTTGGCGTTAGTTTGAAAAATTTATAAATTATTTTTAAATAAAACAAAAAACACATATTTAAACGAATTGTTTAGCATAAATATGTAAGTAAAAATAAAAATTTGTAATAATGTATATATTTAGTATAATAATAAATAATATTTACTAAAATTTTTCTTAGGGCAAAAAAAGAGGCAACAACCGCAGCCCAATTTGAGTTGCTAGTGTCAGAAATGGAGAAACATCCAGATGTGGCACGCGGTATGCCTAATTTTGGAAGTTCAAAGGCAATTGTTGATAATGTTTGGGAAGCTACTTCAAAACTGCTGAATGCAATTGGCCCACCAATTAGAACATCTGCGAAGTGGCGGAAGGTGGGTTGGAAACATTTTTAAATATAATCGTTTTTGAAATAAACATATGTATGTACTTTAGGTTTGGACTGACTACAGGGGCAGACTAAAAAAAAAGCTTTCGAAGAATAAATCAAGTATTCGACAAACTGGTGGTGGACCATCGGAGATTAGTGAATTAACACCAATTGAAGTAGCAGTTGATAGCATTGTAAATACCAGTGTGGCTGCTAATCCATCTGGCTCTGTGTATGGTTTGAAGGTTGCAAATACCAACGAACCACCTAAAACTGTACAAACTTCGTCGTCACCGCTTGTATCAGTTTTAGATTCAAATGACTGCCTTGAGCTTCCAGAAGAATCATCCTCTCCCCCAGAAGAAATCGCACCTATAGTAGGGGAAAATTTGTGTAGTGTTATTGAAACACCGCTGAAGCCACAAAGTTCTATACACAATCAAACTTTAAAATTTTCAAAAAAACGAAGACAAATAGCAAAAGATGAAGAAAGGAAAAAGCTAATAAGGCTAACTGAAGAACACACAGAAGCTATTACCAGACAGACGGCAGCTTTGGAAAAATTAACTGCAGCGATAGGCTTGCTTAAAGAAAAATTTTAATAGTATTTTTAAATTCATAACAATATCTTTATTATAAACTTAAAATGGATTCTTAATTTTAATTACTAGTTAATTTAATACTAAACAAAGACTGAATTCTTCCTTTTTTTTTATTATTATTTTCTTTTACATTTGAAATTATAAGGCTGATAATTTTTTTAATAAAAAAAGTATACTAAAACTATTTTTTTATAATAAATTACTTGCTAGGTTGTCTCTTATACTTTGAGCAACTGAAGAGATCGTATTAACACTTTCAAGCCCATCGTTTATATTATCGTTGATTTCTTCAGGCTCGTCCATTGGCGGCCACTCGTTTTTGTAATATATACATATGTTATGCAAAGCACAACATACGTTTACCATTATTTTGGCCTTTTCTTCTCCGTAGTGTAAACCCCTTTCTCCTACTAAGCACCTAAACCTATTTTTTAAGACACCAATGCATCTCTCTATAGTGTTTCGGGCTTTTGTTAACTTGGTGTTAAAATTAGTTTGACTTTGATTTGTCGGATTTCTGTAAGGTGTTAACAAGTAAGGCAGGCACTGATAACCACCATCTCCTAAAAAGATATTTTTACAAATTAAAATTGATTGTATGAATATGCACTTTTTCGTTATGTGTCTTAAAACAAAAAGTGAGCGGCAAGTACATTTACTTTAGAATTAAAACATTTAATACATACCTAGAAGCCATGTGTTGGATTTACCATTTAAATATGAGTTTTTTAAATACTCATTTACTGCGCTAGAAGACCAAATAAATGCATCATGGTTGGCACCTGGATGACGAGAGTCCACAAATGTAATTATTTGGTTGGAATCACAAACCTATAAAAAAATAAAATAAAATTACAAATCCTTAAAAAAATCGTAGATGTTCATACCAACATAACATTCAAGCTATAAAAGCATTTCCTGTTGTAATAAAGATGTTTCACATCTTCTTTTGGAGGTTTTATTCTAACATGCGTCCCATCGACGCAGCCAATTACACCCGGAATACCAAATTTTTCAAGAAATTGAACTTTGCTGTTTATCTCCTCTTCGGCCGTAAGATTAAACTTTACCCATTTTGGACAAAGCGATTGTTCCATAGCGGATAAACATTCAGTGATTACGTCACTAACCTTAGACTGTGAAAGAGATGATATAAGCTCGTTCCAAATCCCTTTTTGATAGCCTCCAGTTGCCAAAAACCGTATTGTTGTTGCCAGTTTTGCTTCTTTTGATACAGCTGTCACACGGTAAGTGTCTTTTAGAAAGGGTTTTATCTCACCTAAAATATATAAAAATGTCTCCTTGTTCATTCGAAAATTGTTCTGAAATCTTTAAAAAGTAAATTTAAAAATTAGGTAAGTTTTACTATTAAGGCTATTTTACTTACTCATTGTTTGTCATTTTCATAATCTTGATGCTAGACCGCAATTGTTTTTTTTTCAGCAGATATGTCTACAATGCTCAACAAATCTTCATCATCCGAAGAAGACGACATATTCATTAGCGTGAACATTTTTATATAATTTGTATACTTCACTTTTATGTTTTTAATATTTATTTTTTTATAGTTTTGTGTCTTCACTCTGAAAAATATTTTTTTGAATAAAAAGTAAATAAGTGACAAACAGCTGTTTGACTAACAGCATTGCCAACACGATATAAGTACATATTTTTGTAAGTTTTTTTTTGAATTTTAGTACAAAATTATACAATGGCAACTATCACTACGTAGTGATTTGACAATAGAAGTGACATCGTAATATTTCGGCGTTGACTTAACGCAATGCCGTAGTGATTAATGAAATTTCATTTTTTTTATTACGCGTTCACAACAGCGTAGGTGATGCGTTTAACGCCAGTGAAATACACAATCAGGGCCTATAATATATATTTAAAAATATTTATCTTCGTAAACAAAATTTATTATAAGAATTTATGAAAAAATAAATAACATCTAAAATCACCAAATTTTAATTTATAGTAATAATGAATTGGAATGTTTTCCATAAGATAAAAAAAAAATTTTATCGTTTAAATTATAACATTTAGATTAAATTTTCATTCAAATTATCTTCCAATAAATTAAATATAATAAAAAAAAAACTATTTAAAGTGTCTTGTGTGTGTGTGTAGAGTGTTTTTACATTCGTAATATGAATATCTAAAATAACTCAACAAAACTTAAATGCTTATCATCTTTCAGTAACAACATTTGTTGCATCCAATTTGTTGTATATTTTTTTTTATAGATAAGTTATTTAGGGTTAATTGAAAATATCTGTAACATTGGTTTTATATTTACTTAATTTTGTTTATAAACAATGAATGTATACATACTGATTGCAACTATCGGTGTTTAGAAATTTGTTTAAGAATAATGTTCAAACCGTAGCAATTTAAACATTAAATTTAATAAAAAAAAAACCAAATGCAATTACATTTATTGTTTAGATTCAAATTATGTATCTAGCTATATTCATATTACAAATAAAACACAAAAAAAAAATGAGTGAAAGAGAGTGTATATAATTATGGCGGAAATAAAATAAACCAAATAAAAACAATCAACTTACTTATACAAGTTCCATCGCAGTCAGCAGGCGCCGGATGACAGATGAAATGTTGCGCAGTAGGTTAAACGACGATTCTATATATCAGCAAAGAGTGTATGTGTGGAATTAGCTACATTTGCAATTGTGGCTTATGGGTTAAAAAAATATTTTAATGTGTAAGTATATTTAAGGGTGAATGAGGGTTTGTATTATGATGAGGTATGTATAATGGGTGTGTACGTATGTTTGGATGTAAATTTGTTTAGTTTTTGTATTACATTATTATTGTAGTCGAATGAAAATGAAAAAACTTTAATGAGGTGACCATATAAGAAATTAAGAAACTAAAAAAAGAACAATAAAATTAAAATAAACTGAGTGTCTAATTTAATAAGTATAATCAAACAAAATACATTAAAGTGACCATGTTAATTTTAACTGTTAATAAAAAAAAAACTAAATTAAAGGTTTAAGTTTATATAACAAATTTAACTGGTCATTTGTGACATAAAAAAAAAACTTTAAATATGATGAATTAATCAAACATGTTAATTCAGGCCACCACAAAATCTGTGAAAATACAAATCAGTTATATAAACGGTGGTCACCCTAAATTAGTATTAGATGATAATTTCGTGTGATTTACACCCACGAAATTTGATTTTTCTTTTTATAATCCAACTAACGTATAAGTTCTGGAGGCAGTTAGCCACCCTATATTTAAAGGAGAATGAAATTTTTCTTTGGAGATACCGGATATCAAGATTATCTATTGGCTGACACTGATTAAAAAAAACACCACTGTCTTCCTTTCTCCTGCTTATCGCTCCAATAAACAATAGCCAGACTATTGATTCAATTTTCCCGTAGTTTGTTGTTGGAGCAATTAAATATTGGGTTGGAAGATTTGTACTATCCTTCAAATTCAGGCAAAATGTATCGCCTAAAATCATGCACCAATTAACAACAACTTTCTATCCCATAAAAACAAATCTTACCCTTAACGATATCCGTTCTCTTGGCCCAAATATTATATTATAATATAACACACAAAAAAAAAATTATTAACTTTTTAGAACAATTAACTTTTCCCCAATTCAAAATGAAAATTGCTTTTTAAAATTTTTCTCAAATTTTAATCAATAAAATCAAGGCTTACAAAATTAAAAAAAAATATATTCAGAATTTACGATCAAAGTAAAGTATTTATATTCACTTAAGTTTTCTTTTCTTTTTTCAGATAAGTGTTTATCGAAAATTGTCATCTTCACAACATAATGATATGTCGGCACCTGTGTCGACAAGAAATGTTAAATTTTCATTTTTATATTTAGCGATTATGTAATTTGTGTTATTATTAGAAACTTTAAATACTCTTAATTTTGGCTGTCCGGAATATCCCTGTAGTCCGAGCCTTCCTCGTTTCCCTCGTCTTGTACTATATGTACATTACGTCTGTTGTTGTTGGTTCTATTGGAATCGTTATTTCTATTGTTATTGTTGTCATTCCTGTAGTTTCCATTATTGCTCCTAGGTGTATTACGGTTGTAATTGTTGTTTGCAGACGAATTTGTGTTGTTTCTGTTATTGTTTGAATTGTAGTTGTTACTTCTACTGTTTTGGAAATTATTGTTATTCCTAGTGTAGCTGTCAAAATTTCTGTTGTTTCTATTATTGTTTGAGTTGTAGTCGTTAGTACTAAGGTTTGGGAAATGATAAATGTTTCTGTTATTAATGTTATTTATAGTGTTATGAAAATTGCTATTGTTGCGCCTGGTATCATTGTTATTACGATGTGTTTTTTGTATATACTGCACTGAGTTAGTAGTTATTTTATTTTCATTTTCTAGTTCTAGCGCAAGTTCTACCGCGTCCTGTAAAGTTTTTGGACGAGCTGCAAAAATGGCTGTCCTTAAATTATCATTAATTCCTCTCTTAAATGAATCTAGAGCAAGCTTTGGGTCTAATCTGAGCACTGCTATTTTCTTTTCGTCTTTTTCTTCTAGTTGTGCTAACTCAAATTCTTCTGTCATAATTTGTATATCCTCTATTCTAAGATTTATTGTTTTTTCCGAGTATGTCCTTCCTGGACTTTTCTTTAAATTCTTTAATATGTCTTTAAGTTTTATTAAACTTCCTTCCATCTATCTTCACCTTCTATACTTTTGTTATCTTATTTCTACTATTGTTTCTGTTTTTACAACTATAAATAAACTTATACATGCTATGTAATAAGAATATGATTAAAGCAATAATTACTAAGACTTTTGTTATTTTAGACAACATTAATAATATTTATAATTGTACAGCGAAAATATTTGTTTTCTTTACTTTGTTTTATTTTATGTTTTTTTTTTTTTTTTTTTCATTATTTATTTATTGAATCTTCATATATTAAATATGAACTAACAATAATTAATCAAATCTTATCCTAATATTTGCTTTATGTCCTGCCAGTGCCAAACACAAAAGATTTAGTCATCACGGTTTCTGTTTACATATGTATATAGGTGTTTATCGCTCATCTGATTGGGTGAGTGCTGCAGTGTCTCTTCTTCTTAAGCGAGTGTGGCCGCCATAATTTAAAATATTTCTAGCTAATGGATTTGGGTGCAGTTCCAGCCTTTTTAAATATTTTACTGCATATTTCGTTATCATAGTTTTTACTAATGGCACATTGAGATCCTTGTGGATATTTGAGTTTTTGACGTACCAGGGGGCGGCTGTGATTATTCGAAGAAGTTTATTTTGGCGCCTTTGAATTTTTTCGATGTTAGAAGCCGAGGCAGTGCCCCATAACTGAATACCGTAGCACCAAATTGGCTTTAAGATATAGTTGTAGAGTAGAAGTTTGCAATCGAGACTAAGAACAGAATTTCTTCCAATAAGCCAATTAATTTGGATTGCTTTTAGTTTCATTTGAGTTAATTTCGCTTCTATATGCCATTTCCACGTTAAACGCCGATCTAGATGTATACCGAGGTATTTTACATGCGAGTGTTGGGGTATTATTTGATTATTTATTTTAATAGGGGGGCATGTTTCCCGACGCAATGTGAATGTTATATGTGCGCATTTTTGCTCATTGATCTTTATCCTCCATTTTTTTAACCACCTTTCTAGTTCAAATATATGATCCTGTAGGTAACGAGATGCTTCATGACAGTTTGCGTGTACGCTTAGAAAAGCTGTGTCGTCCGCAAATGTTGAGGTATGGGTGTAGCTGTTTGTTGGCAAGTCCGAAGTATAAATTAAGTATAATAGAGGGCCCAGGATGCTGCCTTGTGGGACTCCAGCGCTAATTGGCTGTGGAGAACTTAAAAATTCGCCTTCTTTTATAATAAATTGACGACCGACTAAGTAGCTTTGTAACAGCTTGTGTATATTTGCTGGTAAGTTTTGCTGCAATTTCAGTAGTAAACCTTCATGCCAGACTTTATCAAAAGCTTGAGACACATCGATGAAGAGTGCTGAGCAATATTTTTTTTCTTCAAAGGCTTTTCTTATGACATTTACTATTCGATGAGTTTGTTCAATTGTGCTGTGTTTTCTTCTAAAACCGAATTGATGATTGGGAATACATCTGTTACCATTTAAAATCGGCGTTAATTTAGACACTAGAAGTTTCTCAAAAAGCTTTGATATATTAGACAATAAGCTTATAGGTCTATATGACTCAACTTTTGTTGGATCCTTTCCTGGTTTAGGTATCATGGTAACTAAGGATACTTTCCACTCTTGTGGGTAGTATTCAAGGCGTAAAATAGCATTAAAAATTAGTAGAATAATTTTCTTTGCTATGCTGGGTAGCTCCAAAAGCATTTTGTTACTGATCTTATCAAAACCAGGGGCTTTCTTGGGGTTTAAATCATGAATAGCCTTCTCGATTTCTCTTACTTCAAACCTTAGTGGAACAGCTGATCTAACAGCAACAGGTGGTAACTCGACCGCAGTATCGAAAGATGTATGAGGGGTAAATACGGTTTTCAAATGATTAACGAAAATATTTCCTTTTTCTATGTCATTTCGTGCCCAACGTCCATTTAAGTTTCTTAATGGTGGTTTAGTGATAACTGGTCTTTTAAGATTTCTAGCTGCACGCCATAATGAGTAATCAGATTGAGGAGTTGCATCAAGTTCCTTAAGATATTTTTCCAGAGAAGCCGTTTTTTGAGACTGCAGTAAGTTTCTTAGCCTTTTTGTGCACTCTTTTAGTAAATTTTTAAGTTGAGGGGATCTGTGCAATTGCCACTCTCTTCGAACTCTCCTTTTTTCAGTCAAGAGACGCTCGACATCAGAAGAATATATTTTACTATTTTTGATATTTTTGCGGGCTATGCTAGAATGTTGAACAGCTAGTTTGAGATAATTGTCAAAATTTACAATAGAAAGATTCACATTCTCCGGTGTTCTAAGCGGAATATTTTCAGTGCAGTGGGTACTGAGATATTTTTTATATTTTAACCAATTTATTTGTGTGGCTGACGTCACTAAGTAACCAGACGGTGATACAATTCTATAAGGGTTTGATATGGTAAGAATTGTAGGTGTGTGATCAGAAGATAATTCTATAGAAGCTTCAACGTGAATCGTTTCTGCGGGGATGTTTTTAACCACGCCAAAATCTATGACATCTGGAATTTTTTGCTGATCAGTAGGCCAATAAGTTGGTTGTCCACTCGCGACCACATTTAAATCCATTTTAGACATTGTATTATACAAAACACGACCCTTTGGTGTAATGAGCCGTGAACCCCAGAAGGTATGTTTAGCGTTGTAATCGCCAGCGGCTAGGAAACAGGGTCCTAATGATTGAAAATATTTATAATATTGGCCTTCTGATATTGAAAATCTAGGTGGAGAGTATAAAGATGAAAGTACAAAGTTTCGATTTAACTCTTCAACACAAATGTTCGTTGCTTGCAGATAATCTTCACGATGATCACACATTAAGTAGTGTTTGATTCGGGTTTTTATCAAAATAGCAGAACCTCCACAAGCTCTATCTCGAGGGTCCTTGGTATCATATAATATATAACCATTAATTTTAAACGGATTTCTTGAGGTCAAATGAGTTTCAGAAACCATCATTACATCAATTTGTTTACTTTTAAGAAAATATTCTAGTTCATTTTTATGTTGGCGAATGCCGTTTGCGTTCCAAAAACAAATTTTTAGGCAATTCATGGCTTGTTAAGTACAGCTTGCAATAACATCGATTGCATTCTTAACATTTCCTGCATCATATTACCCATTGTATTCGTAAAGTTTGTTACTGTTTGTACTAGTGTTTCCATGGTTTTTTCTAGACGACTTAAATTAGAAACTGGGGTCTCATCATTATTTGGCAAATCACCTTGCATTGGCATATGGTTTGATTTTAGGACGTTAGCGTAGGATGTTCTGTTATTACTAGGCTGCGGTACCTGAATGTCATTAGTATTATTTTGATGTGCTTCCTGAATTTGAGGTGGATTAGGTTTCGGTCCAACCGAGCGCTTGACGATAGAGTATACAGGGCATCCTCTATAGTTGGCAGTGTGATTACCACCACAGTTGCTGCATTTTTTTACATTGGGGTCGTTTTTAGATTTATCGCAGAGAGCTGTACCATGCAATTCTCCACATACAACGCAAACAGGTGTTAAATGGCAGTATGCCTTAGTGTGACCAAATTCTTGGCAGTTTAAACATTGCACGGGACCGTTCCTTTTATGCGGCTCCTCTATCGTTATTTTCCTATACAGGATATATCTCAGACTGTAAATGGGATGAGTTTCGTTTTTTTTAAGCTTAACGTCGCCGGGTTCTAACTCCACTCGAAATAGTGGCTGGGGATTTTTTTCTCTATTTTTAATATTAACTACATTTTTAATTTTAAAGCCCTTCTCTTCTAAAAACGTTTTTATTTCACCTGGGTCTACGCATGAATCAATGCCCTTTATCACTACCTGAAGACCTTTACTGCTCTTCAGTTGGTATGTATAAAAGTTTTTTTTTAGTGCTTCTAATTTAGTTATTACTTTACGAAAATCATCTTCACGATTAACTTGTATTTTAGTTTCATTTATACTACCACGTTTAATTGCAGCTACATAAAAAGAATTTTCACCTATTACCGAGATCAAATTCTTTATTAAATCACTTGAGTTTTGCTCTCTAAGATATATCGGGGGTGGCTTAGAAGATTTTGTAACGTTTTGTGCTTCCGAGGATTCCTCTTCCAAAATTGCAAACCGATTTTGAGAACTTATTCTATCAGCTGTACCCTCTTTTAAAACTTTTGGGACAGAAGCAACTGCAGAAGAAGTTGGGCTGCGACCCCGTTTTAGCACTGTTATGTACCTATCCATTCCAACTTGTACTTGAGGCTTTTGACCGCTTTTCACCTGTGATACTGAGTTTTCCATCATGCCTGATTTGGGGGTAATCTTTTCATCACTTGTTAAAATCGTTTCTGCCACTGAGGCACCGCTTGCAGGTTTTATATTTTTTATTGTATTCGAATCAACCGTATTATTAGACACCGAAGGTGATACAGAGTTTTCTATTGTGCCTGATTGAGGGTTAATATTTTTATCACTTATTAAAATTGTTTTTGCCGTTGAGGCAATGCTTGAAGGTTTTATATTTGTTAGTGTATCACCCGTATTATTAAAAACAGAAGGTGAGAGGGATCGCGTACGAGTAATAGGTTTAGCCGTTAGGTATTTGCTATCATCGACTCTTTTTTTTATTTCTGCATTTGTTTCGTTAACACTCACTGTGATATATGCATTTCTATCATTATGCTTAATTGTTTTTGCACTGTTTGCACTCATAAGAGTTTTTTTTTTTTTTACTGTTTACAGTTGTGCTCTTGTTATTTGTTATTGTTTATCAACACCGAGAATAAAAAATGTGTATGTTTATGTATGTATGTACATACATGTATTTTTTTCTTTTCTTTTATTTACTTTTTTTTTTTTATACTTTATTTGTTCACGTTTTTATAAAAAAAAAATAAACCGTTTGCCGAGCTTAGAAAACACGTCTATCTTCAACGAGCGCGACAGACAGGATTTATTTTTTATATATTTAAATTATTAATAGTATTGGGTACAATTATTTTTAAATTGTATCAAATTTATTTTTCCTTTACCGCCTGCTACTAAGTATTTCATACATTAACCTTATGATGTAGGCAATTACTAATAAAGCTAATGTGATTATCATTATTATTTCAAAAATGTTCACATTCTCTTCTTTATGTTCACTTTGTATTCTTATAGCAATCATTTATTCTATAATTTGCTGATTGTTCTGTTCGCTTTCATGATTTTCATTCTTTCCTACCTCGTATCCTGCAAAAACTAGTGGAATTGCTTTTAGAATGTTCTTCCACCATGCTATCTTGATAATATTCTCTTAACGATTGTATTTATTTAATTATGATGTAAATAAATGTATATATATTTTTTTTAAAAAACTATCGGATTTTTGGCTTGACCATTTTAATATTAAACATTACAAATTCTATTTATATATAAATATATATATGTATATATTTTTTTTTTTTATAAAAACTTGATTTTTAAAAATGTTTATCCTTGAAACTCCTTATCTCTGATCTTATAATTCTTTGCGTTGCCTTCTCTGTTGCTAAATTAAGGTCCCTGTACAGTATCGCCAGTTCCTTCCTCCTCTGGTACTGCTTCCCAGCTCGTTTCTTTTTCTTCTTAATTACTGTTGCCTGTACTGCTGGTTTATTTTGTTGACGTTTTCTGTACTCATCTATCGTAATTGGCCTTGGTCCCGCATTGACTGGGAGTGGTTCATACGGAGGTGCATCTTGATTTGCCGGCTCTGGCTCGTACTTTTCTTCTTTTTTGGTGTCTAAATAAAGCGTGCAGCGCGCAAAAATTTCCTCCACTTCCACGCACATCTTTTATTGTAGGATCATAAAAATTTCGCTGGTTCAAGGTTATCAGGATCAGTTCGTAGTCCGCAGGATCGCCATGTAATGAGTGAGGGGTGGCAGGATCACCATGTAATGTGTGAGGATCGGTAGGATCTCTATGTAATGTATTGTGTGTTTGATTTAAAGTGATTTGGTCCCTATTGCCCTTGGTTATTTTAAATAGCTGTCAGGGTTTCAGCTGTTAACTAAGGCGTTCAAAAGAACTGCCGAATTATTGGTGAGTCTTTCAATTAAACACAAGGTAGGTTGTTGCCGATATTGTATTGTAATTTCAAGTCTACTTTATTTTGGATTTACATGCACTTAAATACTATACATGAATTTTAAACTTTGCCTTTCTTACTTATTCTACTTATTGATAAAGTTCTAGCTGTCTTTGTCGATATTATGGACATATGCATAATTACCCTGATTAAAATTGCTTTGACCAATAGGAATATTTGTGGTTACACTCATTCCTATTTGTCACTCAATTTACAATTCTTATTGAGTAGAATTTTTCGTTTGTTTTTATCATACTCATACCCCAATTAACTTGCATTCCAATCAATGTGTGTCGATTGGTAAAAGCCGTTATTTGATCTTGCATAATTACCCTACTCTATTAAGGTTGGTATGTATAGATTTAAGAGTAGTTTAAGGGTAGGCGGTGGCAACTTATGAGGTACACTACAATACCGTGTGAAATTTTTAATTTTTCGCCCCATTAATTCTGAGTTCTTGAGTAATTCAAAGTCACACTTAACAAATACTTGAAGTCCCACACGTAACCACAATGATTATCAAATGTTTAGTTAATTTTACAGAACGTTAACTGAATCAAAAAACATTTCAGACTTTATTAATAACAATTTTTTTCCTATAACTTGTTTTAAGAAATATTGTTTAATGAAACCATAAAAACTGTTACAATGAAAATGGTGGATGAAATTTGTGCAAAAGCGTTGTTCGGATTCTATAGTCAAATATTTGATAAATGTGGACTAACCTTTAGTCGATTTACTCATGTCCGTTTGTTAAAAACACTATCACTTTCGAAAAGCTCAAAAGAAAAGAATAGTATTGATGTCAAATTGTTTTTAGTTATGCTATTATGGGAATAAAATGCAATAAGATCGGTTCAGTAGGATAACAATTATGAATCAAAATGTCTGTTTGATCGCAATATATGAAAGCGATTGAACACCAAAGGTTTCCTTTGGAGTTCAGATGTTTGTTTTTGAATTGTTACGAGTTAGCCCAGGTAGAAACACCATGTGCTAGTTAATATTAAAAATGAGCCTGGGTAGAAGCACCGAGACTAATCAAGCAATCATCAGAGTTAATCTTAGTTTGCCTAAAGTTCTTTATTTTTAATTGCCTTTTATACAATTTAATTTCTTAAGTCTAATTAACAGTAACAATAATAATAATAACAATAATATTTAAATATGCGATTGCAATTATAATAAATGCTTTAATTGCATTTATGGTAATATTACACCTTTTTACGGGTTGATTGACTGAATTTAATAAACATTTAAAGGTAAATGACTTACAGTAAACATTTTTAAGGTAAATGACTGAATTCTGTCATATAAGCATTTCTGTGTTTTTTAATAAGTTAAGCTAAATAAGTAGGTCATGGTTTTTTTTGTATAAATTTGTATTTCTTTTGAAATTTTAGATTTTGTGTTAACATGTGTTAACATTCTCCGCCGCGTTGAGCGAATGGCGAAAAAAAATGAACAAATTAATTAAATTAAAGTAAATTAAATAGTAATGGATATGTAAATAGCTATTTTTAAACTTCAGAGTTACGCTGGCGTGGCGTAGGCTGTGGTGGTGTTGGAGCCAGGTTGATTGATGTTCCTTTGCAGCGTTTAAGTCGCCATCCTATTAGGGCCACGGTGATTAGAAATTACAGAAGTAGAGCCACAGAGCCGATGTACGGATGATGAAGAGCAGGGTACTTTATATCCCTTGGAAGATTCTTTATCTCTGCTAGTTGCCCTTGGATGTTCGTGAGTTCATCCAATTTGGTGTCTAAATTAATGTTTGGTGCTAAAAGCCGCCTTACCTCGGACGGTTTACCAATTGCCGTGATATTGCCAACCATGGCATATGAATTATGAAGAGTAGTGACACTAGTTTCATGTCCATGGATAGCCAGTATATTTCCCTTTATGATGCAAGTCGGGTTCATGTACAAGAGACCAGAATGTTTGATATGGAGGTGTATGATTTCAGAGTCGCAGACTGCAGTTAGTTCTAGTGGATATGTTGTTGAATAAAGCCAATGATTGATGGTGTTCAGTGCGACAAAGGAGACCTTAGTCGGGATGTGACCGAAACTACATTGTGGTGATGTTTTGTTGTTGAATAGAGCAATTTCACAGGAAACGCTGCTGGAGTCTCGAGTGACGCTGACTGGTAACATAGAGCATAGGTATATATCGCTTTTAACTAAATTACATTTATTGAATTGAAGTGCATTTAGTGTCAAATATTCATCGCGGTGATGGTTCGCAGCCAGGTATTCACAGTTGGTTGTTATAGCAATAGTGTTGTTGTTTAGCTTGGTGGGTATAGGGATAACCTTGAATAGTTCAAAATGTTCTTGATTTACTAAAGGCAGTTCAATAATGAACATAACACTTCCCTGGGCTACTGTGCCTTTTATAGTCATGATGTTGTATAATTCTAACAAATCGGTATCTTCAACTGGTAATGCGCGACCCTTGGGAAGATGTCCCTTAATTTTAGAAATTTCTGCTTTTAACTGCTTTGATGTGAGGATGAGTGGACTTATATTCCCGTGGTTCGTATGTGTGAGGGCAGCGACCAGCTCTGATTCAATTCTTTGTAGATCTGACGCAAGTGTATTTAATTGAATCGCCAAAGATATTAGATTCTGGACCTGTCGTAGGTTTGAGTTCTCATTTTTGACTGTGTTTAAATCATGATAGATGCTTTTCTTCAGATCTGAAAAGCGCACCTTAGTGTTGTTCTCGGTTTGCTTGAGAATATTTATTGTCGAGTCTATTACTGAAGTTTGGTTTTTTAGTAACAGATTCAGATTAATTATTGAAAATTTTTTTATAAACTAACATAATTAGTGGCGGAATGCAAATATTGGTATAAGATTTTGCACATATTCGTTTTATATAACTAAAAATATTAAAAAAAAATAGTGAAAATCAGTCAATAATTTACCATATGCCCCATATAAAGCCCACTGTCGGAAACACTAAAGAACGCGTAAGCCCGTAACGGAAATTGCTATTATAATGAATTTTTGGCGGTCAGTTTTATGTGAAAAAGAATCACACTGTCAACTTTCGTGAAGATTGGTATATAAACCTTACTCTCGAAATCACTTTAAACCGCGTAAAACCTTTACAAGTAATATGGGTTTCATTACCCACATAAAACCCACTGTCGGAAAATACCTTAGAACGCGTAAACCCGCAACGCTAATGCTATTATAATGAATTTTTGTTTTGAAAATTGTCACTTCACTGTCAACTTTCGTGAAGATCGGTACACAATATATGATAGGGCCCATTTAAACCTCACTCTCGGAAAACACATTAGTTACACCTATCAAATATTTTCCGTCCTACACGAAACTACTAATTTTATTAAAAAAATTTTTGCTTTTTCAAAAAGTTTTTCAGCATTTTTATTAACGGTTTATTTTGTTATACATATTTAATATATGGATGTGGTTTTATTAATCCACGGAAAATCCACAAGTTTTTTAACTGCTTGTGTGAGTTTATCATAAAGCAGTTGATAGCTGTCGTAGGACGCCAAATCAATACGATTGAAACATGTACGAGCTTTGGGTAGATTTTGTTTGGGCACATCTAGGTTAAGTGTATGTTAAGCTTCGTACAGACGATGGTCAGATCTAACAATATTGTCAGTAAAATGTGCTAAAATTATGTTACAACCGTGTGAACTGGCAATTATTGTCGGACGCCGTAGTCAGAAAAAGCATTGTCGGACTATTGTAAGACAACAATATTGCCAGACATCTGACAATCGTGTGAACACCCATCTATGCAAATGTTAGATCATTCTCAGACGTTGTTAGCTTATTTTTTATTGTCAGATGCGCGAAGTTTGTGTATCTTACAATATGTGACAATGGCATCATCATTTTTGCAAAAAATTATTTCTAGTGGCTACGCTGCAAATACATGTGGTAAAAAAACTAAAAGTGAAATAAAAATTTTAATTTGTGATAAAAATGGAAAATAAAAATAAAGACTTTTTTTTCAAATTTAAACTAAAAGAAAAGTGCTACGTGCATAAGAAATACACAAAGATAATCCTTGTAACATGGACTACCTTTATTATTATTTTCTGAGTTTTATTTATTCCTCAGAAATAAAAGTTATTTCTTCAGTTTTATATAAGCGAAAAATAAAATTCAAGAAATGATTAAAAACTAATTTTTTAAATAAAACTTATAACCGTGTATTTCTCACGTTACACATATTTAGAATACGGTGGTGTTTATAGTTTTATAATTTATTTTGGGTCCATGGTCATTGTCGACTTATTTGTGTGTACTGAAAATCCAATTCACCTTCTTCGACGAAATATTCCGCATATTCTTTTTGGACGTCTTTGGCATTGAAAGTGTCATTACGCCAATCACCAGTGATGAGTGTGCCATTAGCATCGTAATGGTCAAATACATTGGCAGATGCATACTTTTTTTTATTTGTTGCTATCAAAAAGTTGTGGAGCACGCAACACGCAAGTGTCACCTTAATTGTTTTTCCGGGTTCAGACATATTGGCTTGCGCAGCACCCGGAATCTTGCAGACATGATGCCAAATACATTTTCGATTATACGCCGAGCACGACTTAGCCTATAATTGAAGACACGATGTACCATTGTTAGACCGCGTTGGCTTTATGGCTTCAAAAGGGTTTGTCGCATAGCGAATGCATCGGCAGCAACGAGTAAGTGTGGAACAGGCCGCTGCCGACTGGGTAGTGCTTTGGGAGGTGGCAAACATAGCTGGTTAGTATCCAACGCTTGTCCAAATGTGCAGCGATTAAACACACCGCCATCGGAAAATCTGCCATTACGACCTACTTCTACGTAAATAAATTGATATTCGGCGTCTGCAATGCCCTTTAATACGATGCTGTGCGTCCCCTTATAGTTATAAAAGATACTCCCAGCATTCGCTGGTGCATCCATCACGACATGTTTTCCGTCCACTGCTCCAATGCAATTAGGAAATTGCCACAATTCATTAAATTTATCAGCCCAAGAATCTGCTGTTTTTGGTGTCTTAAAATAAATTTTAATGTAATAGTACGAATGAAGAAAATAAATTTACCTAGATATACGTATTCACAAGCACTTTGTAAACGGCATCTAAAACTTCGGGAATAATGTACGATATTGTTGATGCAGGAATGCGAAATATGTACTGCAGTGAGCGAAAGCTTTCGCCAGTAGCTAGGTATCGTAGGGTTAATACGAGTCGCTCACCTGCTGAAATACTCTTTCGCATGTTTGTTTCCTTCTTTTGAATATATGGAGTCACTAAATTCAAAAGATGATCAAATTGATCGGAGTCCATTCGTAAAAAATTGCGATACAACTCCGGCTCATTACTACGTAGTTGGGTGAGCAATTTGGCATAACATCCTTCCTGCTGGCGTTGCATCACCCAATCCTTCACCTAAATTTTGCGGGGTTTTTTTAAAATTGGTTCTTCATCTTCGCTGCTTTCCAATACATAAGCAGCTAAAATTGATGCTATTGCATTTTGTGGTTTCATCACAACAATATTATTTTCACTTTTTCAAATTATTACAACACAACCAATTGCAATTAAATAATATCTCTCAAATACTTTGAATTTTCATCAGACAATATCTACTACTAGATCCGGCAACTTTTGCCACGCAATTATCTGACATCCGTGTGAACTGACAACTTTTGTTGGTAGATAAATTTATTGTCTCACAACTGTCTGCCAATGAAATTGATAGGTTTTCTTACAATCGTCTGACCTGACAATTTACTTTTGGTAACAATTTTTCTTTGGTACTATATTGCCAGCCAATTGCCACACCTTACAATATTGTTAGATCTGACCATCGTCTGTACGAAGCTTTAGAGTCGGGGCTCTACAGCACATATTGAACTCTGTAAAGCACGGAAACCTTGTAAAGGAACACGTAATGAGCCCGTAACAAATTGCAAAAGTCCTAGCAGGCATTTCCAATAAATATGATTCAACCACCTTGTCGAGGCTCTGGTGTACAATGTTTCAGTTCACAATAACGTTTTGAAAAATTATATTAACTAATTTGTTTAATTTCTATTGAAATACAAAAAAAAATTAACTTCTTGTAATGATACAAATTGTTGTTCAAACCCCCGCATAAATCTACAATTAACATACAGTTTTACATATTTTCGTTTATTATTATTTTTTACACTTAATGTAGAATAAACCAAAAATTTTCTTTTGTTTAAGCGCATAGTGTAAACGGGCTCTGATTATTGTTCAGTGGACTAATTACTGTTTTTTGTTAAGTTTTAGTTGTTGTTATTTGTATCAATATTGTTATTATTATTATTTATGTATACTATTATTACATAACCCCAAATAATCCTAAATTAAATAAAACCCAACAATTTTTAAAACCCATAAATTAACCCCGTGTTTTTCTCATTTATTTCCTTATTTTCGAGAAAATATTTCAAGAAAACATTTTGGTCCTTCAACCCGGATTTGAAACCCCCCGAGTCCTTGAAATATTTTCAAGAAAATATTTTATTTTCAGAACCAACAGAGTCTCATTTTTTGGCGATCATCATAACATCAAATTCATTTTTTAATTTCAACCCCCATTTTTTAAACTTTGAAAAAAGGTAAGTTGTGTGATTTTTATTTGTAAGAAGTGCGTAATAAAAAAGTGACAGTAACAAGTGATAATATAAAAACAACAAAACCAACAAGTGCGCGATTCAATTTGCCGTCGGCAAAACACCACAGTAGAATTTGCATTTGTGCTTTATTTCAACCCCAGTTTTTTATCCCTAAATTCGCGTGTGTTTTTAAGTCCGAATAAATATCATTTGTTTAATAAGTGATAATTATTAACTCGTTTTTTAATAAAAGAAATTCTTATAATTTCTTCATCCATTTTACTCCATTTATTTAAAAGTGATATTTTTTACAAATAAAGTGTTTGTGTTATTGTTAACCCGCGGTTTTATTCTCTGTAAACTGCTCTGTTAACAAAAGCTTTTATATTTTCCCCCGATCGTGCTGTAAAGAGAATAAATACTCGCTACTTTTACTCGTTAATTTTGCCAGCGAGAAAGGACGGACATTCGTGAATTTTTTAATAATTTATTTTAAATAAGTGATTTTTTAAATTTACCCATTAAACTATTAACAAATTAAATTAAAAAATTAAAATAAAATAACCCTGTGCGCAATAAGTGAGTGCAATATTTATATTTTTGTTAAAAGCACAACACTGTATATTTACTGTGTGTTTGTTGGTTTGTTTTGTTTTCTTTTATATTGTCACACACACAACATACACTAGTGCTGCAACTTTTTTATTCGGGCGAAAACCCGGTTTCTATTAAATTGGTTGTGAAAAGTGATTATTTTGACTCTTTTTATGGAATTTGCCATGAAAAATTAATTAAATTAATTGATAATCGCAATTGACAACAAATTTTTTAGTAAAAATAAAATATTTGAATAACCCAAAGTGGGTACCCGTTAATATTTCGTAGCGGCACAAGTGTTTTTTAACTATTTTTTTTACCTTTTTTATTCCACATAGCTTTTTTACGCTTGTAGAATTCCTTATTTATTAAAGTTCAACCCGATTTTTTCATAAAATCGCAAATTTAACCCGGTTTTTATCGTTTTACTCGTGATATTTACTTATTTTATTAAACAAGGAATCCGAGTGTAGAAAATTGACTTTGGTTATACAAATATTTAATTTTACCCATTATTTTATATATTTTTATTTAATAAATTTATAATTTAAAATATAAAAATACCCCTTTTTGCAAAATTTTTTATTTTTTTTGTTGAAAATCAAATATATTTAATTAACTTGAAAGTTTAGTGATCGTTCTTTTTCCTATTCTTAGAGAAATTTTTATCGGTTTTGCCCCTGACTTTGAGCTTAAATTGTTTTTTACTCGAGTTTCTATAAATTTCTTTAAAAATTTCTTCATATCGATTGAGATCAAAGATGGATATGACTACATTTATCCGCAATGCCGACCGTATGGCAGATTTTGAGGCGTATATTGCCACTATACCCGTAGCTTAACACCAACTCGGTTCTTTAAGTAGTCATGAAAAAGAGCTAAATCGATTATGGGAAGCTGTATGACTCCTTGTTAATTGAAGCCGAAAAGTAAAAAGATCCCCAGATTAGAGAACTGAAAGCCAAGTACTTCCAGTCTTACGGCACCTTTATCCGGGGGATATCTCTTATAACAGGTCACCTAGAACGACTTAAGTTAGCAACGCAGGTCGAGAGGTCAATCGCGCAATCCGCGCCAATGATGAATTTACCCCCTTGTGACACGCCAATATTCTATGGTGACTATAAGAGTTGGCCCTCATTTCGAGACATGTTCTCAGCTTTGTATGGTAATAACCCCCGATTGACCCCAGTACAAAAATTGTACTACCTGTTACAGAAAACTGCAAAAGATGCACATGATACGATACAAACTGTGCCACTTACCAACGATGGTTATGAGGTCGCATGGAAAAAGTTGGTTGACACATATGAGAACAAAGATGCCATCATAAACGAACAGCTTCGAGCCCTATTAAATATTAAACCGCTTTCACAAGAGTCGGGAGCAAGTATTAAAAATTTGCAAAGAACGATTAATGATTGCATTACGAATTTGCCGTTACTCGAAGTAACCCCCGAAATATTTTACCACGTAATGCTAGTGTATATTTGTGCTACAAAGCTACCCGAAAATACTTTGTGTCTCTGGGAACAATCCAAAAACATTCTAAAGATTCCCCTAAATGGGATGATATGGATGCTTTTTTGACATAAGGCACTCTCATTTAAACCCCGTTCAAAACCCGAACAAATACCCCACAACTGCCAATACCCGAAATACCCTTAATATAAACGCTACCAAAAAATCGTCAAATGATAGTAGAAGGGTTCAAGGTTTTGCGACCAAAACTGGTCCCACCCCAACGGTTTGTCGCTGTTTCCTTTGTCAAGGTTCTCACCCCGTTAGACTTTGTCCCAGTTTTTTGAATCAGAATGTTGATCAGAGAATGTCAACAGTGAAGCGACTAAAGTGTTGTTCAAACTGTTTAACAACCTCCCATTAGTACTAGAATTGTAAGAGTATTCATGTGTGTTCACTTTGTAAACAGAAGCACCACTCCCTGCTTCATGGAGATGTAAAGTCAAATATATCTGCCAGTAATTCACCTCAGCTCCCTATAGCAACTAACGTGACTGTGTCTTCATCTCAACCCCCCGTACGTTCAAACCCTAATTCAGCTAGCAGTCACTCTCCAACCCCGATTAATTTTGCCCCTTCAACTTTTTCCGCGGCTCGTGTAATATATCTGATATTGTAACCTCAACATTCCCCGAAACTACACTGACCGACGTCATGTGTACCCGTATGGATATACTTTTTTGAGGAAATGTGTATCCTAAAATTTTAACCTCGGATGTCAGAATACATCCAAATGGCAACCTGATCGCCCAGAGAACCGTGTTCGGGTGGAGAGCCACAGGTAAAGTTTTTCAGCCCCAACCCTTACACTCTATAGCATCGTTTTTTACCCATCTCGAGTTAAACACTCAACTATCGCGTTTTTGGGAACTTGGAGAAGTTCCACATGCGATACAGTTATCTGAAGACGATGAATATTGTGAAACACTTTACCGGACCACCACTTATAGAAACCCCGATGACCGTTACGTGGTCTCTCTCCCATTTCGTCGAGAATTTTCAAATGAATTGTTATTAGGAGATTCTCGTAAAAGCGCCTTTTCCCAGTGAGACTCGCTCGTTAAAAAACCCCGAATTAAAATTACAATACGACAATGTGGTTCGTGAGTATTTCGAAATAGGTCATGTAAGGGCCGTCAAAACCCCGGATTCCACTGCGAGTAGTTACTATTTACCCCATCATGCAGTGTTTAAAGCTGATAGCGTTACCACGAAACTAAGAGTGGTATTTAATGCTTCAAACCCCTCCTGAGCGTGAGCCTTAATAATGCCCTTTACACCGGTCCTGTCTTCCAGACAGATCTTACAATTATATTGCTGCGTTGGCGGTTCTTCCGTTACGTTTTTAATGCAGACATTGAGAAAATGTATCGCCAGATACTTGTTCGTGATGATCCTGTAGCTGAAGTAAACGACTATGAGCTTAGTACGGTCACGTTTGGAGTGAACTGTGCACCGTACTTGGCGTTTCGTACTCTATTGCAATTGTCTGACGATTGTAAGCCCCTGAGTCCTGCGGCATCCGAAATTTTGAAAACCCAAATGTACGTCGACGACGTACTGGCTGGCTCTCATGAGCTAGAAGATGCTTTCAAGAGACGTAATGAACTAACCCACGTTCTTGGCTCAGCTGGTTTCGTTTTGCGAAAATGGGCAGCCAATCATTTACGACTCTTGGAAGATTTACCCCCTGAGAATCTGCTTAACTTTGTGGAGCGGCTTTGATGGCAAATATGGTATAATCATTATGCTCCCAATTAAATCTAGACAGGAGGAAGGTTTATCTGTGGACTGATTCTACTATTGTTTTATCCTGGCTTAGAAACCCCCTGTGCCATTGGCCGACCTTTGTTAAAAACAGAGTAGCATTGATTGTAAATAAAGTTGGCAATGAAAACTTTAAACCCGTTTATCGACTCAAGTGGCTTTGTCAGAATAAATGGCCGACTGGCTAGATCGCACGGTTTGACGTATGACGAACGATTTCCCAAAATTTTACCCTATTCTGCACGTTTTACTCGTTTGTTTGTCGAACATGTGCACAAGTGCTCTGCACACGGCGGTCATTCGTTGATGGTCCGTTTAATGAGAATTGAATTTTGGGTCCCCAAGCTAAAAATCTGATCCGTACAGTAATTCATAATTGCAAGGAATGTACTATTTATCGGAAGAAGTCCGGTCAGCAAATTATGGCTGCATTACCCCCCGAGCGATGCTCTATGTCGAGACCGTTAACTCATACCGGCTTAGATTTCGCAGGTCCATTAGACATCAAGTCCTACATTGGTAGGGCTTGTCTAATTATTAAGGGCTATGTTTAAGTTTTTGTCTGTCTTGCAACAAAAGCAATTCATTTAGAGGCCACTGGTGATATGTCGACGGAAACAATCCTTGCAGCCTTTTCCCGTTTCTTTTCCCGTCGTGGTTGTTCTTCTAATCCGGTATTCTGATAACGGAACTGCTTTTGTCGGTGCAGCTAGCTTACTCGAAGTTGACCGAAAGCAGTTTTTACCTGAAATAAGGAGAAAGGTACTTGTACGGAACAGTTTTCAGCCTGGAATGGCATTTTATCCCACCGGTGCTCCTCATATGGGTGGCTTATGGGAAGCCGGCGTAAAGAGCGTGAAAACTTATTTACGGAAAATCTCTGGAGTTCAGAAATTTACTTTTGAGGAGTTCACTACTATGTTGACTCGTATAGAAGCTTGCCTAAATTCAAGACCGCTCATTTTCTGATTGGTGCACCTCTTCTGTCATCCCCTGAACCCGATTATTCTGATCTCTCTTTGAGTGTTGCCAGCAGGTGCCAAAAATTAAAGATACTTCACCACCACTTTGCTCAGCGGTGGAAGGACGAATACCTCAAAGAGCTTCATCGTCGTGTAAAATGGAAATACCCCCAGAAAGACTTTGAAGTAGCTGATTTGGTAGTTATCCGTCAGGATAATTTGCCCCCAATGAGTGGAGACTCGGACGAATCGAGAAGACTTACGTAGGACGTGACTCGAAGGTCCCCACAGCAGACGTAAGAACAGCTTCAGGCGTTTTCACCCGGCCTATTGTGAAGCTTGTTCTCTTACCCCGTTAAAAACACGCTAACTCTTGTTTTTTTATTCTGTTTTACCCTATCGAGTGCATCACGGCGCCCATTAAAGGTCCCTCCAAACCTAAGGCTACTCCCAAATCTGAGACGAATAAAGGGAAGTGGAAAATAGCAGCCAAAACCAGCCTGCAAATACACGACGACAGCAACCCACACAACCACAACCACAGCACCGTCCAATCCCGGCTATCAACGTTCGCGGATACACCTCCAAGACTCGCTACATGGTCTACAAACAAAAAAACAAATTTATTTTCTGTGAATTGTCGACCCGCGTGATCCTTAGCCCTCGTTGTTGCAGTATAGCAAGGGGGCGGGATGTTTACGCGCATAGTGTAAACGGGCTCTGATTATTGTTCAGTGAACTAATTACTGTTTTTCGTTAAATTTTAGTTGTTGTTATTTGTATCAATATTGTTATTATTATTATTTATGTATACTTTTATTACTTACTTTTGTAAACCCGAGGCGTACGGTACGTACTAAAGAAGAAAAAACCCGAAATAATCCTAAATTAAATAAAACCCAACAATTTTTAAAACCCATAAATTAACCCCGTGTTTTTCTCATTTATTTCCTTATTTTCGAGAAAATATTTCAAGAAAACATTTTGGTCCTTCAACCCGGATTTGAAACCCCCCGAGTCCTTGAAATATTTTCAAGAAAATATTTTATTTTCAGAACCAACAGAGTCTCATTTTTTGGCGATCATCATAACATCAAATTCATTTTTTAATTTCAACCCCCATTTTTTAAACTTTGTAAAAAGGTAAGTTGTGTGATTTTTATTTGTAAGAAGTGCATAATAAAAAAGTGACAGTAACAAGTGATAATATAAAAACAACAAAACCAACAAGTGCGCGATTCAATTTGCCGTCGGCAAAACACCACAGTAGAATTTGCATTTGTGCTTTATTTCAACCCCAGTTTTTTATCCCTAAATTCGCGTGTGTTTTTAAGTCCGAATAAATATCATTTGTTTAATAAGTGATAATTATTAACTCGTTTTTTAATAAAAGAAATTCTTATAATTTCTTCATCCATTTTACTCCATTTATTTAAAAGTGATATTTATTACAAATAAAGTGTTTGTGTTATTGTTAACCCGCGGTTTTATTCTCTGTAAACTGCTCTGTTAACAAAAGCTTTTATATTTTCCCCCGATCGCGCTGTAAAGAGAATATATACTCGCTACTTTTACTCGTTAATTTTGCCAGCGAGAAAGGACGGACATTCGTGAATTTTTTAATAATTTATTTTAAATAAGTGATTTTTTAAATTTACCCATTAAACTATTAACAAATTAAATTAAAAAATTAAAATAAAATAACCCTGTGCGCAATAAGTGAGAGCAATATTTATATTTTTGTTAAAAGCACAACACTGTATATTTACTGTGTGTTTGTTGGTTTGTTTTGTTTTCTTTTATATTGTCACACACACAGCATACACTAGTGCTGCAACTTTTTTATTCCGGCGAAAACCCGGTTTCTATTAAATTGGTTGTGAAAAGTGATTATTTTGACTCTTTTTATGGAATTTGCCATGAAAAATTAATTTATTAATTAAATTAATTGATAATCGCAATTGACAACACATTTTTTAGTAAAAATAAAATATTCGAATAACCCAAAGTGGGTACCCGTTAATATTTCGTAGCGGCACAAGTGTTTTTTAACTATTTTTTTTACCTTTTTTATTCCACAAAGCTTTTTTACGCTTGTAGAATTCCTTATTTATTAAAGTTCAACCCGATTTTTTCATAAAATCGCAAATTTAACCCGGTTTTTATCGTTTTACTCGTGATATTTACTTATTTTATTAAACAAGGAATCCGAGTGTAGAAAATTGACTTTGGTTATACAAATATTTAATTTTACCCATTATTTTATATATTTTTATTTAATAAATTTATAATTTAAAATATAAAAATACCCCTTTTTGCAAAATTTTTTATTTTTTTTGTTGAAAATCAAATATATTTAATTAACTTGAAAGTTTAGTGATCGTTCTTTTTCCTATTCTTAGAGAAATTTTTATCGGTTTTGCCCCTGACTTTGAGCTTAAATTGTTTTTTACTCGAGTTTCTATAAATTTCTTTAAAAATTTCTTCATATCGATTGAGATCAAAGATGGATATGACTACATTTATCCGCAATGCCGACCGTATGACAGATTTTGAGGCGTATATTGCCACTATACCCGTAGCTTAACACCAACTCGGTTCTTTAAGTAGTCATGAAAAAGAGCTAAATCGATTATGGGAAGCTGTATGACTCCTTGTTAATAGAAGCCGAAAAGTTAAAAGATCCCCAGATTAGAGAACTGAAAGCCAAGTACTTCCAGTCTTACGGCACCTTTATCCGGGGGATATCTCTTATAACAGGTCACCTAGAACGACTTAAGTTAGCGACGCAGGTCGAGAGGTCAATCGCGCAATCTGCGCCAATGATGAATTTACCCCCTTGTGACACGCCAATATTCTATGGTGACTATAAGAGTTGGCCCTCATTTCGAGACATGTTCTCAGCTTTGTATGGTAATAACCCCCGATTGACCCCAGTACAAAAATTGTACTACCTGTTACAGAAAACTGCAAAAGATGCACATGATACGATACAAACTGTGCCACTTACCAACGATGGTTATGAGGTCGCATGGAAAAAGTTGGTTGACACATATGAGAACAAAGATGCCATCATAAACGAACAGCTTCGAGCCCTATTAAATATTAAACCGCTTTCACAAGAGTCGGGAGCAAGTATTAAAAATTTGCAAAGAACGATTAATGATTGCATTACGAATTTGCCGTTACTCGAAGTAACCCCCGAAATATTTTACCACGTAATGCTAGTGTATATTTGTGCTACAAAGCTACCCGAAAATACTTTGTGTCTCTGGGAACAATCCAAAAACATTCTTAAGATTCCCCTAAATGGGATGATATGGATGCTTTTTTGACAGCGCATTTTAAAACCCTCGGGTCAATTTCTGACATAAGGCACTCTCATTTAAACCCCGTTCAAAACCCGAACAAATACCCCACAACTGCCAATACCCGAAATACCCTTAATATAAACGCTACCAAAAAATCGTCAAATGATAGTAGAAGGGTTCAAGGTTTTGCGACCAAAACTGGTCCCACCCCAACGGTTTGTCGCTGTTTCCTTTGTCAAGGTTCTCACCCCGTTAGACTTTGTCCCAGTTTTTTGAATCAGAATGTTGATCAGAGAATGTCAACAGTGAAGCGACTAAAGTGTTGTTCAAACTGTTTAACAACCTCCCATTAGTACTAGAATTGTAAGAGTATTCATGTGTGTTCACTTTGTAAACAGAAGCACCACTCCCTGCTTCATGGAGATGTAAAGTCAAATATATCTGCCAGTAATTCACCTCAGCTCCCTATAGCAACTAACGTGACTGTGTCTTCATCTCAACCCCCCGTACGTTCAAACCCTAATTCAGCTAGCAGTCACTCTCCAACCCCGATTAATTTTGCCCCTTCAACTTTTTCCGCGGCTCGTGTAATATATCTGATATTGTAACCTCAACATTCCCCGAAACTACACTGACCGACGTCATGTGTACCCGTATGGATATACTTTTTTGAGGAAATGTGTATCCTAAAATTTTAACCTCGGATGTCAGAATACATCCAAATGGCAACCTGATCGCCCAGAGAACCGTGTTCGGGTGGAGAGCCACAGGTAAAGTTTTTCAGCCCCAACCCTTACACTCTATAGCATCGTTTTTTACCCATCTCGAGTTAAACACTCAACTATCGCGTTTTTGGGAACTTGGAGAAGTTCCACATGCGATACAGTTATCTGAAGACGATGAATATTGTGAAACACTTTACCGGACCACCACTTATAGAAACCCCGATGACCGTTACGTGGTCTCTCTCCCATTTCGTCGAGAATTTTCAAATGAATTGTTATTAGGAGATTCTCGTAAAAGCGCCTTTTCCCAGTGAGACTCGCTCGTTAAAAAACCCCGAATTAAAATTACAATACGACAATGTGGTTCGTGAGTATTTCGAAATAGGTCATGTAAGGGCCGTCAAAACCCCGGTTTCCACTCCGAGTAGTTACTATTTACCCCATCATGCAGTGTTTAAAGCTGATAGCGTTACCACGAAACTAAGAGTGGTATTTAATGCTTCAAACCCCTCCTCCAATGGCGTGAGCCTTAATAATGCCCTTTACACCGGTCCTGTCTTCTAGACAGATCTTACAATTATATTGCTGCGTTGGCGGTTCTTCCGTTACGTTTTTAATGCAGACATTGAGAAAATGTATCGCCAGATACTTGTTCGTGATGATCCTGTAGCTGAAGTAAACGACTATGAGCTTAGTACGGTCACGTTTGGAGTGAACTGTGCACCGTACTTGGCGTTTCGTACTCTATTGCAATTGTCTGACGATTGTAAACCCCTGAGTCCTGCGGCATCCGAAATTTTGAAAACCCAAATGTACGTCGACGACGTACTGGCTGGCTCTCATGAGCTAGAAGATGCTTTCAAGAGACGTAATGAACTAACCCACGTTCTTTTCTCAGCTGGTTTCGTTTTGCGAAAATGGGCAGCCAATCATTTACGACTCTTGGAAGATTTACCCCCTGAGAATCTGCTTAACTTTGTGGAGCGGCTTTGATGGCAAATATGGTATAATCATTATGCTCCCAATTAAATCTAGACAGGAGGAAGGTTTATCTGTGGACTGATTCTACTATTGTTTTATCCTGGCTTAGAAAACCCCTGTGCCATTGGCCGACCTTTGTTAAAAACAGAGTAGCATTGATTGTAAATAAAGTTGGCAATGAAAACTTTAAACCCGTTTATCGACTCAAGTGGCTTTGTCAGAATAAATGGCCGACTGGCTAGATCGCACGGTTTGACGTATGACGAACGATTTCCCAAAATTTTACCCTATTCTGCACGTTTTACTCGTTTGTTTGTCGAACATGTGCACAAGTGCTCTGCACACGGCGGTCATTCGTTGATGGTCCGTTTAATTAGAATTGAATTTTGGGTCCCCAAGCTAAAAATCTGATCCGTACAGTAATTCATAATTGTAAGGAATGTACTATTTATCGGAAGAAGTCCGGTCAGCAAATTATGGCTGCATTACCCCCCGAGCGATGCTCTATGTCGAGACCGTTTACTCATACCGGCTTAGATTTCGCAGGTCCATTGGACATCAAGTCCTTCATTAGTAGGGCTTGTCTAATTATTAAGGGCTATGTTTAAGTTTTTGTCTGTCTTGCAACAAAAGCAATTCATTTAGAGGCCACCCTAAATCGAAATCGATGTCTTCCGATTCGGATGAAATTGGCACCATCCAAATCGGAAGACATCGATTTCAAAAGTTGGGTCACTTGACATGAAATCCCCCATATATATATATATATATATAGTATCGTCAAACTTTGTAAAATATTAGGGGATCCAAAAATAATTCATTATTTAATTAAAATTTTTTTCAAGTTCAGGTAATTTTTTAATAGTAACGAAGAAACAAGAGATTTATAATTTGGACTGTTTATTGTATTAGGAATATTTGAAAGACAGGAACAAGTACGTGCATAAAATGGCATGAAAACTTTCTCCAAGTGGCTTGCACAGTCGTTTAACTTTTCTTTTAGGTTTTTTGCACAGGAAAGGTTTCCCAGTCTGTGTGGAGATTCGTGCGTTAATTGGATATGTCTTACAGCCTTAAATAAGCTGTAATTGGAGTTTTCTGTGGCATCGAGGCTGTTTAAATAACCTTATATTGCAGAGTCGTGTTTATGTCTCAATTTGTTGTCTGGCATAACCGCAGTGGGACCTTGATGATTGGGGAGCGATTATTTTGGCACTGTCTTCTCAACTTCCTTTTATTCCTGACAAGGGTCTCTAAGTCCACTGATGTGTTGTGCGGAGCACGCTCAATTGCCCGCTTAATTGGGGTTGCATTTCTTGGCGCAGAACCCAAGACTTCTGTAAATCGGTCGACATCTGTTTGGGTTTCAAATGATTTGTTTAGGGGAATGCTCTGGGATATATGAGAGCTCATATACATGTTATACTTCAACCAATTTGTATTTCTGAAATAAAGTTTATAGCTGTGGTATCAAACTTGCCTTTTATAATAAGGATTAAAGGTGAACGATCGGAAGATAGATCATTTGAGCAACTAGTTAGTAATTGATCGCGCTTGATGTTTTTAATAACGGCAAAGTCAATAAGGTCTGGTAGCTTGTTGAAGTCGGTGGGCCAATAGGTAGGCTCTCCTCTCGATATGACATCAAGATTATTTGCAGTGACGGTGTTACATAGCTAATTACCTCTAGGACTTGAAAGTCTGGAGCCCCAATACGTATGCTTAGCGTTGTGGTCGCCTGCTGCAATGAATTTCTGACCCAATGTGGAAAATAAGTTGAGAAATTTATTGTGTGCAATTTTATGTCTAGGGACAATATACGGATGATAAAGTGATTTTGGAAGCTGTAAGATTAATAGAATTAGCCTGAATACAATCTTCCTTGAACTCTGGCATTGGTAAGTGTGATACGTGTTGTGCACAATTATGGCTGTGCCACCACAAGCCCGTCCGCACCTGTTTGTGTCATATGTGAGGTATCCATATACCCTACAGCAGCTTTTTAGAGTAAAGTGAGTTTCAGAAACGAGAAGCACGTCGATCTCGTGCCGTTGAAAAAAAATGTGTAACTTCGTGTTTATGCTAGCAGAGCTCGTTTGCGTTCTAGAAATATAGAACACAGCTGCCATACAAAAATAATAAGCATATAAATAAACGAAACAAAACAAATTTGTTTGGACATTTTGAAATTTTTGTTTTATAAAGTGTTTCATATTAGTTATATTAATGCGAAAAATGTATGCAAGTAAAACAATTACACACAATTAATATAAAATTTTACTGACCTTTTTTTGGACAAAATTCCAGTTTTTATTTTTGTTTCACTTTTATTAATTTTTTCCAAAAACGAGTATGGTTTTTTACTCGCCGAACTGTGACATTTATGACGATTTAAGCTGTTATATACAAACCAGTTGCTAAGTTTTTTTAATTAATGCCATAAAAAAGAAAAACGCTAATAAGCGAGTCGCTTTCTACAAACAGGCTGGCAAATTTGCCACTTTTGGGGCACAACGGCAACACTAGTTATGTTGGCTGGCAATTTTTTTATTATTATTTTTTTCTATTTGGAGTTTTGACATTTAGAAAGAGTTAATAACAAAATTGAGTTCTTACAAGATGAAAAGTTGTAAATACTTTTATATTTAACATTTTCTAAAATCTACTTTTACCATCTATTGATATTGTTACATACGATCAGTGATGCCAATAGTAGGGAATTTTCCGTTTTTGTAGGGATTTTTTCGGAAAATTTACCGCGTAGGGAAAAAAGACAGATATTTTATTTTAAGGCAAATGTAGGGAATTTTCAAAATATTTTCTCATTTTCAATATTTTGTGTTAAAATACGTAAATATTTGTATTATTTTCATTTAAAAATTAAAATTTTTCATATACCATAGCATTTAGGTACAAATGTAGTATTTTACTAAGAGCCCTAATAGCCTGGCAATCTTCAACAAGTGCCACAATCATGTACGTATATATTAGGGGAGCCGAATATTTGGGTTCACATTTGCGAACTAATCGCTTATTTTTGTTATTTGTAGTTGCTCTCACATTCGCTAAAAATATATGCGAATATTAAAGGAGAATGTTTAATGAATGAAACAAAGATAAAGTCATACAATTTGGAATTTGTAAAAAATTTTAATGAAAACTTTTAAGCATGTGGAAGGATATATATTTAAAAGGAATTTTGAAATAAAGATTTTTTTATATTCAACAAAGCCTTCCCTTTTATTTGGTACCGAGTTTGGTAAAAAATATTAGATACTTATATTAATAAAAAAAGTATTCTTGAGAAAGGTTGTCCTTTAAAAAGGACAAAAGATGAGGAGATGAAAATCAAACACGCAGTTTGACTTAGTTTTGACTCTAGATTGAAGGATATACAGTGGCGTTTCTGCCAAATTAAATTATTTAACTAAATTAAATTTGTCACACAGTATTTTTTTTTTAATTGAATTTTTACATGTGTGAGAATGTTTATTTTGGTTTTTTCTTGATGTTAATAAATGTTAATAAATCCCTTAATTATAATATTTACGAAATGTTAACAGAGTATGTATTTGTTTGCCTGAAGCTAAAACCAATATATTTTTAACGTAGGGAATAGTGTAGGGATAATTTTTTTGTTTGTAGGGAAAAAGAGGGAATTTTATTTAGACACGTAGGGATTTTTTTTGAAATTTCTCTTGGCATCACTGCTTACGATAATATACAGTCTTAAGCAGACCATACACGATTTAATTCAATTGTCAACTGAGTCGGTTGTTGTCCAAATCAAAGCGTGTTTGGCCTTGTCAGTTGATTAGTTTGACGGTTGTCGAGTTGGTTGAAGAAAAATCAAAAGATTTTGATTTTTTCAAGTTGACTACTAAGTCTTTCAATTCGATTGTACTGTGTGTGCTCAAGTCTCTTGATCAGCTGTCAAAATTTATGTTTGTAATTTTTTTTACAAACAAAAAGTGAAATATTTTTAGTGCATTCTGCAATAACCATTAATGCAATTATTTTTAAATTTGTAAATTTTTTGTAAAAAAAAATCTAAATTTGACAGTTGAATTAAAATCTTTCAATTCAGTTGAAGAAGTGTGTGGCCAAGTATCAATTCAGTTGAAAGACTCAGTTGACAACTGAATTGAACCGTGTATGGGGCGCATTAGCAATATTTTCATATTGGCACAGATATAAAATCGAACAGCTGGGCTCATGCCCGTATTTTGTATAATTTATAAGATTTTGGATAATGTTGAAGCTTTGTAGAATTGAATTAAAATTCCGGCCACACTGGACAAAACCGAGAACAGAACTTTTACTTGTTTGAAGTAAATTTGTGATAGAATTTCATTTTTGTTGTTTGAATTTTAGCTTGTTTAACAAATTTTTTATTTGCATGGCGAATAAAAAATAGAGTTTTTTAAATTTCTATGATTATATTCTTACCTACTACTAACAAATGCAAAAATATTGATGTTGGAGGATGTGTTGATACTTGGCACTCATATATCCCCGCATCGCGCTGCTGAACAAATTTAATTTGTAAGGTCCAATCCTGAAAAATATAAGTATATACATTTTTAAGATTTATTTAATTGTAATCTGACTTTTGGCTTTTATACCCTACATCACAGGAGGAAAGGTATATACACATTAGTTTGTCATTCCATTTGTAGTTTTCAAACGTTTTTTTTTTAATATAAATACAGGAAAACAATAATAATGCTGTCAGCCATATAATAATGACTTACATCGATAGAGACAAAGAGAGAAAAATTTATCTTTGCTTAAAAAATTAATTCATTGATTGTGAAAGTAGGAATTTCTTTAACCATATTGGTATATTCGAATGCTGAGACTGTTGAAACAAATTTCAACTCACACTATGAGTGTTATAGAGTTTCGAAACAGCTCCTCGACCTATGCATCTTAGAGAACTTGTAGTAAATTTAGAATGAATTACGGGTTTTCGCAGATCAGAAGGCCTACATGTGTTTATACAAACTGGATATTCCGCCAATTTGGACAAATATTCTTCTATACACAATCTGTGGTAAGCATGCCTACGGAGAGTTCAATAACGGCATACGGAGGGTACAATAACGATTGGTGCCGAAGGTAACGGTGGAGGAGGCTGTGTTACAGCTGGAGAAGTATGATCCGCAGACATTATTCCGTATTTTGTAAAACGTATAATACAATATTGCACAAAACTCAACGAATGAACACCCGCAAGATATAATAGACGTGTATACTCAAAGGTTCAAAAGGATTACTTACGCTCAACTTTTTTTTATATACATATATAGTTATATACTACAAAATTTGGCCAAGATCAAATAAAAAATTTAAAAACTAATAAGATGATGGTTATTCAAATGTTCATTGTCGACACGAAAAAAATAAAAATTAAATCCAAATAAAATTCTTCTACAGAATAAATGTACTCTGAATATTAAAAGTTTATTTTTAATATATTTTTAGGAAAAAACTAACAAAATATATTATTATTTTGTGGCCTAATTGACACTTAAATCCAAGCAATATTCCTTGCAAGCACTTGATACTTGAAGGAAGCCGGCAAATTAGTAAATAAAACACAATAGTTCTTCTTACTAATAAAAGACGACTGACTAATTTTTATTTTTCCCTTTCTTTTATACACTTAATTTTGCTTAACTTAACTTATAGTAAAATACTTAACAAATCAATAATTATGAAATAAATAATTGTAAAATAAAATTGCTGAACAAAATAAACCAAATTTTAAATAGGTCACGGAAGTAAAATGTTGTGTATGCAGTTAACAAAATTACGATATAAAAATTAAAAGAAATGTGCAGTAAGAAGTTAAACAAAACAATTGGTTAATGAACTTTAATTTATTTAAACAGAAAGAATTTACATAAATGTATGAATATGTGTTTGTGTATTGAGAATAAGTAAAAATAATTAAACTAAAATATGTATGTATATTTATGTATGTTCTTAACAACAGTACTTCAAATACGTAGAAATCTTTATTGCAATTGTGTGGGAGGTGCCACGCCCACTTGTCTAATCCAGCCGACTTTTTGGCAGATGTCGTGTATTTATAACGAAGTTATTTGTTTCATATTGTAAAACTCTTATTGTAACCGTCCTCCAGATATAAGGTTATTCATATTGTTATTGTATGGTTGTTGCCTCGCCTACTTGATTAAAATATATTAATAGCCTATGTTTAGCGCCGAGTAATCAGGAAATTACTGTGAAACTTTCAGGAAAATCGGCTTAGTAGCTTAGGAGTCTGTAGAGAATAAACAAACATACGCTTTTTCATTTATATATTATATTTTTATTTTTAAAGGTGTAGTTTACCATAAGAGTGGGGCCTACAAAGCTTGAAGACTTTTGTCCTCAGATATGAAGTATTTAATATTTTCGTCCTATGGAGGGTATTGCACCTCCTTCGTCTACCCCACCCATTTTTATTTTGGAATTTATAGCTTACCATAATAGTGGATTTAACCACATTTAAAGACTCTCGCTGTAATAGTTTTTCAGTTACGCGATATTAAATATATGCTTCCTATGGGGGATATTACTCGCCCTACGCCTACCCCCTTTATTTATATTTTTTAAGGTGTAGTTTTCCATAAGAGTGACTAATACCAAGTTTGAACATTGTCACTATAACAGTTCGATATGCGATATTAAACATTGGCGTCCTATGGGGGGTAGCAGTTCCCCTGCATTTTAGTGCTATCAAAAGTGTTTTTAGTACAAAATGCATACATTTAATGTGAATGCCTGTTCTTCTTCTTATTTGCTATATGGGAGGAATTTTCGGTTTCCAAAAATTTGTTGAACAACCCTGCGCGAATTCAATAATTCGTTAAGATTTATTTTATTTAATTAATGATTTTAAAGTGTTTTTAATAAAAATTAAATAACATAATAGGTCTTTCTGGGTGCTTTTCCAGTAGCAAATACTCAGTAAATTTTTTTTGTGAGAGTAAGACCAATTTTACCCTGTCGGCTGAAAATATCTCAAAAAGTACGCAGACAGTATCCAGTGAAAGATTGCAAGAAAACAGCTGAACGGTGTGTAAACAATTGAAATAACAAAGCAAAAGAATTTTAGCATATGTGTACACAAAAGTGAATTCTCGCGGTATATTAAAAAAATTTTAATTAAAGTGAAGCTTAAAAAGTGTTGTAAATTAAAAAAACTTGTTTATTACACAGTTATTAATTTGGTATTTCAATAGGTTTTAAAACAGTTGCCTCAATATCCGGAAATGTCTTCAAAATTCCTCTTCGCTGTAATTGGGCACTATTACTTCCATATACAGCTTTACACAATTTCTTTCTTTTGGCTTCATAAGAAAAGGCTTTAGACGGGAATATATATCTTTGCCTATGCATCCATTTAGTAGTATACTTAAAATTGGCTCTGAATCATCTTCTTCACTCTCCGACGACGAAAAATCCAGCACCATCATTGCAGTAACTATTATGTGCTTCCTCATGTCTATGTTTGCACGACGAACGCACTGTTTCTTTGGAGGATTCTAGCATCGAAAATAAAGTACTGTTAATAAAACTTTGATTACACTAACATATAACACAATTCCAAATACTCGCCTCTTCAATTGCAAAGTTTGCCCAACAAAGTTCTGGTGGTTCTATCGGTTCTGCAGTCTCCAATCCACTTACGCCACGGTCGCACTGTATATTTGGACGTTTCTAGCATGAAGTAAAATGTTTTGTTTATTATAATTTATTATAAACGTTAAAAATCAACACAATTCTAACTACTTACTTTTGCCATTGTTAAATTTAAATTTTTATTTTCATTTCACAAAAATTATTTCATTGAAACAGTAAATAAAAACAGCTGTTCAAACTACTTAGTTGCAAAATCTTGCAAGCGGAAATTTCGCCAGCAACATTTTGCAAGTTCTCTAACTTCCAATTGTCAAAAAATTTTCTTTTTGGCTCTCTCGCTGCAAGAGATTTGGTGTACGCAGACAATATATTGCAAGATTTTGCACAAAATGATGCAAAATATGTGTACTCAGACAGACCTAATAATACAAACACTTATAAAAAAAACATTATTTTATTTATACAAAACGAACAACTAACAAATATACTCTGAGCAAATAAAAGTGATACTTTTATGAAAACAACCGATCCCCTTTTTTCCCGATTTAGAAAAATTTAGGACTTGTGCCAAAAATATGCAAATGGGGGGTAATAGAGGAAGGTCTTGGCTATATTTCTTCATAATCAGTTTTTTCCATCAAGTTATTTTTTAACAACTTTTTCACACAAGTCACTTATTCATAAATTGCCACATTGTGCAAAATTTAGCACTTGTGCCAAAAATGTGCAAATGGGGGTAATAGAGGAAGGTCTTGCCTACATTTCCTCATATTCAGTTTTTTCCATCAAGTTATTTTTTTAACAACTTTTTCAAACAAACTTTTTCACACAAGTCACTCATTCATAAATTGCCCAATTGTGCAAAATTTAGGACTTGTGCCAAAAATGTGCAAATGGGGGGTAATAGAGGAAGGTCTTGCCTACATTTCCTCATATTCATTGTTTTCCATCAAGCTATTTTTTTTAACAAACTTTTTCAAACAACCTTTCATTCATATATAAATAAATTAGTAACGAATTTTTGAATTTCTGAATGTTTTCTAAAAAGTTTGTTGAAAGCCAGGTAGAAAGAAAGAAGAAGAACAAGCACTCACTGTAAATATATAACTATTTCGCGTATAGAATGTTGCCATATACATATTAAAGACGTGCACGGATATATCTGTTTGTACAAGTTTCTGTGTGTTTACTAAAGTGAGTGTGTATGGATGAGTTGTCGAGTGTTTCTGATATAAGTTGATATGGATGTTTTTTGTAACATAGTGGATATGAGTTGATAAAAAGAGAATGAGAGTAACATATCTGTTTATATCTGTTTTACAAAAGCAGATACTAGTTGATACTGATCGAATACAATGAGTTACTCATTGTACGATGCCGTTTTTTTCAATTGTCTTTCAACGAAAATATTTTGTTTTTGTAACAAATTCTTTGATGCCCTTAAAAGGATCGGGTCTTTTCGTTCAAGAGACATGTAGAAAGAAATTATTGAAAATAATTACCAAAAAAAAAACCACATGTATTTTGTTTTTGTAACAAATTCTTTGATGCCCTTAAAAGGATGGGGTCTTTTCGTTCAAGAGACATGTAGACAAAAATGATTGAAAAAAAATTAGCAAAAAAAACCACATGTATTTTGTTTTTGTAACAAATTCTTCGATGCCCTTAAAAGGATGGCGTTTATTCGTTCAAAAGACATGTAGGCAAAAATTATTGAAAAATATAATAAAAAAAAATTACCAAAAAAACAACACATGTATTTTGTTTTTGTAACAAATTCATTGATGCCCTTAAAAGGATGGGTCTTTTTCGTGCTGTGGTATTGAAAATTGCTGAGCAACAACAACAAAACTAGCGAGAAGCGTTGCGATCCGGCCTGCCATATTTACCGATTTATCGGTATTTTGCCGATTTTTTTCTCTAAATTATCAAAGTGCCTATTTACCGATTTTTTGATAAAAACTTAAAACACGGTAGCTTTTGGTTTGTGTTATATACATTTTTAATTTTGGGTAACTTTTAACGTTACAAAGAGACAACTGTTATTAATTCAGCGCTTATACTTAAGGAAAATGGGTTAGATTTATTCCATATATGTACATATGTATGTAGTGTTTGTCTAACCCATCACACACACATTATGAAAAATATTCAACTAGGTATAAAGAATAAAAGCATTAACTCCAAATGAAAGAAAAAAACTTAACGATTTTTTGACCAAAGCTGAAAGAAGACATAATTTATTTTTCTAAAGGAACAAGGGATTATTACTTACAAAAGAGTAAAGTTAAGCTTAATTTATATTCACTGTCAATGTAAATATTTAATTTTATAGGATTATATGCAATTGATGATAAGGCTTATACCTCCGGTAGCCAATTTAATTTAAGAAAGTAAAGTAAATATTCAAGTTTTTTTGCAAAAAGAAAATCAGATTTAAAATGCGAGAATTCTTCCACCTTAAAATTAAATTTCGATATCCACTGAAAAATTAATCTTTGCAAGGAATTATTTTTTTTAAAGATTATTTCAAATTTAATAATTCGATTTTTATGCTTATATTAAAAGTTATTTAATAAAAGTGTCAAACTCATATATGTATAATAATAAAAAAATTAAAACAAAAACTTTTTATATCCATAAAAACAATTAACCAGGAACGGTGGCAGTTATAACTGGTATCAAAAAAGTTCTTTAATAACAGTTATTTCAAGGATCGTAACAGTTATAAAATAAGCGACAAAAAAAATCATAGAAAAAATGTCTGTCTATGTAAACGTTGTACGTAAAGTTCAGGTCGCAGTTTTGAAAATAAATTGCTGAAATTTGGTACAAAGGTTCTAATTGTCCTAAGGAACAAGCATATTGTCAATGGTGAGAACTTTGACATGAATCTTAACTTCATAAAATAATGGAGTGGTCCATGACTGCCCATGGGTCCCTAAGCTACACTCTTGAAAAGTTATCTCTAAATATTGTGGTGTGGAGCATCGTAGGGTCGGGCATGCAGACTACTTTCTTATTTGTTTTTAATGGATAATTGCAACCAAAAAAATAAATTATTTGTTTATAATGGAAAAATTTTTTTTTTTTTTTTATCAATATTTATTTATTGAATCTTCATATATTAAATATGAACTAACAATAATTAATCAAATCTTATCCTAATATTTACTTAATGTCCTGCCAGTGCCAGACAAAAAGATTTAGTCATCACGGTTTCTGTTCACATATGTAGGTGTTTATCGCTCATCTGATTGGGTGAGTGCTGCAGTGTCTCTTCTCCTTAATCGAGTGTGGCCGCCATAATTTAAAATATTTCGAGCTAAGCGATTTGGGTGCAGTTCCAGCCTTTTTAAATATTTTACTGCATATTTCGTTATCATAGTTTTTACCAATGGCACATTGAGATCCTTGTGGATATTTGAGTTTTTGACATACTAGGGAGCGGCTGTTATTATTCGAAGAAGTTTATTTTGGCGCCTTTGAATTTTTTTGATATTAGAAGCAGAGGCAGTGCCCCATAACTGAATACCGTAGCACCAAATTGGCTTTAAGATCGAGTTGTAAAGTAGAAGTTTGCAATCGAGACTAAGAACAGAATTTCTTCCAATGAGCCAATTAATTTGAATTGCTTTTAGTTTCATTTGAGTTAATTTTGCTTCTATGTGCCATTTCCACGTTAAACGCCGATCTAGATGTATACCGAGGTATTTTACATGCGAGTGTTGGGGTATTATTTGATTATTGATTTTAATAGGGGGGCATGTTTCCCGACGCAATGTGAATGTTATATGTGCGCATTTTTGCTCATTGATCTTTATCCTCCATTGTTTTAACCACCTTTCCAGTTCAAATATGTGATCCTGTAAGTAACGAGATGCTTCTTGACAGTTTTCATGTACGCTTAGGAAAGCTGTGTCATCCGCAAATGTTGAGGTTTGTGTGTAGCTGTTTGTTGGCATGTCCGAAGTATAAATTAAGTACAATAGAGGGCCCAGGATGCTGCCTTGTGGGACTCCAGCGTTAACTGGCTGAGGAGAACTTAAAAAATCGCCTTCTTTTATATAAAATTGACGACCGACTAAGTAGCTTTCTAACAGCTTGTGTATGTTTGCTGGCAAGTTTTGCTGCAATTTCAGTAGTAAACCTTCATGCCAGACTTTATCAAAAGCTTGAGACACATCGATGAAGAGTGCTGAGCAATATTTTTTTTCTTCAAAGGCTTTTCTTATTACATCTACTATTCGATGAGTTTGTTCAATTGTGCTGTGCTTTCTTCTAAACCCGAATTGATGATTAGGAATACATCTATTTTCATTTAAAATCGGCGTTAATTTTAACACTATTAGTTTCTCAAATAGCTTTGAAATATTAGATAATAAGCTAAAAGGCCTGTATGACTCAACTTTTGTGTGATCCTTTCCTGGATTTGGTATCATGGTTACTAAGGAAACCTTCCATTAGTGAGGGTAGTATTGAAGGCGTAAAATAGCATTAAAAATAAAAAGAATAATTTTCTTCGCTATACTTGGTAGCTCCAAAAGCATTTTATTACTGATCTTATCAATACCGGGTGCCTTCTTGGTGTTTAAATCCCGAATAGCCTTTTCGATTTCTTTAATTTCGAATCTTAGGGGAATAGCTGCTCTAACATTTACCGGCGGTAACTCGACTGCTATATCGTGAAATATTTTATGGGTAAATACATTTTTCAGATGATTAGCAAACAGATTTCCTTTTTCAATATCATTTCTTGCCCAGCTTCCATTCAAGTTTCTCAATGGTGGCTTTGAGATAACTGGTCTATTGAGGCTTCTAGCTACCACGCCATAATGAGTAGTCTGATTGTGGAGTTGCATCAAGTCCCTTAAGATATTTTTCCAGGGAAGCCGTTTTCTGAGACTGCAGTAACTTTCTCAGCCTTTTTGTGCACTCTTTTAATAAAGTCTTAAGTTGGGGGGATCTGTGCAATTGCCACTCTCTTCGAACTCTCCTTTTTTCAGTCAATAGACGCTCGACATCTGTAGAATATATGATTTTGTTTTTGGTTTTTTTGAGGGTTATGCTGGAATGTTGAACAGCTAGTTTGAGATAACTGTCAAAATTAACAATAGCGAGATCCACGTTCTCCGGTGTGCTAAGCGGAATATTTTCTGTGCAATGGGCACTAAGATATTTTTTATATTTTAACCAATTTATTTGTGAGGCTGATGTCGATAAGTAACCAGACGGAGATACGATTCTATTTGGATTCATTATAGTAACAATTGTAGGTGTGTGATCGGAAGATAATTCTAGGGACGCTTCCACATGAATCGTGTCTATGTTATTAACCACGCCAAAATCTATGACATCTGGAACTTTTTGCTGATCAGTAGGCCAATATGTTGGTTGTCAGCTCGCGACCACATTTAGGTACATTTTACAAATTGTGTTAAACAAAACACGACCCTTAGGTGTAATAAGTCGTGACCCCCAGAGTGTGTTTAGCGTTATAATCGCCAGCAGCCAGGAAGCAGGGTCCTAATGATTTGAAGTATTGATTATATTGGCTTTCTGATATTGAAAATCTAGGTGGGGAGTATAAAGATGAAATTACTAGGTTTCGAGATAATTCCTCAACGCAAATGCTCGTTGCTTGGAGATAATCTTCACGATGATCACACATTAAGTAGTGTTTTACTCGGTTTTTTTTATCAAAATAGCAGAACCTCCACAAGCTCTACCTCGAGGGTCCTTGGTATCATATAATATATAACCATTGACTTTAAACGTGTTTCTTAAGGTCAGATGAGTTTCAGAAACCATCATAATATCAATTTGTTTATTTTTAAGGAAGTATTATATTTCATTTTTCCATGGTTTTCTCTAGACGACTTAAATTAGAAACTGGAGTTTCATCATTATTTGGCAACTCACCTTGCATTGGCATATGATTTGATTTTAAGACGTTAGCGTAGGATGTTCTGTTATTACTAGGCTGCGGTACCTGAACTTCATTAATGTAAACTTGATTTGTTGCCTGCATTTGAGGGGGATTAGGTTTCGGTCCAACCGAGCGCTTGACGATAAAGTATACAGGGCATCCTCTATAGTTGGCAGTGTGATTACCACCACAGTTGCTACATTTTTTTACATTGGGGTCGTTTTTAGACTTATCGCAGAGAGCTGTACCATGTAATTCTCCACATACGACGCAAACAGGTGTTAGATGATAGTATGCCTTAGTGTGACCAAATTCTTGGCAGTTTAAACATTGAACGGGACCATTCATTTTGTGCAGCTCCTCTATTGTTATTTTTCTATACAGGATATATTTCAGATTGTAAATGGGGTGCGTTTCGTTCTTTTTAAGCTTAATGTCGCCGGGTTCTAACTCCACTCTAAATAGTGGCTGGGGATTTTTTTCTCTATTTTTAATGTTTATTACATTTTTTATTTTGAAGCCCTTCTCTTCTAAAAACGTTTTTATCTCACCTGGGAAGACCTTTACTGCTCTTTAGTTGATATGTATAAAAATTCTTATTAAGTGCTTCAAATTTAGTTATTACCTTACGAAAATCTTCTTCACGATTAACTTGTATTTTTGTCTCATTAATACTACCCCGCTTAATTGCAGCTACATAAAAAGAATTTTCACCTATTACCGAGATCAAATTCTTTATTAATTCATTTGAGTTTTGCTCTCTAAGATATATCGGCGGTGGCTTAGAAGATTTGATAACGTTTTGTGCTTCCGGGGATTCCTCATCCAGAATTGCAAAACGATTTTGTGAACTTGTTCTATCAGCTGTACCATCTTTTGAGAGTTTTGAGACCGAAGCAACTGCTGAGGAGGTTGGGCTGCGACCCCGTTTAAGCACTGTTATGTACCTATCAATACCTACTTGTACTGGAGGGTTTTGAGCACTTTTTACTTGTGGAGCTGAGTTTTCCATCATGCCTGATTTGGGGGTAATATTTTCATCACTTATTTAAATCGTTTTTGCCGCTGGGGCACCGTTTGCCGGTTTTATATTTTTATTGTATAAAAATCAACCGTTTTATTAGACACAGAAGGTGATACTGAGTTTTCTATTATGCCTGATTTGGGATTAATATTTTTATCACTTATTAAAATTGTTTTTGCCGCTGAGGCATCGCTTGCAGGTTTAATATTTTTTATTGTATTCAAATTAACCGTATTATTAGACACAGAAGGTGATTTTTCTATTATGCCCGATTTGGGGTTAATATTTGGTTTTGCCGTTGAGGCAACGATTGAAGGTTTTATATTTGTTAGTGTATCAACATTATTATTAAATACAGTGGGTGAGAGGGATCGCGTGCGAGTAATAGGTTTAGCCGTTAGGTATTTGCTATCATCGATTCTTTTTTTTATTTCTGCATTTGTTTCGTTAACACTCACTGTGATATATGCATTTCTATCATTATGTTTAATTGTTTTTGCACTGTTTGCACTCATGAGTTTTTTTTTACTGTTTACAGTTGTGATCTTCTTATTTGTTATTGTTTATCAACACCGAGAATAAAAAATGTGTATGTTTATGTATGTATGTACATACATGTATTTTTTTTTCTTTTATTTACTTTTTTTTTAATACTTTATTTGTTCACGTTTTTATAAAAAATAAACCATATGCCGAGCTTAGAAAACACGTCTATCTTCAACGAGCGCGACAGACAGAATGAAATAATAAGATTTAATTTGTAAGTCAAGACGTCAAATGCTAAAAAAAATAAAAATCCTCGTCTTGAGTTAGAAATTATTTTTTTTATACATATCCCACTCTCATCCCACTAAGCGACCAAAACTACCTTAAAGGAAAAGAAATAAGCTTTCTTTTGAGCAAAAAAAAATAAAAATAAAATACCCTTTTCAAAAAAAATACAAAAATAGTTTTAAATTTAAGAAAGAAAAAAATTTAAAAATATTTAAAAAAAAACAAAAAAAAATTTATTAAAGGACTTATGTGATTGAGATTAAATTTTTTAGATTATTTATCTTTTTGTTTTTATTATTATTATTTTATATTTATTTAATTATTATTACAAATAAATAAAAAGATTTAATTTGTCAACATCTCGATAGAAAAAGTGATTTTATTCCTGGGATTAACATATTGTGGGTATTACAGTATCGAGGGAATGAAATGCTAGTTATGTATGTTATATACCGTCGGAAAGGATAATTTGGAAAAAATTCAAAATAGTGCATATGCTAAAAATTGAAAAACCCTCGTCTTGAGTTAGAAATTATTTTTTTTTATACATATCCCACTCTCATCCCACTAAGCGACCAAAACTACCTAAAAGAAAAATGCATAAGCTTTCTTTTGAGCAAAAAAAAAAAAAAAAAAACCGTTTCCAAAAAAAATAAGTTTTAAATTTTAAAAAAAAAAAAATTTTAAAAATTTAAAAAAATACAAAAAAAAAATTTTCCGATAGCTTGAAGAAATAGCTATCTAATTTGTTTGGGACAAATTTTGCTAACACCAATAGATAATTAGTTACATGGATGAGAAAGAACACCGGTTTGGCCAAAATGTCAAATTTTTGACCGATCTTGTTGAAAATTTGTGTCTAAACTACTATTCAATAAGACTAACCTTGGTGCAAATTTCATCGGAAGACAGCGATTTCAAAAGTTGGGTCACTTGACATGAAATCCCCCATTTGTATATATTTATGTATAAATTTTCTTAATAACTATCTAATATGTTATCCATGTCAATGTTTCAAAACAATAAAAAAGGCAATGTTGCCAAATGAAGAATAATACGTTTTGTGCTTTTATTGTTATGAAGACGGTGGCAGACTAGATCTCTGTACGTAATTTTAACGGGGTTTTTTGTTAAAAAAAAAGTCTTAAAATTAGATGAGTTTAAAAAGTCTCTCGGAGAAAATCCCAGACTGCCAAAAAGATCAAACTGCAATTTTGGTCGATGAGCGATAACCTTGCATGATTGTGCGAAATTAAATGAAAACTTTCAATCAGTGTGAACATTTTGTCAATTCAGCACTAAAAGCTTTAATTTAGCTTTTCATTGGACACCTTTTTTTAGCTTTTTAAACAATATTTTAATTTTCTTTTAATTGATTTTAAAAGTTGGGAGCGAAAATGTCAGAGATTAAAGCTTTTACCCATGTTAAAACTTGAAAATCTATAATAATTTCTTGATTTTAACTTATATCGTTTGTACTTTCTCCAGACTTTAGAGAAGCTAAAAATATTATACAAACAAGACTATAAAGTGAATAAGAATTTTAAACACTCAGGTCTTACTTGTAGCAATATCATAGCGTCAACAAAGCCACAACAATAAACAGCGATTTTATCTTTCCTTACATTCCCCTACAATTGGCTGTTTTTTCCAACTCAAACTGTAGTTGTAAAAGAGTAAAAAGAAAAAACGAAACTAAGAACCCATGATTTGCCAACTCAATTCTGTGAACTGTATGTGAAATTAGACCCAAAAAGAAGAATTTCTGCATCATTCGTTTTGTCTTCTTACCTGCGATTTGAAGTTAGTATCGATTTGAAGTTAGTACTATCGTATAGGGGAATTTATCACGTTTTAGGCCCTGTTGTTTGACATAGCTCGACAACCCCTAGCCCAATTTAGTTGAAATAAATTTTAAAAAATTAAGAATTACAATTCCCTTAATCTGTTCATATATTGTTTTCCTATACAAGTAACACTTTCGAAGTTAAAAATGAATGTATGAAGGGAAAAAATTATTTTTTGCCTAAAAATTTAAATTTTTTTTTTTAAAAATACATAAAAAATCCAAAATGGAAAAAAGTTTCAAGTCTAGTTATTTTTTCGCAAAGTCACATAACCTATGAGCAAAATGAGACAAAGATCATAAAAATCGATGCACGCGTTTCGCTTTTATTCGCAATTGAGTAAAGGTATGAATTTCAAAAATCAGTTATAGCCACCACCCTTAAAATAAAAATATAAATTAAAAAATTATCATGCAAAAAAAAACTTTATTTATAAAAACTTAATGAAAATAAAATAATATGCAATTAATACGCAATTATAATATGCATAAAAACAAAATTTAGAACATTTTTTCAATTATTGGCAATATCCATCCTTGTAGAAGTTGACGCTTGTGGTTCTGATGATCTTGTTTTCTTCGTAGGTTGTTCATATTCATGGTCTGAGTCTGTATCGTCATCCGAGATACACATACTATCCAAGGGCGTGTTTCTTTCACTGTGTCCACCAATTTCAATGTCTTCATCTTCGGTGCTTTCTTCAAACTGCATAATTGTGGAACTCCACCAACAAACCTCCGCAAGCAATGCATCCAATTTTTTGCTTTTGAACCGCTTTTCAAATGGCATGGTCACCTGGTGGAACCTCTCTCCTTGTTCGTCTGATTCCTGAGGTGATTGTGCCAAAAAAGTATCGAGGTGGTGGTGCAAGAAATGCAATTTCAGCGTCATGGATGCACCGATTTTTTCGAAATAAAACAGCAACCTGTCCACTCGTTGCTGTATCTCTTCTCGCTGGACACGGCTCTTTCCTAGAACGCCTTCTATTACTTCTTTCAATGCGTTCCATGCATGTTGGTGGTCGTGATGCTCTGAAAGCAAATGTGTGAAAGAATCACTTTTGATCAATTTCCGAATATCAGGTCCATTGAGAATACCTGTTTTAAATACATAAGAAAAACGAAAAAATTATTGGTAATGCGAATGTATAGAAATTAACAAATTTAGATATGACAATATTGAAATACAGAGTACGATACGTACCGTTTTTAATTTTCTCATCACTGAGTTTCGGAAAGATGGATTTCAAACAGTCAAAGGCGCCGTTAACTTTTTTGACCACCACTTCAACGAATTTCCCAGCTATTCCCAGTTTCATGTGGAGCGGTGGCAACAAAATATCATCCAGGTCCTTTATCATAGGTTCATTGCGTAATTTTAATTGTTTGTTGAGCTCGGGAGTTCTTCCTTTCCAATCTTTACATTGATATTGATTTCCTTTGTATCGTGAATCCCAATTACAAAGGAAGCAGAAGTATTTTGGATATCCACCCTTTTCTATAATCCCTTGTAGTATGTTGACCACCTTCAGATCGCAACAAATGTTCCATTTGTGTTCATCGTATTTGATTTTCTTCAAAATTTCGCCCAATGCTTCATACGTTTCCTTCATAGTTGTGCTGAATCCCAATGGAATGCATGGTTTTTTATTTTTTTTGTGCAGCAGCACAGCCTTCAAACTAGTAACTGAACCATCGATGAATAAACGCCAGTCGCCAGCGATATAATCCATTCCCAATTTTTTCACTAAACCTGGGATATCATGGCAGTACGTGAAAGTATTTGCTTCGTCAACGGAATAAAATTTCTGAAAATCAGCTTGGCGTTGTCGGTATGATGTTGCGCTGACATTTTGCTGTGTGAGTTTTCTTCTCTTCAAAAATGATGTCAGCCATTCGGAGTCGTGTTGTGATAGTCCCAGCTTGGCCACAATGTAATCCATTTCGATTTGTGGTTGCGGTTGTGGTGCACTATTTTCAATATCGGGTATCCAATCAGCATCATCCAAATCGGTCGGATTGGTGAAAACGGTTTCGGCTAGCAGGGACACAGTATCCGCACTCGGAGGTTTAGGTGCATCGGTATCAGCAGGGCGTTGCACTGAAAGTGTGGCAGTAAATGCAGCAGTGTATACTTTTGTTTTCAATTGTTGTCTGTTTAATCCAGGACGAAAATTTATGCATGCATAGCACCTGGATTCATCATGTCCAGTTGTGTCTTCCACCCAAATTACTGGCTTCATAAAAGATAACTTTCTACTTTTTCCGTGAATCCATTTTAGAAGGGTAGTATAACAACTGTTGCACACTGTGTTCGGCGTAAAATTTGCACCACTTAAATCTGCTTCATCGAAATAATTACAATACGCGGTTTTGAATTGCTCAGTAAACAAATTTTTTCGATCTTTTTTCTGTATTTTTCGGACGATATGACCACAAACGTAACAATGTTCATCCAAATATGGGCACTTGTTGTTTTCCATATTGATATATTTTATGTTTTGTTGTTATTCACTTTTAAAAAACTGGAGAAAAATCACTTTTACTGTTCGCGTTCGTCGGCACTGGCTGAATGCCAAAAATCGATCAATGCACACCTATAAATACTACGTATTTTTGAATATTTTACTGCCAGGTACTTATAAATGGGCGCATATTTTAAGGGCGGCTGGCTATATACCTGATTCAGCACTTGTACGTTTCAAACTGTGCAAAACTTTCCAAATAATGACCACCCTTAAATGTGGGTGCAATTTCTGTAAAAAAATCATATAGGTAGCCACCGGAAAAACCCAAATAATAAAAAGGTCCACTTTCCGTTTAATTGTCCACGTACATTTATTACCGCAATCATAAAAATCAAATAACCTTTTGTTTATTCCTTTTTTTTTAATTCTCAGAATCATGAAAAAGGTGTCAATGTTTTCTCCAAATAATGTTGTGCATATCTCGAGCAAATTTTTGAAATTCATACATTTACTCAAATGCACGCGTGCATCGATTTTTATGATCTTTGTCTCATTTTGCTCATAGGTTATGTGACTTTGCGAAAAAATAACTAGACTTGAAACTTTTTTCCATTTTGGATTTTTTATGTATTTTTAAAAAAAAAAAATTTAAATTTTTATGCAAAAAATAATTTTTTCCCTTCATACATTCATTTTTAACTTCGAAAGTGTTACTTGTATAGGAAAACAATATATGAACAGATTAAGGGAATTGTAATTCTTAATTTTTTAAAATTTATTTCAACTAAATTGGGCTAGTGGTTGTCGAGCTATGTCAAACAACAGGGCCTAAAACGTGATAAATTCCCCTATACGATAGTACTAACTTCAAATCGATACTAACTTCAAATCGCAGGTAAGAAGACAAAACGAATGATGCAGAAATTCTTCTTTTTGGGTCTAATTTCATATACAGTTCACAGAATTGAGTTGGCAATCAATTAACTGAAAAATGTTGTACTGTGTTAAGATCAACCGTATTATTAGACACCGAAGGTGATACTGAGTTATCTATTATGCCTGATTGGGGGTTAATATTTACATCACTTATTAAAATTGTTTTTTTTTTTTTTTTTTTTTTTTGTGAACTTTTTCATGTTGTAAGTGAGAGGGAAGACTTCAGCAGGAAGGTTATTCCACATACGAACTGTCCGGCCAAAAAACGAATTTTTCCTGTAATGCGTTGTACGATTCACCGGCCAATCGACCACAAAAGGTTGTGCTCTTGAGGAAAAACGTGTATTACGAACAAAGCTATGGGTCTCGGGAACCAAATCCCTAATTTCATCAGAACACATCCCGTTGTAGTACCGATAAAATAGGCAAGTACAACCCACATTGCGACGGTGCTCAAGGGAGTCAATAGAATTGGATACCCTACTGTCGCCAATGAGAACCTTCGCCCTCTCCTGCACGCGGTCGAGAAGCTCCAAAATAGACTTTGAAGCACCGGCCCACACATGAGAGTTGTATTCCATTCTCGGTCGGATATAGGTGGTATAAATAGTAAGGAGATCAGATGGAGTGAAGTATATCTTACACCGTTTCAAAAAACCGAGGCACTTGAATGCTTCTTTCGAAACCTTGAATATATGTTCTGTCCATCGGACATCACATTGTATCCTCATGCCCAGAACATCAAGAGATTCTGTTTCCTCAATATTTATACCACCCATACATACAGATGAGGCACCTTGATCCGTCGCGCGTTTATGCGTTAGTACGCAACATTGGGTCTTTCGGGCATTAAATTCGACCCTATTCGCACGACCCCATTCTGAGATAATGTCTAGGTCACGGCCAAGCGTATCATTCATGTTCTGTCTCATAGCACAAACATCGGACACGCCTGGTCTGTAACCAAATGAATACGAATGGCAAAGGTTGCTGTCATCTGCAAAAGAATAGATAGGGTTGGAAGTTTGACATAAGAGGTCATTTAGAAAAATAAGAAATAGAGTAGGAGAAAGAACGGAGCCTTTCGGTACCCCTGAATGAATCTTGAACTCGTTTGATGAAACCCCATCTATAACAACCCGTATAGTGCGATCTCTGAGAAAGCTCGATATAAATCGAGAGAAATTATCACCGACACCAAATGCAACAAGTTTAGACAAGAGTGCACCATGCCAGACTCTGTCAAACGCCTTGGAAATATCTAAAGCAATTACCTTACTTTCGCCAAAATGGTGAATGGAACGACACCATTTTTCTGATAACAGGGCCAGTAGGTCTCCAGTAGAACGACCTCTACGAAAGCCATACTGGCGGTCGCTTAGTAGGTAATTTGACTCTAAAAATTTTACAAGATGGTGATTTACCATACTCTCCATAACTTTGGAAAGTGCCGAACAAATTGCAATTGGGCGGTAATTTTCAGGGTTATTAGCCACTCCTTTTTTAGGAATTGGCGTTACATTAGCAACTTTCCAGCAGACGGGAAATTCACCAGCATGGTATAGAGTGCTGAAAAGATTTGCTAAGGGACGAGCTAGCGTCGAAGAGCACTGCTTTAAGACCAGTGCATGTATACCATCCGGGCCAGGAGACTTGTTTATGTCGAGATCCGCAAGAACCTTTTTAACAGCTCGAGCCCGAAAAAATATTTTAGGCATAGTTACGGATACTTTTCCGAGTTCGGGTAGTGGTTGATTGCTATCTGGTAAATTAGAATTATTTGCAAATAATTCGGCAAAACAATTAGCCTTATCAACCAGGTTTGTGAATGTTTGGCCATCCTTTAAAAGAGTTGGTATTGAAGAACTAGCATTAACCCTTACTCTTTTAACGAATGACCAGAAGCTTTTACTGCCCCGGGGAGCAGTAAGAACTTCAGCACGAAGACGTTGCTCGTGAAGAGTTTTTTCCCGTCTTAGCACTTTGGCACACGACGACCTTGCCATTTTGCGTAGCAATTCAGTATCAGCGGTTTTATAGACACGCCAATTTCTGAATGCTTCTCTCTGGATCTGACTGCTGATTTGCACGTCTGATTAAACCAGGATTTGGACCTAGGTTTATTCGAAGCATTTTTAGCTGGAATGAACATTTTCATTCCTAGCATAATAACATTTTCAACCATTTTCGCCATGGCATTGACGTCATTGTCAAGGAAACAGAGTTTCCAATTAAAATGCCGAAAAAAGTCGTTGAGTTCAACCCAACGTGCTTTCCCGTAAACAAATTTTGATCGTTTCATAGCCTGTCGTGAAACGTTCCGAAGTTCGGAGAACGGAAAAGAGGCAGAAATGGTGCAATGATCCGAGTTACCGAGAGGTGCTAGAACTTCAACTTCGTACTTTTGAGGGTGCGAAGAGAGGAAGAGGTCAAGGGTATTGTGTTGGTGCCCATCAACACATGGAATATGTGTTGGTTCATTCACCAGTTGCACGAGGTGATTATGTGCAGCAAATAGCTCAACATATTGGCCTTCATAGGTTGTACGGCTCGAGTGGTGAAGCCAAGCAGAATTGTGGACATTGAAATCACCAGCAACAACGATTTCACTGTCCGGACAATTCTCATGAATCTTCGATATTGAGTCGGAAAGGGAGTCGAAGCGCGATAATGTGATATCCCTTCCCGCGTTTGGACTTCTGTAAAGAAACCCGACAAAAAGTGATTGATTTTGAATTTAACCCAAAGGCAGTTAAATTCCGCATCAAACATGCCCACTGGTTGCTGGCATTGATACACAACTTCATTGCGTATATATATAGCAAGACCTCGATGAAGATCAAATAGGGATAGAAGGTGATACCCAGGAATCTGAAAATCCAGTGGATCAGAATTTTCAGATACCTGTGTTTCACATAAGGCGAAAACATCCGGCCGATGGAGACAAACGAAAATGTTTATTTTATTTAAAAAAACAGGCTGAAAAAGTTTAAACTATAATTAGCTAAGTCTGGCAATACTATACGCATTAAATGTAGTACCAAAATCCAATATTTAGTACCGTTTTAAACTTGGCAGGACTAAAAAAATTTTTAGATACGTTATTCCCAAAATTAACACAATTCCAAGGAAAACTAAGCGTGGGCAAAAATTTGCAAATTTTTCTTTTGGCGAAAAATAATTAGTGTTTTTGGCGGAATTACCTCATTTTTACTGCTTCACAAGAAGATGAAGACCCTGAAGAAGCAGAGAAGTAAAATATTATAAAGTGCAAAAAAGTATTTAAAGTAAAAAGGAAAATTGTCAGTATGTACCTATCAACATTTTTTTATTCATTAAAATTTATTAATTAGTTTTAAACATTTCAGTTTTTATGAGCTGCAATTGCGTTTTTGGTTTCCTAAAGGAGGAATCAGTCCATAATTGACTTCAGGTTTCTTATTTCTTCCTTTTCTTTTTATACAACGTGGCCGCATTGAGACGTCATGGGCAGTTTTATGACGTTTCGGTTATAATGAACAATTAGTAATGTGTTAAGGGTATATAAAGCCCAAGAATGATAGAAATAAAGATGAAGCCTTGCGCATGATGACGTAGTATTTCCCTTATAAAGGTTACCAAGGCTTTTTTATATGTGAAATTCATCATTTCTTGGAAAAAATTTATGTATTGCGTGATAGTTGGCTACCCTACAATTAATTTACTCAGCGAGTTATAAAAAAAATTTTATATTAATTGTCAAACAAACTAATAATTTTATTTCAACAAGCCAAAGTGGAAACTAAATAAAATTAGAAACTAAAATTCTTGATATAAAAGTATTTTCCCTTTTTCGTCTGCTTTAATTTATGAAGTAAAGATAAAGTTAATGTACATTATTTATGTATATATTTATGTAATAAATAAAACTATGAAAAAATAACCTTAAAAAAAAATTTTTATTTTAAATAATTGAAATAATTTGCCAGTTCAGTTTTTATGCACGTGCACTTGCTAAAATTTATTATCAAAGTTGTTTGTGCGAATACTATTATTTATTAAAAGATTTTGTTTGTTGTGCTTAATTCCCTTTTTTAATAATTGATAAAAAATACTGAAATTTATTGTTGGAGGATAAGCTGTTCCTATGCGCATTTCACTGGTTGCTTAGGCCAGATCATCAGGAAACGTTCTCCTAAATAATTTTAGAAAAGCCAAAGCTATCAGCAAACGAAACTACAGAGCGAATGAGAATTACCTACAAACACTCAGAAAGTCTTGTTTGCAACGATATCAAAGCTTAAACAAAATACCAAACAATAAATCAGTGATGAGTTTTATCTTTTCTTACATTTCCCGCTACAATTATTTGGAATTCTCCCAACATTAATTGTAGTTGTAAGTGGGGTAAAGAAAAAACATATTAAAAACAAAAACAAAGTGCTTTTATTGTTTTCGCAAGAAATCAAAATAAAAACAATTTGCCAGTTCAGTTTTTATGCACGTGCACTTGCTAAAATTTATTATCAAAGTTGTTTGTGGGAATACTATTATTTATTAAAAGATTTTGTTTGTTGTGCTTAATTCCCTTTTTTAATAATTGATAAAAAATACTGAAATTTATTGTTGGAGGATAAGCTGTTCCTATGCGCATTTCACTGGTTGCTTAGGCCAGATCATCAGAAAAGTTCTCCTAAATAATTTTAGAAAAGCCAAAGCTATCAGCAAACAAGACTACAGAGGGAATGAAAATTACCTACAAACACTCAAAAAGTCTTTTTTGCATATATATAAAAGCTTAAACAAAATACCAAACAATAAATCAGTGATGAGTTTTATCTTTTCTTACATTTCCCGCTACAATTATTTGGAATTCTCCCAACATTAATTGTAGTTGCAAGTGGGTAAAGAAAAAACATATTACCAACAAAAACAAAGTGCTTTTATTGTTATTATTTTTATAGAATTTATCTAAACAGGCTTTCAAGGTCATTTGTTTTAAATAAAAGATTATTTATTTATATATTCATCCTACGTTTCGTTGGTATTTTCCAACTTCATCTGGGATTTTTCAGTTTATTAAATCTGGCAACGACACAAAACAAAAATAAAATAATATTTAGGAGCAACTTAAATAAAGTTCCACATTACAATAACCAAACTTACATTCAATCTTTGTTAAATTTACATTTTATAATACAAACACACAAGTTTTACAACATAAAACACGAAGTTTTTAAAATAAAAATAAAAAGTGATTATATATATACCTATTATACTTACCGGGCATTTCTTAATAAAAATAGATTCATGTAAGATAAATATTTTTGATAAATGGTATGACCGAAAGGTTTATGAAAATAATGTAATAATTCCAGGTTTTTTCAAGCAAATAGAAATTAATTTCAAAGAAAGTCTATCTTTAGATGATCTAACTTAAAAACATATTAAAAATACCAAGTTCATAAAGGAAGTGAAAGAAAACCAAAATGATGTCAACATAACTTTTTATACTATAATTACTTTGATAATAATTTTTATTCTTTCACATTTTATTATAAAAATGAAATCTAAAGCCTCTAGTACACGGCATGTAAAAAGCCACATGCGCATGTGGTTCTGACGTAATTTTGACGTCATCACACAACACGCAATGCTTATTGTGGCTTTGCATTTACGTCAAAATTACGTCAGAACCACATGCGCATGTGGCTTTTTACATTCCGTGTACTAGAGGCTTAAGAGAACTGTAAATAAAACAGTTATTTCGTTTCCCAAAGTTCCTTCAGAATTAGGGAACGAATCTTCGTCCGGGGAAGTTTTACTCAAAGATAAACAACCAACTGCTGCTTTAACAAAAAGCAGCAAGAACCGAGTTGTAATCTAAGCGCTTGGAATGTAATTATTTACATTTGAAGCAATTATTAGATTTCAATTAAGTTGTGTTTACATTTAAAGAAAGATTTAAATTTCAATAGAATTTATGAGAATCAAATGTAACCATTTGCTTCAGAAAAATTGTCTTGTGTTTTGGTTACAATAAAATTGGATTTATACTTTGTTTAAAGTTATTGTAAAAAAATTATTAATTGTTTACATTTAGAGAAAGATTTAAATTTCAATAGAATTTATGCGAATTAAATGTAACCATTTGCTTCAGAAAAATTGTCTTGTGTTTTGGTTACAATAAAATTGGATTTATTCTTTGTTTAAAGTTTTTAAGAAAAATTGTAAAATTAGATATAAGAATATGATTATGGAAAAATAAAGTCAGTCTTAATAATAAAACGCAACCGTGAACATTAATTCACTTTAAATAAAATTTATGTATGTATGTAACGTATGGACTCCCAAATGGCTGGGCCGATTTTGATGAAATTTTCAGGGAATCTTCAGAATATTCTGGCGAGAGACACTGTGAAATCTGATTTCTGATTTTCGGTTTGGGGGCGGAGGGGCGTGGCAAAGTCCATAACTTGAGAACGGCTTGACCGATTTTTTCTTTAAAATAATCGCCATGGTCCAACTTAGATTTTTACGGAAAGAAAATTTTGCCCCGCCCACTTTTACGCCCACTTTTTTCGATTTACTTAAAATCAGAAAACGGCTCCATCGAGTTGACTAATTTTTCTTTCAAATGTTCGTATTAATCAACTTTAAGTTTTCATCGAAAGAAAAATTTACCACGCCTACTTTTACGCCCACTTTTTCTATTAAGCGCATAGCTGGAGAACGGCTTGACCGATTTGGACGATTTTTTCTTTAAAATTATCGCCATGGTCTAACTTAGCTTTTGCGGAAAGAAAATGTTGCCCCGCCCACATTTACGCTCACTTTTTTCGTAAGATTCACAGCATATATATACATACATACAACCATATTTATTTTATCTACACCATATGTAAGTTATTCTGTAAAAAAACTTTATGATAGGTATTTCATGGATTTTTATTTAAAGGCCGTAAATTTCGTTTAAAGATCAATTTAAATCGTCTGGTAATACAACACTAATGTTTGCTTAGGGCCAGCAACGCGGATTGGGTCAGCTAGTGTATTATAATAACTGATATGTTTTATTAAAAATTTAACGTTTTAAAATATTTAATGTAACAAAATTTTTTTCTTTGTTTTGTTTTGTTATTTTTATTTTTTTATTAACATGAACACAACATTTTACTTAATTGTTTTCTACTTATTGTCCATCGTCCTTTTCTTAGTTCGTCAATTTTCTGGAATCCCTTTTCTCATAAACACTTCCATTTTCCATACAACGATCATGTAATCCCATAGATGTTTTGAAGACACAAGCGACACACCTATCAAACAAAATGTGGCTGATATAAATCCAGACTTGGTCACATCACAAGCCGCTTGTGCGGCCGCCCGTTTTGGGGTAATAAGTTAGAGCAAATTAAACTCTGTTTTTGGTTTAAAATGTGTTTAAACCAAAAAATCTATAAAGCAGTAAACATATAAACTACCAATACACACCATATGAATTTGACAACATTTATCGATGCCACATGCTACTTTTTAAACTACATATAATGCATGGGACACTGATTTATAACTGTTGAGTTTAAACTACATATAAATTTAAATTAAGTTCAACTAAACCAGCGTTTAAGCACTCACTGATTTATTAGCCATTGAAGTTTCAAATATTAATTAATTTTATTATAAATTCTAAATAATAACTTATTTCTACGCTAATACCAATTCATTTCATTCATGGATAAAAAGATAGAGTAACCGCTCAGAATGTGCAAGTAAGTATATTCTCAGCAAAAGGACCGGCTGCCTTGGACATTGTTGCTTACACAAAGTGAGAAGCTCGTGTAACATACAGAAGGTATGGTTATTACGACTTGTCAAACCCGCTACAATTATAAAGTAGGGAATCATAAATCAAGGCTAATGAAAGGTGAACATGAAAAAGTTGTCAAACTGCATGTACTTACATACCTACCCACTTATGTATATTAGAGCGCCTCAAAAAAAAGTGATTTTGTTACCCCTCTGAAAATAAAGCATTGATATGTTTTATGATGATTTCCAAAATATTTTGGTTCTAGCGTTGACCATCCGTTAGCTGGACCATTTTTAAAAAAGGTATGTTTCAGTTTTTCGAATTTTTTTGTACTTTACTCCAAGACGACATAAATAATATTTGGTATCATCGAAAAGAGTTTTTGAAGCAGCATCCAATGGTATATAAAACTTGACCACTTGCGGCATACTAATTGAGATATTTAACTAAATACATATTTTCGTTTCGGGTTTTCTTACAAATTCTACGTATGTGGAAATAATGTTCTGCTTTCCAAATTGAATCTGTTTTCAAATATTGTGAATTATTTTTTTTTTTTGTAATTATTCACATAAAACGCGGAAATCGCGATGTATTGCATATTTTATATGGGTATAAATTTTTAAAATATAAAATTTATAAAAAATCTCTTCGCGATTCTATATTTGTATAAAGTTTGCACGATTCCATTTGGTTTGCAATATGACCTGGTACTTTCGATAACACACCGATATCTCCTTTTGAGGTACTCCACCTTCTTCCATATAGCTGGAAAACTTTTTACCGCAGTTTGAACAAATTTCGATAACTCACACAACTCCGTAATCGTTGCTTTATAAAATGCTGAGAGTCCATATAACTGGTTATTGCTCTGCTGTCGCGAAAATAACAAATGCTGGATAATGTGAAAAAGACCTTTTTTTAAAATGGTCCAGCTCACTGATGGTCAACGCAAGAACCAAAATATTTTGGGAATAATCATAAGGCATATCAAGCTTTATTTTCAGAGGGGTAATAAAAACACTTTTTTCAGCTTCATACAAGGTGAGTCGGTCTAATGTATATTCAAATACAAATTTATAGAAGTTTCATATTTAAACATATTTTATTAGTTTAATAGAGATTAACCGCCGCACACAGGGGCAAAAAGCGTTGATTTCACGGATAAATTAAAAAAAAAAGTTCAAGTACAGTGAAAACTAAAACCACTCGGTTAAAGTGCACAAAATTCTACATAGCTAGACAAAAAAAATAAATGTCAAATATGTAACTGTACTTTTGTAGTAACGCGATTTATTTTGAAGGTTGAACAAATCAGTGGTCTTAAAAAAAATTATGCTGCGCATTGGTCCACCTTAGAAGTTATGTATAAATTAGTAGCAACACGCCTTGAGTTTTCCAACAATATTTTTTTTTTGCTATATTTTTATTGTTGTTGTGGTCATTGTTTTATGTGTTTTTATTCGAGATGTCGTGAGTCACGCTTGACCGTGGCTAAATTTATATATTATAATGATTAAAAATGGAGTGCGTAAATTAAAATTTAATTTTGACTCACTCACGAACTAACTTAGGCTTATTAAAAAAATCTTTTTTTTGAGTAATGCGCATCCAAACTCTTGCAATGGCATACCCTGTAGGCCACTTGTTAGTGAGCTACTCTAATAGTGCGGGGGTTGCGGGTTTGGTTGCCACCAGATACTCTGGTCTCCTGCTGACAAGCGTAGTGCTTTGCAGGATTAGCATAAGAAAAAAATTTGCGGCGAGTGCGTGACTTAAAATTACGTTTATTAATAAATAATGATTTTTTGTATGGGGGACTCCGTCTCCCTCCTCCTATACCTCCAAGATTTTGTTGGAATGTGCCGTTTGTTCTGAGAGTTACTTATGTCAAATTTAGTGTACCTCACTATTGTAGTTATTCAGATTTAACCAAAATAATAATTCTTTGTATGTTGTGTAGCCGTCTCCCCCTCCTATATCAACAAGTAGGGCTGCCATTTTTGAAATCAGAGAAAAGTACACAAGTACACAACAGAAAAAAAATCAGTACAATTTCCTAAAAAACAGTACATATACTTTTTTAATATAAAATTGCACATTAATAACATAAAAAGCTTTAATCTTTTTTTAAAACAAAACTTGAATTCATTCTATAATTTTAACAGTGACAAAATATAATTAATCAAACTTAATTTTTTCAAAACAATAATTAAATTCCGAATATATTTTTAGCGGGAATACAAAGTGAATAACAAAAAAATCTAAAACGCAACAAGTTGTTAAAAACTCGATTCTTAATTTTTTGTTAGCTACTTGGTTTAATATTTTTCAAAGAAACATTAATTTTATTAAAAGCAAAATTTGAGTTCATTATGTCTGAAGCTTGGTACTAAAAGGGCCAATGACAATATTTTGCTTAAGGTAATTTTTCTTAAGGTCACATCTAGCAAATATTTGACGAAAAAACCTGACCAACATGTAACTTTATTTCCTTTATTCTATTATAATAATAATTATTGAATATAGGTCAACATAAAATTAAATAAAAGTAGTTTTTTGCTATATCTACCAGCATAATTAATTTCATTTTGCAATTAAAAGGACATTCTGAATCTATTTTATTTTTCGGAAACAGCCAATGTCTAATTTAACCGAGAACAGCTTCAAAAAAGGTTTGCTATCCAATTTCACTTAGAACTCTTCTTTAAAAAAACTAAAATTTCAATTTTCTTAAAAATGAATTATTTGACATTGGCCTTTTTAGCACCAAGCTACAAATCTAAGGCAACAATCTTAAAAAAAAATGAAACACTTGAAATAACGAAGCTTGTTATGTATTTATCTTCAAAATAATTTTAAAAACTTATTTAAAACTTATTTACAACTAATTACTATTAATTATTACAAAAGGAACAATCGTTTTTCAGATTTATAGATTTTTATAAATTTATTATCAAAGTTGTTTTTGGGAATACTATTATTTACTAAAAGATTTTGTTTGTTGTGCTTAATTCGCTTTTTTAATAATTGATAAAAAAAAATACTGAAATTTATTGTTGGAGGATAAGCTGTTCCTATGCGCATTTCACTGGTTGCTTAGGCTAGATCATCAGGAAAAGTTCTCCTAAATAGTTTTAGAAAAGCCAAAGCTATCACAAACAAGACTACAGAGGGAATGAGAATTACCTACAGACACTCAAAAAGTATTTTTTGCAAAGATATCAAAGCTTAAACCAAATACCAAACAATAAATCAGTGATGAGTTAATCTCTTCTTACATTTCCCGCTACAATTATTTGGAGTTCTCCCAACATTAATTGTAGTTGTAAGTGGGTAAAGAAAAAACAAACTAAAAACAAAAACAAAGTGCTTTTATTGTTTTCGCAAGAAATCAAAATAAAAACAATTTGCCAGTTCAGTTTTTTATGCACTTGCACTTGCAAAAATTTATTATCAAAGTTGTTTTTGGGAATACTATTATTTATTAAAAGATTTTGTTTGTTGTGCTTAATTCCCTTTTTTAATAATTGTTTAAAAAAAATACTGAAATTTATTGTTGGAGGATAAGCTGTTCCTATGCGCATTTCACTGGTTGCTTAGGCCAGATCATCAGAAAAGTTCTCCTAAATAATTTTAGAAAAGCCAAAGCTATCAGCAAACAAGACTACAGAGGGAATGAAAATTACCTACAAACACTCAAAAAGTCTTTTTTGCATATATATAAAAGCTTAAACAAAATACCAAACAATAAATCAGTGATGAGTTTTATCTTTTCTTACATTTCCCGCTACAATTATTTGGAATTCTCCCAACATTAATTGTAGTTGCAAGTGGGTAAAGAAAAAACATATTACCAACAAAAACAAAGTGCTTTTATTGTTATTATTTTTATAGAATTTATCTAAACAGGCTTTCAAGGTCATTTGTTTTAAATAAAAGATTATTTATTTATATATTCATCCTACGTTTCGTTGGTATTTTCCAACTTCATCTGGGATTTTTCAGTTTATTAAATCTGGCAACGACACAAAACAAAAATAAAATAATATTTAGGAGCAACTTAAATAAAGTTCCACATTACAATAACCAAACTTACATTCAATCTTTGTTAAATTTACATTTTATAATACAAACACACAAGTTTTACAACATAAAACACGAAGTTTTTAAAATAAAAATAAAAAGTGATTATATATATACCTATTATACTTACCGGGCATTTCTTAATAAAAATAGATTCATGTAAGATAAATATTTTTGATAAATGGTATGACCGAAAGGTTTATGAAAATAATGTAATAATTCCAGGTTTTTTCAAGCAAATAGAAATTAATTTCAAAGAAAGTCTATCTTTAGATGATCTAACTTAAAAACATATTAAAAATACCAAGTTCATAAAGGAAGTGAAAGAAAACCAAAATGATGTCAACATAACTTTTTATACTATAATTACTTTGATAATAATTTTTATTCTTTCACATTTTATTATAAAAATGAAATCTAAAGCCTCTAGTACACGGCATGTAAAAAGCCACATGCGCATGTGGTTCTGACGTAATTTTGACGTCATCACACAACACGCAATGCTTATTGTGGCTTTGCATTTACGTCAAAATTACGTCAGAACCACATGCGCATGTGGCTTTTTACATTCCGTGTACTAGAGGCTTAAGAGAACTGTAAATAAAACAGTTATTTCGTTTCCCAAAGTTCCTTCAGAATTAGGGAACGAATCTTCGTCCGGGGAAGTTTTACTCAAAGATAAACAACCAACTGCTGCTTTAACAAAAAGCAGCAAGAACCGAGTTGTAATCTAAGCGCTTGGAATGTAATTATTTACATTTGAAGCAATTATTAGATTTCAATTAAGTTGTGTTTACATTTAAAGAAAGATTTAAATTTCAATAGAATTTATGAGAATCAAATGTAACCATTTGCTTCAGAAAAATTGTCTTGTGTTTTGGTTACAATAAAATTGGATTTATACTTTGTTTAAAGTTATTGTAAAAAAATTATTAATTGTTTACATTTAGAGAAAGATTTAAATTTCAATAGAATTTATGCGAATTAAATGTAACCATTTGCTTCAGAAAAATTGTCTTGTGTTTTGGTTACAATAAAATTGGATTTATTCTTTGTTTAAAGTTTTTAAGAAAAATTGTAAAATTAGATATAAGAATATGATTATGGAAAAATAAAGTCAGTCTTAATAATAAAACGCAACCGTGAACATTAATTCACTTTAAATAAAATTTATGTATGTATGTAACGTATGGACTCCCAAATGGCTGGGCCGATTTTGATGAAATTTTCAGGGAATCTTCAGAATATTCTGGCGAGAGACACTGTGAAATCTGATTTCTGATTTTCGGTTTGGGGGCGGAGGGGCGTGGCAAAGTCCATAACTTGAGAACGGCTTGACCGATTTTTTCTTTAAAATAATCGCCATGGTCCAACTTAGATTTTTACGGAAAGAAAATTTTTCCCCGCCCACTTTTACGCCCACTTTTTTCGATTTACTTAAAATCAGAAAACGGCTCCATCGAGTTGACTAATTTTTCTTTCAAATGTTCGTATTAATCAACTTTAAGTTTTCATCGAAAGAAAAATTTACCACGCCTACTTTTACGCCCACTTTTTCTATTAAGCGCATAGCTGGAGAACGGCTTGACCGATTTGGACGATTTTTTCTTTAAAATTATCGCCATGGTCTAACTTAGCTTTTGCGGAAAGAAAATGTTGCCCCGCCCACATTTACGCTCACTTTTTTCGTAAGATTCACAGCATATATATACATACATACAATCATATTTATTTTATCTACACCATATGTAAGTTATTCTGTAAAAAAACTTTATGATAGGTATTTCATGGATTTTTATTTAAAGGCCGTAAATTTCGTTTAAAGATCAATTTAAATCGTCTGGTAATACAACACTAATGTTTGCTTAGGGCCAGCAACGCGGATTGGGTCAGCTAGTGTATTATAATAACTGATATGTTTTATTAAAAATTTAACGTTTTAAAATATTTAATGTAACAAAATTTTTTTCTTTGTTTTGTTTTGTTATTTTTATTTTTTTATTAACATGAACACAAAATTTTACTTAATTGTTTTCTACTTATTGTCCATCGTCCTTTTCTTAGTTCGTCAATTTTCTGGAATCCCTTTTCTCATAAACACTTCCATTTTCCATACAACGATCATGTAATCCCATAGATGTTTTGAAGACACAAGCGACACACCTATCAAACAAAATGTGGCTGATATAAATCCAGACTTGGTCACATCACAAGCCGCTTGTGCGGCCGCCCGTTTTGGGGTAATAAGTTAGAGCAAATTAAACTCTGTTTTTGGTTTAAAATGTGTTTAAACCAAAAAATCTATAAAGCAGTAAACATATAAACTACCAATACACACCATATGAATTTGACAACATTTATCGATGCCACATGCTACTTTTTAAACTACATATAATGCATGGGACACTGATTTATAACTGTTGAGTTTAAACTACATATAAATTTAAATTAAGTTCAACTAAACCAGCGTTTAAGCACTCACTGATTTATTAGCCATTGAAGTTTCAAATATTAATTAATTTTATTATAAATTCTAAATAATAACTTATTTCTACGCTAATACCAATTCATTTCATTCATGGATAAAAAGATAGAGTAACCGCTCAGAATGTGCAAGTAAGTATATTCTCAGCAAAAGGACCGGCTGCCTTGGACATTGTTGCTTACACAAAGTGAGAAGCTCGTGTAACATACAGAAGGTATGGTTATTACGACTTCTCAAACCCGCTACAATTATAAAGTAGGGAATCATAAATCAAGGCTAATGAAAGGTGAACATGAAAAAGTTGTCAAACTGCATGTACTTACATACCTACCCACTTATGTATATTAGAGCGCCTCAAAAAAAAGTGATTTTGTTACCCCTCTGAAAATAAAGCATTGATATGTTTTATGATGATTTCCAAAATATTTTGGTTCTAGCGTTGACCATCCGTTAGCTGGACCATTTTTAAAAAAGGTATGTTTCAGTTTTTCGAATTTTTTTGTACTTTACTCCAAGACGACATAAATAATATTTGGTATCATCGAAAAGAGTTTTTGAAGCAGCATCCAATGGTATATAAAACTTGACCACTTGCGGCATACTAATTGAGATATTTAACTAAATACATATTTTCGTTTCGGGTTTTCTTACAAATTCTACGTATGTGGAAATAATGTTCTGCTTTCCAAATTGAATCTGTTTTCAAATATTGTGAATTATTTTTTTTTTTTGTAATTATTCACATAAAACGCGGAAATCGCGATGTATTGCATATTTTATATGGGTATAAATTTTTAAAATATAAAATTTATAAAAAATCTCTTCGCGATTCTATATTTGTATAAAGTTTGCACGATTCCATTTGGTTTGCAATATGACCTGGTACTTTCGATAACACACCGATATCTCCTTTTGAGGTACTCCACCTTCTTCCATATAGCTGGAAAACTTTTTACCGCAGTTTGAACAAATTTCGATAACTCACACAACTCCGTAATCGTTGCTTTATAAAATGCTGAGAGTCCATATAACTGGTTATTGCTCTGCTGTCGCGAAAATAACAAATGCTGGATAATGTGAAAAAGACCTTTTTTTAAAATGGTCCAGCTCACTGATGGTCAACGCAAGAACCAAAATATTTTGGGAATAATCATAAGGCATATCAAGCTTTATTTTCAGAGGGGTAATAAAAACACTTTTTTCAGCTTCATACAAGGTGAGTCGGTCTAATGTATATTCAAATACAAATTTATAGAAGTTTCATATTTAAACATATTTTATTAGTTTAATAGAGATTAACCGCCGCACACAGGGGCAAAAAGCGTTGATTTCACGGATAAATTAAAAAAAAAAGTTCAAGTACAGTGAAAACTAAAACCACTCGGTTAAAGTGCACAAAATTCTACATAGCTAGACAAAAAAAATAAATGTCAAATATGTAACTGTACTTTTGTAGTAACGCGATAAAATTAAACATTGAAAGAAAAAAAGTGAAAAACAGGCAAAAAAAAACGCAAAAAGTTATTAATGGGGCTCAATTAAGTAGAGGTTTTAACTTTATTTTGAAGGTTGAACAAATCAGTGGTCTTAAAAAAAATTATGCTGCGCATTGGTCCACCTTAGAAGTTATGTATAAATTAGTAGCAACACGCCTTGAGTTTTCCAACAATATTTTTTTTTTGCTATATTTTTATTGTTGTTGTGGTCATTGTTTTATGTGTTTTTATTCGAGATGTCGTGAGTCACGCTTGACCGTGGCTAAATTTATATATTATAATGATTAAAAATGGAGTGCGTAAATTAAAATTTAATTTTGACTCACTCACGAACTAACTTAGGCTTATTAAAAAAATCTTTTTTTTGAGTAATGCGCATCCAAACTCTTGCAATGGCATACCCTGTAGGCCACTTGTTAGTGAGCTACTCTAATAGTGCGGGGGTTGCGGGTTTGGTTGCCACCAGATACTCTGGTCTCCTGCTGACAAGCGTAGTGCTTTGCAGGATTAGCATAAGAAAAAAATTTGCGGCGAGTGCGTGACTTAAAATTACGTTTATTTATAAATAATGATTTTTTGTATGGGGGACTCCGTCTCCCTCCTCCTATACCTCCAAGATTTTGTTGGAATGTGCCGTTTGTTCTGAGAGTTACTTATGTCAAATTTAGTGTACCTCACTATTGTAGTTATTCAGATTTAACCAAAATAATAATTCTTTGTATGTTGTGTAGCCGTCTCCCCCTCCTATATCAACAAGTAGGGCTGCCATTTTTGAAATCAGAGAAAAGTACACAAGTACACAACAGAAAAAAAATCAGTACAATTTCCTAAAAAACAGTACATATACTTTTTTAATATAAAATTGCACATTAATAACATAAAAAGCTTTAATCTTTTTTTAAAACAAAACTTGAATTCATTCTATAATTTTAACAGTGACAAAATATAATTAATCAAACTTAATTTTTTCAAAACAATAATTAAATTCCGAATATATTTTTAGCGGGAATACAAAGTGAATAACAAAAAAATCTAAAACGCAACAAGTTGTTAAAAACTCGATTCTTAATTTTTTGTTAGCTACTTGGTTTAATATTTTTCAAAGAAACATTAATTTTATTAAAAGCAAAATTTGAGTTCATTATGTCTGAAGCTTGGTACTAAAAGGGCCAATGACAATATTTTGCTTAAGGTAATTTTTCTTAAGGTCACATCTAGCAAATATTTGACGAAAAAACCTGACCAACATGTAACTTTATTTCCTTTATTCTATTATAATAATAATTATTGAATATAGGTCAACATAAAATTAAATAAAAGTAGTTTTTTGCTATATCTACCAGCATAATTAATTTCATTTTGCAATTAAAAGGACATTCTGAATCTATTTTATTTTTCGGAAACAGCCAATGTCTAATTTAACCGAGAACAGCTTCAAAAAAGGTTTGCTATCCAATTTCACTTAGAACTCTTCTTTAAAAAAACTAAAATTTCAATTTTCTTAAAAATGAATTATTTGACATTGGCCTTTTTAGCACCAAGCTACAAATCTAAGGCAACAATCTTAAAAAAAAATGAAACACTTGAAATAACGAAGCTTGTTATGTATTTATCTTCAAAATAATTTTAAAAACTTATTTAAAACTTATTTACAACTAATTACTATTAATTATTACAAAAGGAACAATCGTTTTTCAGATTTATAGATTTTTATAAATTTATTATCAAAGTTGTTTTTGGGAATACTATTATTTACTAAAAGATTTTGTTTGTTGTGCTTAATTCGCTTTTTTAATAATTGATAAAAAAAAATACTGAAATTTATTGTTGGAGGATAAGCTGTTCCTATGCGCATTTCACTGGTTGCTTAGGCTAGATCATCAGGAAAAGTTCTCCTAAATAGTTTTAGAAAAGCCAAAGCTATCACAAACAAGACTACAGAGGGAATGAGAATTACCTACAGACACTCAAAAAGTATTTTTTGCAAAGATATCAAAGCTTAAACCAAATACCAAACAATAAATCAGTGATGAGTTAATCTCTTCTTACATTTCCCGCTACAATTATTTGGAGTTCTCCCAACATTAATTGTAGTTGTAAGTGGGTAAAGAAAAAACAAACTAAAAACAAAAACAAAGTGCTTTTATTGTTTTCGCAAGAAATCAAAATAAAAACAATTTGCCAGTTCAGTTTTTTATGCACTTGCACTTGCAAAAATTTATTATCAAAGTTGTTTTTGGGAATACTATTATTTATTAAAAGATTTTGTTTGTTGTGCTTAATTCCCTTTTTTAATAATTGTTTAAAAAAAATACTGAAATTTATTGTTGGAGGATAAGCTGTTCCTATGCGCATTTCACTGGTTGCTTAGGCCAGATCATCAGAAAAGTTCTCCTAAATAATTTTAGAAAAGCCAAAGCTATCAGCAAACAAGACTACAGAGGGAATGAAAATTACCTACAAACACTCAAAAAGTCTTTTTTGCATATATATAAAAGCTTAAACAAAATACCAAACAATAAATCAGTGATGAGTTTTATCTTTTCTTACATTTCCCGCTACAATTATTTGGAATTCTCCCAACATTAATTGTAGTTGCAAGTGGGTAAAGAAAAAACATATTACCAACAAAAACAAAGTGCTTTTATTGTTATTATTTTTATAGAATTTATCTAAACAGGCTTTCAAGGTCATTTGTTTTAAATAAAAGATTATTTATTTATATATTCATCCTACGTTTCGTTGGTATTTTCCAACTTCATCTGGGATTTTTCAGTTTATTAAATCTGGCAACGACACAAAACAAAAATAAAATAATATTTAGGAGCAACTTAAATAAAGTTCCACATTACAATAACCAAACTTACATTCAATCTTTGTTAAATTTACATTTTATAATACAAACACACAAGTTTTACAACATAAAACACGAAGTTTTTAAAATAAAAATAAAAAGTGATTATATATATACCTATTATACTTACCGGGCATTTCTTAATAAAAATAGATTCATGTAAGATAAATATTTTTGATAAATGGTATGACCGAAAGGTTTATGAAAATAATGTAATAATTCCAGGTTTTTTCAAGCAAATAGAAATTAATTTCAAAGAAAGTCTATCTTTAGATGATCTAACTTATAAACATATTAAAAATACCAAGTTCATAAAGGAAGTGAAAGAAAACCAAAATGATGTCAACATAACTTTTTATACTATAATTACTTTGATAATAATTTTTATTCTTTCACATTTTATTATAAAAATGAAATCTAAAGCCTCTAGTACACGGCATGTAAAAAGCCACATGCGCATGTGGTTCTGACGTAATTTTGACGTCATCACACAACACGCAATGCTTATTGTGGCTTTGCATTTACGTCAAAATTACGTCAGAACCACATGCGCATGTGGCTTTTTACATTCCGTGTACTAGAGGCTTAAGAGAACTGTAAATAAAACAGTTATTTCGTTTCCCAAAGTTCCTTCAGAATTAGGGAACGAATCTTCGTCCGGGGAAGTTTTACTCAAAGATAAACAACCAACTGCTGCTTTAACAAAAAGCAGCAAGAACCGAGTTGTAATCTAAGCGCTTGGAATGTAATTATTTACATTTGAAGCAATTATTAGATTTCAATTAAGTTGTGTTTACATTTAAAGAAAGATTTAAATTTCAATAGAATTTATGAGAATCAAATGTAACCATTTGCTTCAGAAAAATTGTCTTGTGTTTTGGTTACAATAAAATTGGATTTATACTTTGTTTAAAGTTATTGTAAAAAAATTATTAATTGTTTACATTTAGAGAAAGATTTAAATTTCAATAGAATTTATGCGAATTAAATGTAACCATTTGCTTCAGAAAAATTGTCTTGTGTTTTGGTTACAATAAAATTGGATTTATTCTTTGTTTAAAGTTTTTAAGAAAAATTGTAAAATTAGATATAAGAATATGATTATGGAAAAATAAAGTCAGTCTTAATAATAAAACGCAACCGTGAACATTAATTCACTTTAAATAAAATTTATGTATGTATGTAACGTATGGACTCCCAAATGGCTGGGCCGATTTTGATGAAATTTTCAGGGAATCTTCAGAATATTCTGGCGAGAGACACTGTGAAATCTGATTTCTGATTTTCGGTTTGGGGGCGGAGGGGCGTGACAAAGTCCATAACTTGAGAACGGCTTGACCGATTTTTTCTTTAAAATAATCGCCATGGTCCAACTTAGATTTTTACGGAAAGAAAATTTTGCCCCGCCCACTTTTACGCCCACTTTTTTCGATTTACTTAAAATCAGAAAACGGCTCCATCGAGTTGACTAATTTTTCTTTCAAATGTTCGTATTAATCAACTTTAAGTTTTCATCGAAAGAAAAATTTACCACGCCTACTTTTACGCCCACTTTTTCTATTAAGCGCATAGCTGGAGAACGGCTTGAACGATTTGGACGATTTTTTCTTTAAAATTATCGCCATGGTCTAACTTAGCTTTTGCGGAAAGAAAATGTTGCCCCGCCCACATTTACGCTCACTTTTTTCGTAAGATTCACAGCATATATATACATACATACAACCATATTTATTTTATCTACACCATATGTAAGTTATTCTGTAAAAAAACTTTATGATAGGTATTTCATGGATTTTTATTTAAAGGCCGTAAATTTCGTTTAAAGATCAATTTAAATCGTCTGGTAATACAAAAACTAATGTTTGCTTAGGGCCAGCAACGCGGATTGGGTCAGCTAGTGTATTATAATAACTGATATGTTTTATTAAAAATTTAACGTTTTAAAATATTTAATGTAACAAAATTTTTTTCTTTGTTTTGTTTTGTTATTTTTATTTTTTTATTAACATGAACACAAAATTTTACTTAATTGTTTTCTACTTATTGTCCATCGTCCTTTTCTTAGTTCGTCAATTTTCTGGAATCCCTTTTCTCATAAACACTTCCATTTTCCATACAACGATCATGTAATCCCATAGATGTTTTGAAGACACAAGCGACACACCTATCAAACAAAATGTGGCTGATATAAATCCAGACTTGGTCACATCACAAGCCGCTTGTGCGGCCGCCCGTTTTGGGGTAATAAGTTAGAGCAAATTAAACTCTGTTTTTGGTTTAAAATGTGTTTAAACCAAAAAATCTATAAAGCAGTAAACATATAAACTACCAATACACACCATATGAATTTGACAACATTTATCGATGCCACATGCTACTTTTTAAACTACATATAATGCATGGGACACTGATTTATAACTGTTGAGTTTAAACTACATATAAATTTAAATTAAGTTCAACTAAACCAGCGTTTAAGCACTCACTGATTTATTAGCCATTGAAGTTTCAAATATTAATTAATTTTATTATAAATTCTAAATAATAACTTATTTCTACGCTAATACCAATTCATTTCATTCATGGATAAAAAGATAGAGTAACCGCTCAGAATGTGCAAGTAAGTATATTCTCAGCAAAAGGACCGGCTGCCTTGGACATTGTTGCTTACACAAAGTGAGAAGCTCGTGTAACATACAGAAGGTATGGTTATTACGACTTGTCAAACCCGCTACAATTATAAAGTAGGGAATCATAAATCAAGGCTAATGAAAGGTGAACATGAAAAAGTTGTCAAACTGCATGTACTTACATACCTACCCACTTATGTATATTAGAGCGCCTCAAAAAAAAGTGATTTTGTTACCCCTCTGAAAATAAAGCATTGATATGTTTTATGATGATTTCCAAAATATTTTGGTTCTAGCGTTGACCATCCGTTAGCTGGACCATTTTTAAAAAAGGTATGTTTCAGTTTTTCGAATTTTTTTGTACTTTACTCCAAGACGACATAAATAATATTTGGTATCATCGAAAAGAGTTTTTGAAGCAGCATCCAATGGTATATAAAACTTGACCACTTGCGGCATACTAATTGAGATATTTAACTAAATACATATTTTCGTTTCGGGTTTTCTTACAAATTCTACGTATGTGGAAATAATGTTCTGCTTTCCAAATTGAATCTGTTTTCAAATATTGTGAATTATTTTTTTTTTTTGTAATTATTCACATAAAACGCGGAAATCGCGATGTATTGCATATTTTATATGGGTATAAATTTTTAAAATATAAAATTTATAAAAAATCTCTTCGCGATTCTATATTTGTATAAAGTTTGCACGATTCCATTTGGTTTGCAATATGACCTGGTACTTTCGATAACACACCGATATCTCCTTTTGAGGTACTCCACCTTCTTCCATATAGCTGGAAAACTTTTTACCGGAGTTTGAACAAATTTCGATAACTCACACAACTCCGTAATCGTTGCTTTATAAAATGCTGAGAGTCCATATAACTGGTTATTGCTCTGCTGTCGCGAAAATAACAAATGCTGGATAATGTGAAAAAGACCTTTTTTTAAAATGGTCCAGCTCACTGATGGTCAACGCAAGAACCAAAATATTTTGGGAATAATCATAAGGCATATCAAGCTTTATTTTCAGAGGGGTAATAAAAACACTTTTTTCAGCTTCATACAAGGTGAGTCGGTCTAATGTATATTCAAATACAAATTTATAGAAGTTTCATATTTAAACATATTTTATTAGTTTAATAGAGATTAACCGCCGCACACAGGGGCAAAAAGCGTTGATTTCACGGATAAATTAAAAAAAAAAGTTCAAGTACAGTGAAAACTAAAACCACTCGGTTAAAGTGCACAAAATTCTACATAGCTAGACAAAAAAAATAAATGTCAAATATGTAACTGTACTTTTGTAGTAACGCGATAAAATTAAACATTGAAAGAAAAAAAGTGAAAAACAGGCAAAAAAAAACGCAAAAAGTTATTAATGGGGCTCAATTAAGTAGAGGTTTTAACTTTATTTTGAAGGTTGAACAAATCAGTGGTCTTAAAAAAAATTATGCTGCGCATTGGTCCACCCTAGAAGTTATGTATAAATTAGTAGCAACACGCCTTGAGTTTTCCAACAAAAAGCGCTTCACAATTCTGCTATATTTTTATTGTTGTTGTGGTCATTGTTTTATGTGTTTTTATTCGAGATGTCGTGAGTCACGCTTGACCGTGGCTAAATTTATATATTATAATGATTAAAAATGGAGTGCGTAAATTAAAATTTAATTTTGACTCACTCACGAACTAACTTAGGCTTATTAAAAAAATCTTTTTTTTGAGTAATGCGCATCCAAACTCTTGCAATGGCATACCCTGTAGGCCACTTGTTAGTGAGCTACTCTAATAGTGCGGGGGTTGCGGGTTTGGTTGCCACCAGATACTCTGGTCTCCTGCTGACAAGCGTAGTGCTTTGCAGGATTAGCATAAGAAAAAAATTTGCGGCGAGTGCGTGACTTAAAATTACGTTTATTAATAAATAATGATTTTTTGTATGGGGGACTCCGTCTCCCTCCTCCTATACCTCCAAGATTTTGTTGGAATGTGCCGTTTGTTCTGAGAGTTACTTATGTCAAATTTAGTGTACCTCACTATTGTAGTTATTCAGATTTAACCAAAATAATAATTCTTTGTATGTTGTGTAGCCGTCTCCCCCTCCTATATCAACAAGTAGGGCTGCCATTTTTGAAATCAGAGAAAAGTACACAAGTACACAACAGAAAAAAAATCAGTACAATTTCCTAAAAAACAGTACATATACTTTTTTAATATAAAATTGCACATTAATAACATAAAAAGCTTTAATCTTTTTTTAAAACAAAACTTGAATTCATTCTATAATTTTAACAGTGACAAAATATAATTAATAAAACTTAATTTTTTCAAAACAATAATTAAATTCCGAATATATTTTTAGCGGGAATACAAAGTGAATAACAAAAAAATCTAAAACGCAACAAGTTGTTAAAAACTCGATTCTTAATTTTTTGTTAGCTACTTGGTTTAATATTTTTCAAAGAAACATTAATTTTATTAAAAGCAAAATTTGAGTTCATTATGTCTGAAGCTTGGTACTAAAAGGGCCAATGACAATATTTTGCTTAAGGTAATTTTTCTTAAGGTCACATCTAGCAAATATTTGACGAAAAAACCTGACCAACATGTAACTTTATTTCCTTTATTCTATTATAATAATAATTATTGAATATAGGTCAACATAAAATTAAATAAAAGTAGTTTTTTGCTATATCTACCAGCATAATTAATTTCATTTTGCAATTAAAAGGACATTCTGAATCTATTTTATTTTTCGGAAACAGCCAATGTCTAATTTAACCGAGAACAGCTTCAAAAAAGGTTTGCTATCCAATTTCACTTAGAACTCTTCTTTAAAAAAACTAAAATTTCAATTTTCTTAAAAATGAATTATTTGACATTGGCCTTTTTAGCACCAAGCTACAAATCTAAGGCAACAATCTTAAAAAAAAATGAAACACTTGAAATAACGAAGCTTGTTATGTATTTATCTTCAAAATAATTTTAAAAACTTATTTAAAACTTATTTACAACTAATTACTATTAATTATTACAAAAGGAACAATCGTTTTTCAGATTTATAGATTTTTATAAATTTATTATCAAAGTTGTTTTTGGGAATACTATTATTTACTAAAAGATTTTGTGCTTAATTCGCTTTTTTAATAATTGATAAAAAAAAATACTGAAATTTATTGTTGGAGGATAAGCTGTTCCTATGCGCATTTCACTGGTTGCTTAGGCTAGATCATCAGGAAAAGTTCTCCTAAATAGTTTTAGAAAAGCCAAAGCTATCACAAACAAGACTACAGAGGGAATGAGAATTACCTACAGACACTCAAAAAGTATTTTTTGCAAAGATATCAAAGCTTAAACCAAATACCAAACAATAAATCAGTGATGAGTTAATCTCTTCTTACATTTCCCGCTACAATTATTTGGAGTTCTCCCAACATTAATTGTAGTTGTAAGTGGGTAAAGAAAAAACAAACTAAAAACAAAAACAAAGTGCTTTTATTGTTTTCGCAAGAAATCAAAATAAAAACAATTTGCCAGTTCAGTTTTTTATGCACTTGCACTTGCAAAAATTTATTATCAAAGTTGTTTTTGGGAATACTATTATTTATTAAAAGATTTTGTTTGTTGTGCTTAATTCCCTTTTTTAATAATTGTTTAAAAAAAATACTGAAATTTATTGTTGGAGGATAAGCTGTTCCTATGCGCATTTCACTGGTTGCTTAGGAAATCATAAATCAAGGCTAATGAAAGGTGAACATGAAAAAGTTGTCAAACTGCATGTACTTACATACCTACCCACTTATGTATATTAGAGCGCCTCAAAAAAAAGTGATTTTGTTACCCCTCTGAAAATAAAGCATTGATATGTTTTATGATGATTTCCAAAATATTTTGGTTCTAGCGTTGACCATCCGTTAGCTGGACCATTTTTAAAAAAGGTATGTTTCAGTTTTTCGAATTTTTTTGTACTTTACTCCAAGACGACATAAATAATATTTGGTATCATCGAAAAGAGTTTTTGAAGCAGCATCCAATGGTATATAAAACTTGACCACTTGCGGCATACTAATTGAGATATTTAACTAAATACATATTTTCGTTTCGGGTTTTCTTACAAATTCTACGTATGTGGAAATAATGTTCTGCTTTCCAAATTGAATCTGTTTTCAAATATTGTGAATTATTTTTTTTTTTTGTAATTATTCACATAAAACGCGGAAATCGCGATGTATTGCATATTTTATATGGGTATAAATTTTTAAAATATAAAATTTATAAAAAATCTCTTCGCGATTCTATATTTGTATAAAGTTTGCACGATTCCATTTGGTTTGCAATATGACCTGGTACTTTCGATAACACACCGATATCTCCTTTTGAGGTATTCCACCTTCTTCCATATAGCTGGAAAACTTTTTACCGGAGTTTGAACAAATTTCGATAACTCACACAACTCCGTAATCGTTGCTTTATAAAATGCTGAGAGTCCATATAACTGGTTATTGCTCTGCTGTCGCGAAAATAACAAATGCTGGATAATGTGAAAAAGACCTTTTTTTAAAATGGTCCAGCTCACTGATGGTCAACGCAAGAACCAAAATATTTTGGGAATAATCATAAGGCATATCAAGCTTTATTTTCAGAGGGGTAATAAAAACACTTTTTTCAGCTTCATACAAGGTGAGTCGGTCTAATGTATATTCAAATACAAATTTATAGAAGTTTCATATTTAAACATATTTTATTAGTTTAATAGAGATTAACCGCCGCACACAGGGGCAAAAAGCGTTGATTTCACGGATAAATTAAAAAAAAAAGTTCAAGTACAGTGAAAACTAAAACCACTCGGTTAAAGTGCACAAAATTCTACATAGCTAGACAAAAAAAATAAATGTCAAATATGTAACTGTACTTTTGTAGTAACGCGATAAAATTAAACATTGAAAGAAAAAAAGTGAAAAACAGGCAAAAAAAACGCAAAAAGTTATTAATGGGGCTCAATTAAGTAGAGGTTTTAACTTTATTTTGAAGGTTGAACAAATCAGTGGTCTTAAAAAAAATTATGCTGCGCATTGGTCCACCCTAGAAGTTATGTATAAATTAGTAGCAACACGCCTTGAGTTTTCCAACAAAAAGCGCTTCACAATTCTGCTATATTTTTATTGTTGTTGTGGTCATTGTTTTATGTGTTTTTATTCGAGATGTCGTGAGTCACGCTTGACCGTGGCTAAATTTATATATTATAATGATTAAAAATGGAGTGCGTAAATTAAAATTTAATTTTGACTCACTCACGAACTAACTTAGGCTTATTAAAAAAATCTTTTTTTTGAGTAATGCGCATCCAAACTCTTGCAATGGCATACCCTGTAGGCCACTTGTTAGTGAGCTACTCTAATAGTGCGGGGGTTGCGGGTTTGGTTGCCACCAGATACTCTGGTCTCCTGCTGACAAGCGTAGTGCTTTGCAGGATTAGCATAAGAAAAAAATTTGCGGCGAGTGCGTGACTTAAAATTACGTTTATTAATAAATAATGATTTTTTGTATGGGGGACTCCGTCTCCCTCCTCCTATACCTCCAAGATTTTGTTGGAATGTGCCGTTTGTTCTGAGAGTTACTTATGTCAAATTTAGTGTACCTCACTATTGTAGTTATTCAGATTTAACCAAAATAATAATTCTTTGTATGTTGTGTAGCCGTCTCCCCCTCCTATATCAACAAGTAGGGCTGCCATTTTTGAAATCAGAGAAAAGTACACAAGTACACAACAGAAAAAATATCAGTACAATTTCCTAAAAAACAGTACATATACTTTTTTAATATAAAATTGCACATTAATAACATAAAAAGCTTTAATCTTTTTTTAAAACAAAACTTGAATTCATTCTATAATTTTAACAGTGACAAAATATAATTAATAAAACTTAATTTTTTCAAAACAATAATTAAATTCCGAATATATTTTTAGCGGGAATACAAAGTGAATAACAAAAAAATCTAAAACGCAACAAGTTGTTAAAAACTCGATTCTTAATTTTTTGTTAGCTACTTGGTTTAATATTTTTCAAAGAAACATTAATTTTATTAAAAGCAAAATTTGAGTTCATTATGTCTGAAGCTTGGTACTAAAAGGGCCAATGACAATATTTTGCTTAAGGTAATTTTTCTTAAGGTCACATCTAGCAAATATTTGACGAAAAAACCTGACCAACATGTAACTTTATTTCCTTTATTCTATTATAATAATAATTATTGAATATAGGTCAACATAAAATTAAATAAAAGTAGTTTTTTGCTATATCTACCAGCATAATTAATTTCATTTTGCAATTAAAAGGACATTCTGAATCTATTTTATTTTTCGGAAACAGCCAATGTCTAATTTAACCGAGAACAGCTTCAAAAAAGGTTTGCTATCCAATTTCACTTAGAACTCTTCTTTAAAAAAACTAAAATTTCAATTTTCTTAAAAATGAATTATTTGACATTGGCCTTTTTAGCACCAAGCTACAAATCTAAGGCAACAATCTTAAAAAAAAATGAAACACTTGAAATAACGAAGCTTGTTATGTATTTATCTTCAAAATAATTTTAAAAACTTATTTAAAACTTATTTACAACTAATTACTATTAATTATTACAAAAGGAACAATCGTTTTTCAGATTTATAGATTTTTATAAATTTATTATCAAAGTTGTTTTTGGGAATACTATTATTTACTAAAAGATTTTGTTTGTTGTGCTTAATTCGCTTTTTTAATAATTGATAAAAAAAAATACTGAAATTTATTGTTGGAGGATAAGCTGTTCCTATGCGCATTTCACTGGTTGCTTAGGCTAGATCATCAGGAAAAGTTCTCCTAAATAGTTTTAGAAAAGCCAAAGCTATCACAAACAAGACTACAGAGGGAATGAGAATTACCTACAGACACTCAAAAAGTATTTTTTGCAAAGATATCAAAGCTTAAACCAAATACCAAACAATAAATCAGTGATGAGTTAATCTCTTCTTACATTTCCCGCTACAATTATTTGGAGTTCTCCCAACATTAATTGTAGTTGTAAGTGGGTAAAGAAAAAACAAACTAAAAACAAAAACAAAGTGCTTTTATTGTTTTCGCAAGAAATCAAAATAAAAACAATTTGCCAGTTCAGTTTTTTATGCACTTGCACTTGCAAAAATTTATTATCAAAGTTGTTTTTGGGAATACTATTATTTATTAAAAGATTTTGTTTGTTGTGTTTAATTCCCTTTTTTAATAATTGTTTAAAAAAAATACTGAAATTTATTGTTGGAGGATAAGCTGTTCCTATGCGCATTTCACTGGTTGCTTAGGCCAGATCATCAGAAAAGTTCTCCTAAATAATTTTAGAAAAGCCAAAGCTATCAGCAAACAAGACTACAGAGGGAATGAAAATTACCAACAAACACTCAAAAAGTCTTTTTTGCATATATATAAAAGCTTAAACAAAATACCAAACAATAAATCAGTGATGAGTTTTATCTTTTCTTACATTTCCCGCTACAATTATTTGGAATTCTCCCAACATTAATTGTAGTTGCAAGTGGGTAAAGCAAAAACATATTACCAACAAAAACAAAGTGCTTTTATTGTTATTATTTTTATAGAATTTATCTAAACAGGCTTTCAAGGTCATTTGTATTTAAATAAAAGATTATTTATTTATATATTCATCCTACGTTTCGTTGGTATTTTCCAACTTCATCTGGGATTTTTCAGTTTATTAAATCTGGCAACGACACAAAACAAAAATAAAATAATATTTAGGAGCAACTTAAATAAAGTTCCACATTACAATAACCAAACTTACATTCAATCTTTGTTAAATTTACATTTTATAATACAAACACACAAGTTTTACAACATAAAACACGAAGTTTTTAAAATAAAAATAAAAAGTGATTAAATATTCTAGTTAATTACTGCTAATATATCACAGTTGAACTAATACTAAATTATTGCGATTGTGTAATTTGCATTTTTGCCGTCTTTATCCTCTTTTCTATTTATTGCGTTGTTTGATTTTTCCTGTATTCGAAGATTTTCAAGAGTGTATCGTTTGTTTGTGTTTTTCTCTCTGTTCAATATTTTAACTCCTTCAATATCAATATAGTGTCCAGTATCAAAACAATGCGTTGACAACGCTGTTGTTAATTTCTGTTTGTTTATATCAGTTTCATGCTCTGCTATTCTCGTGCCTAAGCTTCGTTTTGTTGTCCCTATGTATATTTTCCCACGCTTTTCGTCTCGTTTGCCTACACATGTAATTTCATACACTACGTTGTTTAGTTCTTTTTTATTAATTTTGGTTTTTGTTTTTGTAAATAATGTAGAAATTGTTTTGTTGGGTCTGTGTGCTAATTTAACTTGTTCATCTTCTATAATTTCTCTAAGTTTTTGATTATCGGTAAGTTTTGGTAAGTATGATATTGTTTTCGCAAGGAATTAAAATAAAAACAATTTGCCGGTTCAGTGTTTTATGCACGTACACTTGCAAACATTTGTTATCAAAGTTGTTTTTGGGTTTACTATTATTTATTAAAAGATTTTGTTTGTTGTGAATTAAATAATAGTATTCCCAAATCAAACTTTGATAATAAATTTTTGCAAGTGCACGTGCATAAAAATTGAACTGGCAAAATGTTTTTATATTGATTTCTTGCGAAAACAATAAAAGCACTTTGTTTTTGTTGGTAATATGTTTTTCTTTACCCACTTGCAACTACAATTAATGTTGGGAGAATTCCAAATAATTGTAGCGGGAATTGTGAGAAAAGATAAGCTCATCACTGATTTATTGTTTGGTATTTTGCCAATTGCCAATTGGCCGCCAAGATCATGTGATTTGACACCGTTGGACTTCTTTCTTTGGGCTTATTTGAAAGAAAGGGTATACGTCGATAAGCCAGCAACAATTCAAGAGCTAAAGGATGAGATAATTCGGCATAGAACCTCAATTATGCCTTAGCGCCATCGAAAACTTGGGCCATCGGATGGAGGTCCAATATTTTGTTCCATACATAATGGAACCATACCATTATTATCATTATAAAAAGAAATGACAATAATATCCTAAATTTAACCACCCTTTATAAAATTTCATCCCTGGCTTCTGGGCGAAGTGCTGTGTGGTACAAGAAATTCACCTGTGGTAGTGGAGGTATCCGCTCTACCATTATCCGTATAATTGGCCATTGAACACCGTACGACATACACCAGAAAAAATATTAGCAGCATAACGCGTCATAGCGCTGATGTATTTTAACATCAGCACTATGACAAGTGTCTTCGTTGTTGACCCCATGATACTTTACATCACTGTTATGTCTGCCTTAGTATCACTTGGCTAAATTGCCATCAGGGTCAAAAATTAAAATTATGTCATCAATGGGATGACACATTGGCATCACAGAAATGACCAATCGGAGTCGGTTTTATTAAGCATGTCATCAGTGCGATGGCAAACTATCATCAAATTGAGTCATTGTAACTGACCTTAAGTCAAATTGAGAGAATATCGTTAGTAACTTACCCGTAACACGTGTTTTTTCACTTTTGTTGTATTCCGCCCTTTGCTAACAGAATAACATTCAATTAAAAGACACCGCCAGCATGACCGATATGGTTTTCGTAATAATTCTATTTTAAAAATTTGATAGTTTTAAATAAATAGTTAAAAAAAAAATTGAATATTGGAATTTTTGCTTCTAATTTTCCTTTTTTAACATGAAAATAATGGTAATAATATATTACGACTGGATATATTATATTATCGCACTGATGATATTTGTCATCGCACGGATGACTTGAAATATTATGTCATCGCATTGATGACAGTTTGTCATCGCACTGATGACCTGATATATTATGTCATTGCACTGATGGCAAACTGCCAGTTTGTCTGTATTGATTTCAAAATACATTAGCGTTATGACGCCTTTCCTAAGAGAATATCATTATTTACTTGCCCGTAACACGTGTTTTTTCACTTTTGTTGTATTCCGCCCTTTGCTAACAGAATAACATTCAATTAAAAGACACCGCCAGCATGCCTGATATGGCTTTCGTAATAATTCCACTTTAAAAATTTGATGTATTTAAATAAATAATTAAAAAAATTAGAATATGGGAATTTTTGCTTCTAGTTTTCTTTTAAAACCAGATCTGTCAACCGTGTGAACTGAAAATTTTAGTTGGAAGATGAATTTATTGTCAGACCGTTGTTTGCCAATGAAATTGTATAATTTTCTTACAATCGTCTGAACTGACAATTTACTTTTGGTGGCATGTTTTTTTTGGCTGTATATTGTCACCACATTGCCCGACCTTACATTATTGTAAGATCTGACCGCCATCTGTACGTAGCTTAATAATAATAAAGAAAATAAATGTGAGCTGCTGCAGATTGCCCCTCTGATGCTGATGACGTCCGGTGAAGCATCAGCTAGGCCTTTCGTGGTCGTCCTGTTCGTCTTATCTTTTGCACTGGGTAAAGACATTTATCAGAATTGCACACTACCGGTGTTAAGGCTGATACATAATCAGACTTATTACGGTTCTCGATATACGTAAGTCGAATTTTGTAATACATTACGGAAAACAAGTTGTGTCCTACTTTAATCTACTACAGAGTCGTTTTCGAAATCGAGAACCGTAATAAGGCTGAATAAGTTCCTAGTGATAAAGTGACATCATCTTGATGAGCAATAACATATGCTTTTGTCATCAAATTAAACTCCATTATCGCTTATTATCTTACGAGCTACTCCATAGCTTAAAAAACTTCGTCTTTTAATGCTTTGACACATGCAATTTTTTCGTGAATCAATTTATATCTCCTCTGACATAATAGTGAGGCACAATAAATGTGATATGTGTAGCTGTTGGACAAACTGCAACTTCCAACAAAATCTTGTTGGTGTACGAGGGAAGAGACGGGTATCCCCCTACACGAAAAATATTATATTGCTTACATCTGAAAAACTTCATTAGTAAGGCACATCAGATTTAATGTACGTAACAGTTAGAACGAATTGCATGTTCCAACAAAATCTTGGAGATAGGGTTGCCATTCGTACAGTTTTAATCAGTACATGTACTGTTTTTTGTTTAAAGTACTGATTTATGCATTACAAGCAAATCAGTACGCAAATGTACTGAATTTTTCATTAATGTACTGTTCTTGTATTCTTATAATATACTAATATTGTTCAGTATATACTTTGTCATATTGCCAATTTTTTTGCAATACAAATATTAATATATGTAGATGTTCTTATTGATAAGATATTTACATTAAGGCCCTAATCATGTACAACGCAGCGCAACGCCAAAAAATAACATTGAAAGCACAAACAATGTCATAAATATTTTGTAATTTTGTTGTTGCTTTCTACAGAAATTCACATTGCGTTTTAAAATTTCAAACGCTCCATTGCTTGTGTCGTTGAAAATTTTAAAACCGTACATGAATTTCTGTTGAAAGCAACAACAAAATTACAAAATATTTATGACATTGTTTGCGCTTTCAATGTTATTGTTTGGCGTTGCGCTGCGTTGTATATGATTAGGGCCTAAATATTTTTGCCGAGTCAGTTCGAAAAAAGAAGGCAGTAGAAGAAAAATGGAAAGTGTTTCAAATTGGTGGTGCCTAAACGAATTTGAGAAAATGCGTAATTTTATTTCTTCCATTGCACAATCAAACGTGTTTACAGAACCAATCTTTCTTTTTCAAAGTTGAGAAAAGAGAGAAACAGGCTCCTAATACAAAACCTAGAAAGTGAGTTGCAGATAAAGACAAACTTTGGTAATAGCTCTAATGAGTTTTACAATTTCTTGAAGGCCGCAGACAGGAAAGAAATTGTGGACAATGTATAAAAAGGCCATAAAAATTTTTAACTTATAACATTGTAAATATTTATATGTAAATATATTATTTATAAAAATCATTAAAAGATTTTGTTTGTTGTGCTTAATTCCCTTTTTTAATAATTGATAAAAAAAAATACTAAAATTTATAGGAATACCTACAAACACTCAAAAAGTCTTTTTTGCATATATATAAAAGCTTAAACAAAATACCAAACAATAAATCAGTGATGAGCTTATCTTTTCTCACAATTCCCGCTACAATTATTTGGAATTCTCCCAACATTAATTGTAGTTGCAAGTGGGTAAAGAAAAACATATTACCAACAAAAACAAAGTGCTTTTATTGTTTTCGCAAGAAATCAATATAAAAACATTTTGCCAGTTCAATTTTTATGCACGTGCACTTGCAAAAATTTATTATCAAAGTTTGATTTGGGAATACTATTATTTAATTCACAACAAACAAAATCTTTTAATAAATAATAGTAAACCCAAAAACAACTTTGATAACAAATGTTTGCAAGTGTACGTGCATAAAACACTGAACCGGCAAATTGTTTTTATTTTAATTCCTTGCGAAAACAATATCATACTTACCAAAACTTACCGATAATCAAAAACTTAGAGAAATTATAGAAGATGAACAAGTTAAATTAGCACACAGACCCAACAAAACAATTTCTACATTATTTACAAAAACAAAAACCAAAATTAATAAAAAAGAACTAAACAACGTAGTGTATGAAATTACATGTGTAGGCAAACGAGACGAAAAGCGTGGGAAAATATACATAGGGACAACAAAACGAAGCTTAGGCACGAGAATAGCAGAGCATGAAACTGATATAAACAAACAGAAATTAACAACAGCGTTGTCAACGCATTGTTTTGATACTGGACACTATATTGATATTGAAGGAGTTAAAATATTGAACAGAGAGAAAAACACAAACAAACGATACACTCTTGAAAATCTTCGAATACAGGAAAAATCAAACAACGCAATAAATAGAAAAGAGGATAAAGACGGCAAAAATGCAAATTACACAATCGCAATAATTTAGTATTAGTTCAACTGTGATACATTAGCAGTAATTAACTAGAATATTTAATCACTTTTTATTTTTATTTTAAAAACTTCGTGTTTTATGTTGTAAAACTTGTGTGTTTGTATTATAAAATGTAAATTTAACAAAGATTGAATGTAAGTTTGGTTATTGTAATGTGGAACTTTATTTAAGTTGCTCCTAAATATTATTTTATTTTTGTTTTGTGTCGTTGCCAGATTTAATAAACTGAAAAATCCCAGATGAAGTTGGAAAATACCAACGAAACGTAGGATGAATATATAAATAAATAATCTTTTATTTAAAACAAATGACCTTGAAAGCCTGTTTAGATAAATTCTATAAAAATAATAACAATAAAAGCACTTTGTTTTTGTTGGTAATATGTTTTTGCTTTACCCCACTTGCAACTACAATTAATGTTGGGAGAATTCCAAATAATTGTAGCGGGAAATGTAAGAAAAGATAAAACTCATCACTGATTTATTGTTTGGTATTTTGTTTTAGCTTTGATATCGTTGCAACCAAGACTTTCTGAGTGTTTGTAGGTAATTCTCATTCCCTTTTCTTACTGTAAGAAAAGATAAAACTCATCACTGATTTATTGTTTGGTATTTTGTTTAAGCTTTGATATCGTTGCAAACAAGACTTTCTGAGTGTTTGTAGGTAATTCTCATTCCCTCTGTAGTTTCGTTTGCTGATAGCTTTGGCTTTTCTAAAATTATTTAGGAGAACGTTTCCTGATGATCTGGCCTAAGCAACCAGTGAAATGCGCATAGGAACAGCTTATCCTCCAACAATAAATTTCAGTATTTTTTATCAATTATTAAAAAAGGGAATTAAGCACAAAAACAAAATCTTTTAATAAATAATAGTATTCCCACAAACAACTTTGATAATAAATTTTAGCAAGTGCACGTGCATAAAAACTGAACTGGCAAATTGTTTTTATTTTGATTTCTTGCGAAAACAATAAAAGCACTTTGTTTTTGTTTTTAATATGTTTTTTCTTTACCCCACTTACAACTACAATTAATGTTGGGAGAATTCCAAATAATTGTAGCGGGAAATGTAAGAAAAGATAAAACTCATCACTGATTTATTGTTTGGTATTTTGTTTAAGCTTTGATATCGTTGCAAACAAGACTTTCTGAGTGTTTGTAGGTAATTCTCATTCCCTCTGTAGTTTCGTTTGCTGATAGCTTTGGCTTTTCTAAAATTATTTAGGAGAACGTTTCCTGATGATCTGGCCTAAGCAACCAGTGAAATGCGCATAGGAACAGCTTATCCTCCAACAATAAATTTCAGTATTTTTTATCAATTATTAAAAAAGGGAATTAAGCACAACAAACAAAATCTTTTTATAAATAATAGTATTCCCACAAACAACTTTGATAATAAATTTTAGCAAGTGCACGTGCATAAAAACTGAACTGGCAAATTGTTTTTATTTTGATTTCTTGCGAAAACAATAAAAGCACTTTGTTTTTGTTTTTAATATGTTTTTTCTTTACCCCACTTACAACTACAATTAATGTTGGGAGAATTCCAAATAATTGTAGCGGGAAATGTAAGAAAAGATAAAACTCATCACTGATTTATTGTTTGGTATTTTGTTTAAGCTTTGATATCGTTGCAAACAAGACTTTCTGAGTGTTTGTAGGTAATTCTCATTCCCTCTGTAGTTTCGTTTGCTGATAGCTTTGGCTTTTCTAAAATTATTTAGGAGAACGTTTCCTGATGATCTGGCCTAAGCAACCAGTGAAATGCGCATAGGAACAGCTTATCCTCCAACAATAAATTTCAGTATTTTTTATCAATTATTAAAAAAGGGAATTAAGCACAACAAACAAAATATTTTAATTGAAATAGAAAAATTATAAATTGTCCCACTGTTATTTTTACACATAAATATATAAGTTTGAGAGCTAAACAATTTTAGCCAATAAGAACACAGGTTGTGTGACGTCAGAGTTACTACAAGCGCAGTAAAATAATTTTATGCCTGCCTGATGTCGTAATCTTTATTTCTATCATTCTTGATAAAGCCCACATTAAAAATACCACTAGGAGATATCACACAGAGGTTAATTGCTTTGTTTGAGAGATATGACAAAGATGCGGATGGTGTTTTATCGCCTGAGGATCATAAAATAATTAGCCCAATTATGAGTAAAAATTCCCCGGGAGTTTTTTTCCCTTCTACCATTTCCCTATTTTCAATAGCAAAAATGGGAAAAAGGAAACAAGTTCCTGTAGAATTTTTATTCATAATCGGGCTGATTAAGTACCTGTCCCACGCCACCATTGTCTTATTCTACAGAAATACACAAATCATGTACGGTTAATGAAAATGGTTGGATTACTTTGAATGGCTTGTCGCTGGACATTCATGACTTTAATAGATGTTTATGAGACTCTAGAATATTTGGCGTATTTAGGCTTTAATGTCTATGAAATTGATGCACAATGCATCAGAGAGTCGCATTGATTTGGCTAAACGACAAAGCAATCGTTGTGTGTATATGTGTCATGTTATTGGGCCCAAGGGCTCAGGTAAAACCGACCTGTGTCGTGGGTTTCTCTTAAGGTATTGGTATTGGTCTACTTTATGCACCAATCGTGTAATTCCACAATTTATTGGCTCATACGGCAACCTTCGACAATACTATTCTTATTTGGCCCAATCAAATGCAGCCCTGGTACGGCAATGGTGTAATTGCTCGATAGACAATAATGCGGCAATGAAATGTGTTAATTGCGCCAATATTTATTGGTTTCTTGAGCGGCAATCAAAGTGGGCAATAAGCGCCAATATCAATTTTTTCTTTAGTCGTAGAATATTATATCTGTAAGTAAAATTAATTTTTACTGTTGTAAATAAATTAATTATTATTTATGTATATATGTGTCTTGTTTTTTTAAAAAGTGGAGACACTAGTTGCAATAATTCCTTAAAGGTTTGTTCGGCCATACGTATGAGGTTTTTAAATAAAAACTTTTGATTTTCGAAACTTCATTAATGTTTTTTCTTTTTGTGAGCCACTCTCTGACCCAAATACTTCTTTTAACACACTTTTTTTCATTTTTCTTTTTATCCAATTCACACAAAATAATTATAGCAGCTGCAATTTTCTTTTGAGAAGAAATCATTTTCACTTAATTAAATAAATTTGTTACAGATTTAACAGTATTTATTGTATTCTGTGGTATTTATGTTAGCAAAACAAAAAATTTAATTAAACACAACAGCTGTTTCTCAGTGTTGCCGCATACCATAGCAATCGTGTAACTGGAAGTCGGCAATTATTGGCCCTTAATCGTTGTGCGCCAATTTACGGCAACCAAATTTATGACATTTGAGGCAATCGTGTAACTGCAGAAAATTTGATTGGGACAATCGATTTATTGTCCTCCAAATTAGCACAATAAAAATTCTTACAAATTGGTGCATTGCGGCAATCGTGTAACCCTAGCTTTAAAAGAAAATATAAAATCTTTAATTGGCAAGCAGTTTAAAACTAATGTTATCCACTACTGTAATACTGTCCAGCTAACTAACAAGCAAATTTTATAAGTATTTCAATTCGCATATTTCATTTTTCAGGTCTATGACCAAGAGAAACACTTAATTTTAGGTGATATCGATGTTTGACATGCTTTAGATCCCTTCTAATCCCAGGAAATTAATTGTGATGTTGCCTGTTTGGTTATGATTTTTCCAATCCTCGTTCCTTTGAGTACATAGCATGCATATATGTTCATTAAATATTATGCCGAGAGTAAAATTCCTGTAATGATTGTTGGCATCAATGCCGATATGGATGAACGCCGCACAGTGGCGCCATTTGAGTTTTTTCGTTGCAAAAATCATATCTTTTGAACCGAATAAGATAATTGAACAGTTTAAACAGCATATGATAGATAACTGTTCAGCCTATGAAATGAGCGTTTGGAAAGGGTGCTACGCTTTGTAGGGGCCTACTTATGGGTTATCAAAGTTAAAATTAGTAGAAAAATCAATTTTATGGTAACTAAAAAAAATTATTTTTACATTTTTAGATTGTTTTTATTTTTTTTCTTAAGGGTTTTATGTTTTAAATTATTACCCAACAAATTAAAAAAAAAATTATTTTTTTTTTAAATTTATTTTTTCAATTTTCTGTAAAATATTCATCACAATTCGTAAGAGAAGGTATATCTAAAAGACTAACCATTTCTAAACTATAATTATTTTGTAACTCTATTCGTGACTTCACATGCCGCAGGGAAGAAATAAGTGGATCGGAAGATGCTGCCAACATGTTGAAGAGGTCCTTATTTTGCCTTACCCTTGATGCTTTGAATGTGTTCTGCAATCTATATTTTTTATAAAATTTGTTAAGAGACTCCTGTGCTTCTTCAGAAAGCTCTCCAATTGGCAAAGACTGGTACTCAATTTTCACGATTTGATTGTCAATTCCAATGATTCTAGTTACTGCCTCATCATTTTCAAAAAATCTCCTAGAAGTGTTTCCATCGTTTGAGTTACCGTATCCGTGCTTGGGACAGTCTACTTTTAGTCCAACGTGTTTAAAAAAAGCATCCTGTATTTGCTTCTTTCTGATCTTTTCCTTATCCTTTATTGATGTATTTTCATCGAAGTTTTCCTCCTCTTGTGGTAGGGTATATGCCAGTTTTAGCAAGAATTCCATACACCTTATCCTTGCGTGCAATGGTGACATTCCATATTCGTAATTCTCCTCATTTGTAGAATCGTTTAAATTACCAAAGTTCTTCTGACAAATAATAATATAAAATCGATAAAAAAAATATAAAAATAAAACGAAAAAAGGGGTTTAAATAGGTTTTTGCTAAATTTTTACCTCCAATATAATTCTGTCTATATATATGTATATGATAACTAATTGAAATATATTATAATTAAGCAGAAAAAGATACTAATCTTAAACTCTTTACAACTAATTATATAAAATTGAGATGTAACATATTATATATGAAATAAATTGAATTGAATTGAAAAAAGTTCTTCTGACTCTTTTTGCAAATCGGGCATGACATTGTTGAGGTTGTTCCTGTCAGTTCGTAATTGCATTCAATATATTTTCCTTCTCCAATTTGCAGCTTTGTAGGCTTAATCTTGCTTATTTGTTCTTCAATGTCCTTCACCGTAGTCCTTATGAGTTCTGCCGATTCCCTTACAAACTGAAACATTATTGGTCGGCAATAATGCACTGATGACGGACGTGGATTTTTCCAGTGTAGGGAATCATCCGATTTTAGCCGCAAAGGAACAACAGATGCCATAAACATATTTCCGTCCGATATTGTAGCGTCATCGGAAGATATCCTTTGCTTATAAACGCTTTGTCCGGATGATCCATCGCAGCCCCATTTGCTGATCACTGTCAACTTCTCAGGAAGAATTTTCACTTCCGTGAAAAACTTTGGTGTGGTTGACTTTCTAAACAGTTCAGTATATGTATAATAAGGGTTCTACTTCAAATTTACCCAAAAAGCCATTAAAATCACCCAAAAGCCATTAAAATTACCCAAAAGCCATTAAAAAGCCATTAAAATTACCCAAAAGCCATTAAAATTACCCAAAAGCCATTAAAATTATCCAAAAGCCATTAAAAAGCCATTAAAATTATCCAAAAGCCATTAAAATGAACACGTGTTAAAGTATGTCAAATGAACACGTGTTAAAAAAGGTCAAATTTTTAAAAAAAAAAAAATTTTCAAAAACAAAGCAATAAAAATGTCATAAAATTTTAAAAAAGGCAAAATTAGGGGGGAAATTCCTGAACACGTGTTAAAGTATGTCAAATGAACACGTGTTAAATTTTATAGGAAAGCAATGCACAAGTGGTGGGTGCATTGTTGAAGCCTTTCTTTTGTTGTGATCGATAGACAGACATAGAGATATGTAGATAGATACACAGACAGACCTTGAGGAAGAAATTGGAAAAATATTTTTTGTGTGTGTTTTGTGGAAGACAGACATACTGTGTACTTGTCAATGCACTTGTTGAAGCCTTTCTTTTGTTGTGATCGATAGACGGACCTTGATTTTGAAAAAAAAAATTTTTTGTGTGTGTTTTGTGGAAGACAGACATACTGTACTTGTCAATGCACTTGTTGAAGCCTTTCTTTTGTTGTGATCGATAGACGGACCTTGATTTTGAAAAAAATTTTTGTGGACAATTTTTTCAAAGCGCTGATATTAAAATTAATAATTTATGGGGTGTGAGATGATAAGGGTATTGTATTGGAGTGTGTCTTGAATATAGATAGATAGATACACAGACAGACCTTGAGGAAGAAATTGGAAAAATATTTTTTGTGTGTGTTTTGTGGAAGACAGACATACTGTACTTGTCAATGCACTTGTTGAAGCCTTTCTTTTGTTGTGATCGATAGACGGACCTTGATTTTGAAAAAAATTTTTGTGGACAATTTTTTCAAAGCGCTGATATTAAAATTAATAATTTATGGGGTGTGAGATGATAAGGGTATTGTATTGGAGTGTGTCTTGAATATAGATAGATAGATACACAGACAGACCTTGAGGAAGAAATTGGAAAAATATTTTTTTTTTTTATTTTTTGTGTGTTTTGTGGATTGTTGAAGCCTTTCTTTTGTTGTGTGTGTGTGTGTGTGTGTGTGTGTGTGTGTGTGTGTGTGTGTGTTTATGGGTAACCAGATGGAGGGTTGTTGTTATTTTGTTTGTTTGGGTGATCGACGAAAATATTATTGGATGGATAGACAGACATACAGACAGACTGGCTTCGTAACAGCAAATGGTTTTTCAATTTTATTTGGGGTTGAAGAATAAATTCAAAGTATTTATTTATGATTTTTAAAAGAAAAGAGAAGATAAAAAGGGGGAAAAGGAAAGTTAGTCAGACAGATAGACAGACAGAGACAGTCTGGTATTTTATTTGTTGATAAGTAAATTTACGATTGTATAGATATTTGAAAGTATATATTTATTTGGGGTTGAAGAATAAATTCAAAGTATTTATTTATGATTTTTAAAAGAAAAGAGAAGATAAAAAGGGGGAAAAGGAAAGTTAGTCAGACAGACAGATAGTATTTATACTAGTTTGCATGGATTTTCCTATGTAAGTATTAAAAGTAAAAAAAGGCTTAGTGGAGTATACTTCTGAAAACTACTTTTATTTACATTTGAACACTGAAGATATAAAGAATGAATTCGAGCCTGTTGGAAATTGAATTTGTGGACGAAAATTCTATGGAAGCAGCAGAAGAAGACATTACACAGACGCGTACAAATGCGTTAATCGACGAAGCTATAGCGAATATGCTAAAAGGAATTGAAATCCCCAACAACCAGCTGGCATACTATGATTTTTTGTGGGAAATTGAGGATTTTCTGGACGATGAAGAGGGAGATACCATCATTTTGAAGGCAAATGATGGTTTTTATTTGGACGAAGATGGAGATCGTTATATTAGGGAAGTAGACTTATGTTTATAGATGTAGTAGTGATTTTTTTTTTTAATTCAAAATATATTTTAAGAAATTAATAAAAAATATAAATAATAAAAACTAATAAAATTGAAATTAGAATTTGTTTTACAATGGGTGTGGTGGGTAAAAAATCGATAACTTTAATGAATTATAGCAAATAACATATGTTTAGACTATGTGTAACCAAAAAATTTTTTTTTTTCTATAAATTGTGAATTTATTGAGTTATTTATTACATTTCATTATAAATTATCAAACGATGAATATTAACGCGGAATTAATTGCTTCATTCAATAAATTAAATATGAAACATATTTTAAGTGTAAAAAATATGGTAGATGGAAAGGACTATCCTATTACAGGAGCTGAACGAGTAACTACAAAATATGGAGATGTTATAGTCTTAGAATTGGATGGAGCTATACTTTATCTTCCTAAAAGATTTAATGCCTTAACTGAAAACGATGTTGGGAGCCTATCAACTGGCTCATATATCATTTCAAAGATTCCTTTAGATGACGAAAAGGATAGCATTAATTATAAGCTGGAAATTAAGACGGCTCCTCCTACGAAAGGATATTATCCTTATACTCATTTTAATACATTTAAATAAAATAATTTTTTTCAATAAAAATGATTAAACAATAAAAATAAATTATTATAAATTCTTGTGTTGTTTTCTTTTATTAGTAAACAGATAAATATATATAATGTAGAATTATTAATATTTTTAATAAGTTGTAACTGAAATCTTAATGTGGAAAGATGGAGGTTATTGAAGCTTTTCTACAAGAATTTGGAAGTGTAATCTTTGAAGAACATTTGGAATTATTATGTACATTCAAAAGAGAATATACAAATTTTAATGTATATAATATGCCTTGCTCTCACGAAAGTACAAGTGGAGATGTCGTGGGTTTGTGTGGATGCTACTTTTTCTATAAGAGGAAAAAGGAGGTTATAAGAATTATAGAAAATTATAAAAAGATATTAAAATATTTTAGAAGTCTAAATTTATGTACAAGAAAACAAAAATAATTAAATAAAATAAAAAAAAAAAAAAAAAAAGATAAAAGCAATTTTTTTCTTTAAATAGAGAGTTTCAAAGCAAAAATATTATTAGTTTACATTTAAAATTCATCGAGAATGTTCAATCTTGTAAGAAGCCCGAAAATATACGACTGTGTATTTGAGTTGGAATATTTTATAAATTTAAAATTAAAGATATCTTGCGGATTTTCCACAGCTCTTGGTTTTAAGCCTATTGTCTGGTTGCATTATAAGGATAGGAACTTCATTGGATTGGACCGGGATGAATGGATAAACCTTATGAGCTATAAGGAATATATTAAGGCAACACTTAATCAGTATGAATTCCAAGATTATATGAATCTAATTAATAAGGATGAAAAGAAGGATGTTCAATATACATTTCAGTATAGGAATAATATTTGCTATCTCATCCTACAACAGGGAAACCATAAAATAAAAATTGATCCTGAAACTTGGAAATCTCTGACTCAAATTGGAATATTCTTGACGACATTTTTAAGCTGGAATACAATTCTTCGCAAGCAAATCTTATATTTTTATTATGAACATTATATTCCTAATTGCTCTATTTTAAATAAAACAAATGTACAATATTATGAAATTAAAAATATAAATGAAAGAGATATAGAAATTGATTTAACCAGACTTTGTTATGAGTTTGGAAAAAAAATGCAAAATAAAATTAAAACAGATGTTAAAATCTATAGATTATTATTAAGAATGGATAATAAATAAAAAACAAACAAACAAAAAAAATAATAAAAAAAAAAAACAAAATATTTGAGTTTTTATTAATTCTTTATTTTGAAATTTATTAAAAATTTTAAACATAAATGACCACAAATAAAAGTATTAAATTTTTGATATCTTAAATAGTTATATTTAATGTTTTTACCCAAGTATCTTAAAACTTCTATAGGTGGTTGGAGATTACCAAAACTATCAAAGTATTCTACATTGTCATTATTTTTATAAAATGCTACCCAATGCGTTCCATATCCTCTATTTGAATCCAAGTTTATAATTCCATTCTCTATTCGGTGTGGAGTTTTAGGAAGTTTATCCCTCATATATACTCCTCTAAAATAAGGAATATACTTCTTCCCAAATGTTCTCAAGTCCACATCTGTTAGCGGTCTATTAGGTAGCTGCTTTAATAGTTTTTTGATGAGGTATAAAATATTCCATAGCCTTTTTTATAGGGTTTAAGATATAGACCTTTACCCATAGCTATTGCCTCTAATGTTTTGTTATGACGCTTACTTTCTTCGAGCTGTTGTCTACCATTTTTAGCTAAAGTAATAGTTTTAGCGATTGCTGACCCACCAGAAGCTATTGCTCCCAATGCTCCAAGTGCTGTTAGAATAGGGACAAGTGGAAGAAAACCGCCAAGTTTAGGTATGTTGATAATTCTAGGAATTTTTACTATAGATTTTTTTCCAAGAAATGAATGTTGGATAGCTTTTCGTGCAGTTTTAATAGCGGTTTTGATGTCATTTGGTTTTTCCTTTTTTAAAATATCGGTTGCTGATTTAACGGCATTCTTAAAAATATTTCGTCTACACTTTTTCTTTTGGTTGCCAGTTTTTACTCCCAAGCCCAATTTAACTTTTGACTTCATTGTGTTAGTGACAAGGTATGCGTTGAGTTTTTCTCCAAATGTACTATCTTTAGCTTTAACTCTACTCCAAGCTTTTTCTGCTAGTTCTTTATCTGCGTAATGTCGTTTATGAATATCAGTGTTCTGGGCATAAGCAATATCATGAATTTTACAAGCTGCATCCAACGGATTGATACCTTTATCACCCCTTTGTAATCGTTTTTCCAATTTAGTTCCTGGTCCACAAAACTGATAACCCGGTAAATGAAGTTCAAGTGGTATTGAATTAATTAAGCTATTTACAAGTCCTTTTCCAAAGACGAAATGTTTTCTACTAAATTCTTTATTTTTATACACAATCATTTATATATAAAAATTGCTTTTCTGAAAATAAAAAATAAATAAAAATTCGAAAGTAAATAAAACGTTACATTAAACAAACGTATGCTTTCAGTTATTAAGATGCGTTTGGTAAAACAACATTCGAATATTTCAGTGAGAAACTTGGATTTAATGGAAAACAGAAATGGTTTTAAACATAGCTGTCTTTTACCTAATTCTATCAGAGCACTAATAGTTGGTCCCTCAAACTGTGGCAAAACAAATATAATGCTAAGTTTAATTGAAAGTCCGAATGGTTTAAAATTTAAAAATATTTATATATACTCAAAATCATTAAATCAACCGAAATATAAATATCTGTCAAGATTAATTTCATCAGTAAAGGGTATGGGACTTTATACATTTTCAGACAATGAACATGTCATACCACCCGAAAAAGCTAAAGTAAATTCTATTATGATATTTGACGATGTCGCTTGTGAAAAACAAAATAATATAAGATCATATTTCTGTATGGGGAGACATAAGGATATTGATTCTTTTTATTTATGTCAGACTTATACACATATTCCAAAACATTTAGTACGTGATAATGCAAATATGATTATTTTATTCAAGCAAGATGAATTAAATTTAAAGCACATCTACAATGATCATGTTGGCAGTGACATGAGTTTAAATATGTTTCGTTACATTTGCGGAGAATGTTGGAAGGATAAATATGGATTTCTTATAATAAGTAAAGATGATGAAATGAAGCAAGGGCGTTATAGAAAAGGCTTTGATCTATTCATTCAGATTTAGTCATATAAATACTACTAACTACATCAGACGTATACCTATTAATATTAAATACGTTTTTTTTTTTCCACTTGGAAACTGTTAAAATTATTCCACGAAGCTGTTTAGCTGTTTTCAAAAGCTGTTTAACTGGTTTCAAAAGCTGTTTATCTGTTTTAAGAAGCTGTTTAGCTGTTTTCAAAAGCTGTTTAACTGGTTTCAAAAGCTGTTTATCTGTTTTAAGAAGCTGTTTAGCTGTTTTCAAAAGCTGTTTAACTGGTTTCAAAAGCTGTTTATCTGTTTTAAGAAGCTGTTTAGCTGTTTTCAAAAGCTGTTTAGCTGTTTTCAAAAGCTGTTTAGCTGTTTTCAAAAGCTGTTTAGCTGTTTTCAAAAGCTGTTTAGCTGTTTAAAGAAGCTGTTTAGCTTTTTTTTTTTCATCAAAGTTATAATCATGGAAGAAAATATTTTAAAAGAGTTGGTGAAATCCAAAAAAATTTTAAAGAAGAAATTTGAAAGCATACGACTTGGAGAATTGGAAAAATTCAATAATTTAGAAAGAACATTTAAACCTTTAACAGAACCTCTAAAGAAACTAGTCAAATTGTCAGATTCGTCAAATTTAACAATACCCACAGAAGAAAAATATAAATGTAAGCATAATACTAAAATAAAAACGGAAAATAAAACTATATTCACCAGCACCCCTAAGAAAACCTTAATGAAAGAGAAAAACATTAATTCAGCACCTAATAGAATTAAAATAGATAAAGAAGAAGAAGAAGAAGAAGAAGAAGAAGAAGAAGAAGACTATAATAGTAATAGTGAAGATGAAGTAAATGATAAATCGAAAAATGAACAATTTTATTCTCAATCATCCGATTGGGAGTTTGATTTATCAACCCTAAATGGAAATAAAAAGCTTGACACTATATTTGGACCTCATAAAATGGAAAATGGAGACTGGAAATTTGGAAATTCTATTTTAAAGCTAACCGATGATAAAATAATAATAGGTCAAAAATCTTGGGCACTAACCCCAGGGTTATACTCATTACTTTTTCATAAAAATCCAAAACAATTTGATTCGTCAGAGCTAGCAATATATAAAAATATTTTACTTGATACAAATGCACATCGAAGAAACTATGATCCTAATAATCAAATCAATGGAAACAGAGGTTATAAATATAAAAAAATAATAAATAAATTGTTTACTACAACTACTCACGTTGGTAAGGGTTTAATGGAGGTAAATCTTAATAAACCGAACTATATATACTGGGATAATCCTAATGAAATTGTAGACCGATTGAGGCTGTTAATAGCATCACAACATGCTGGTAACAATAATCATTCTAATGAAATAATATCTATAATCGAAGAACTAAGGGAAGCAAATATAATTGAATAACTTTTAAATAAATAAATAAATAAATAAAAAATTATGACTGTTGACAAATTTGGTCATTACTATAATCAAAAATATATAGGAGATATAACAAGAAACAACATTTCAAAAAAATTCGGTATCAAACTCAACGTAAATAATATTGACATAGAGAATAAAAGAATTTTAAATTTGTCACTTCCAATGAATGGGACAGATGCTGTTAACAAAAATTATGTGAATATACAAATGACCCATATGCAAGAACATTTAAAAAGGGGTATAAACAAAGAAGTTTTAATTGTAAGAAATGAAATAAAGGATTTAAATAAGAAAATTTCTGATATATATAGTGCAATGATTCATCACAACAAACTTTCATCACAACAACAACAACAACAACAACAACAACAACAATAACATAATGGAAAAAAGAACGATAATAAATGAACTACATTCTAGAGCACGCAAAAATTTCTTAAGACGGAAAGTAATAACAAAGGGAATTGATGATCTTTGGCAAGCAGATTTAGTAGAAATGGGTAACTATTCCATTATAAACAACGGATACAAATATATGCTAACAGTTATTGATACATTTTCAAAATATGCTTGGGCTGCAGCAATTAAAGCAAAAACCGCAAATGAAGTTTCCAAAGCTTTCCAGGAAATACTAAGTAAGGGGCGAATACCTAAAAATTTACAAACAGATGACGGAAAAGAATTTTTTAATAAGGAGTTTGGTTTACTAATGCGTAAATATTCAATTAATCATTACTCTACTTATAGTGTAATGAAAGCTTCAATTGTTGAACGCTTTAATCGAACACTAAAAGGTATGATGTGGAGAGAATTTAGTTATAATGGAACATTTCACTGGATTGATATTTATAAAAAACTAGTTGATCAATATAACAGAAAAACTCATAGTAAAATTAAAATGGCGCCTATTGATGTAAAACGTGAACATGAACAACATCTACTGAAAACTGCATTTAGCAGTTTAAAAATGTTTAAATCATCAAGGTTTAAGGTTGGGGACTATGTTCGCATAAGTAAATATAAACATATATTTGAAAAAGGTTATACACCAAATTGGACTACAGAAATATTTAAAATAAAATCGATACAGAACACCTACCCAATAACATTTTTACTTGAAGACTATCAAGGAAATCCTATAAAAGGCGCATTTTACAAGGAAGAAATACGTCGTACACGTTATCCTAATACATTTCTGGTGGAAAAAATTTTAAAAGAAAAAGGTGATAAAGCGTATGTTAAATGGTTAGGTTTTCCAAACCAACATAATTCTTGGATAAGTAAAAATGAAATATTATAAGAAAACAAATACAAAAAATAGTTTTTCTAATAAATGTATAAATTTAATAAAACAAAAAAACTCAAGCATTTTCATTTCATTTACAATTTACCATTCAGGATGTCAATTACTTTAGCTTTAAGTGGAAATTCATCAATCCTAACGGCAAATTATTTCCCACCAATAGATCTAAAAGATGACTATGAATGTTCTCTAGTTGATTTTCATTCATATAACTCTATTCCTAATGTAGATTATGATAATAATTTATTTCATATAGGAGATAAAATAATTGAAATTCCTATTGGATCATACGAGTTACAAGATATTGTTGATTATATAGTTGGGCAGTATAAAGCAGAAAATTATAATAAATCTATTCTCATTAAAGCTAATAATAATACTTTACAAATTGAAATAACTTCATCCCACGATGCAATTTTATTTAATCGAAAACGATCCATTGGTACGCTGTTAGGTTTTAGTGAAGAAATTTTAAAGGCTGGTATGAAACATGTATCAAATCAACCTGTAAATATATTAAGAGTTAATGCTATACAAATTCAGTGCAATATTATAACGGGAGCTTATATGAATAACTCTCCCGCACATATACTACACGAGTTCGCATTAGACGTACCACCAGGCTATAAATTAGATGTTATTGCTAATAACCTAATTTATTTACCAGTAAACGTCAAAGAAATAACATATCTCAAGATTTGGATTGTTGATCAAGAAAATCGTGCAGTAAATTTCAGAGGTGAAGAAATAACACTAAGATTACACCTAAGACCACGGAAAAAATGATAATTTACAATAAAACTAAGCACATTAAAGTTAATAGGGTCATTCCTACTAATCATATTAAAGCTATAAGACCATCATTATCGAAAGAAAACACCACCTTTTTAAAATTGCTTAAGTTAAAAATAAAGAAAAATGTCTGATATACTCAATGTCATTGAAAAACCATATTCTGATGAAAATATAATAAAAAAAGATTATCATAGCTATGTGCCCTATATTCAATCATTTAAAAACAATGATGAAATTCGAATTACACTACAAAATCAAGACTTATATGTTCTTCCGTCTGAAAGCTACTTATATATAGAAGGAAACATACAAAACTCTAAAGGTGAAGAAGCATCACAAAATACTAGATTAAGGAATAATTGTGTTGCATACTTATTTGATGAAATACGGTATGAGATTAATGGTGTGGAAATTGATCGCACTCGATACTTGGGAATATCTAGTACAATTAAGAATTATGTCTCACTAAATGAATTTGAAAGTAATATGATGAGAAATGCAGGGTGGAATATTTCTGAAGACCTATCAATGCGAAAATTTAATTTTTATATTCCCCTTAAACTACTATTGGGATTTGCTGAGGATTTTAATAAAATAATTTTAAATAGCAAACATGAACTTATTCTTTTACGAAGTTCAAATGATGATAAGGCGTATTACTCTACAGATGCTAATGAAAAATTAAGTTTATCGATTAAAAACATAACATGGAGAATACCACATATTCACCTATCAGATACACGAAAAATACAAATAATGAAGATTATAAAGGAGGGTGTTTCATTACCCATAGCATTTCGCAGTTGGGACTGTTATTTTAATCCAACATTTTCCGGAGGCAGAAATCACAACTGGAATATTAAACTATCAGTGAATAGAGAAAGGCCAAGATTTCTTTTATTCGTATTAGAAAACGATAATAAATATATACATTCAGATTTGAAAAATGTTAAAGTGCATTTAAATTCAGAATCGTATCCATATGATGATTTAAATTTAAAATTTGAGGAGAATCGATACGCTATTTTGTATGATATGTATGCTAAGTTTCAACAAAATTACTATATGAGAGAAGCACAACCTCTTCTTTCATGTGAGAAATTTAAAAATATTCCAATTGCAGTAGTTGATGTTAGTTATCAAAATGAAATTGTTAAAAATGGGCCTATCGATGTGAAAATTGAGTTCGAGACAAGTAGTCCAGTACCAAAAAATACAAATGCTTATTGTTTAATCCTACACGATCGTATGATGGAGTACACACCTTTAACTGGAATTGTTCGAAAAGTTATATAATCTATTTTAAAATACATTCTAATACTTACTTTTTTTTCATTTAATTTCTATTAAATAAAGAATAAAACTGTTGGTTTTTTTTAAATAAATTTTGGTTTTTTTTTATTTTATGTGTATATAGGTGTATATATTTACATATATTTACATTTACATATTCTATACTAATTATTTAGTGACTCAATATCGCTAATTAACCTACTTAATTCTAAATCACCATTATCAGTATCTAACTGATAATGGTGCCATGCAAGTGTATTAATCTCATCATTTCTTATTTTACGTTTACTATCAATAAAATTTAAAGCTATTTTATTAACTCTATTTGTTAGTATTGTGTGTAACTTAGATGTGAATGTGTACATACATGCCCCTACTGATTTCTTATTAAATAAGACATGTTTATAATGATCTATAGTATAATTGTCTACCACGCATTTTTTAACCCCCTTAGCTTTTTTAACATCTTTATCATCTTCAACTGTGAAAGAATAAACTTTGGGTCCTAAGCCTACATATTCAGTGATGAATTTACCTTCAGTTTCATCTTTCATCATTCCAAGTACTTTTTTATTTAATTGAGGAAAGTTAAATGGATTATTTTGTGAATATGCTGATGTGTCAAAGAGTGTTTTTAAATCTCCTCTTATATCATCATAGAAATCATCAGTTTTAATTGAGTAAATAAAAGAGTCAGTGTCCATATAATTGAGATTTATATTATCTCCGAATTTAGGTTTCATATACTCATAATGGAAATCATACATTTTCCATTTTGATAGATCAAGTACACAAAAGCCTAAATAAATGGGTTTATTGTAATATGTCAAAGTTTTGTTCATTTGTACAGCCCATAATTTATCAGTAAACTGTGAAATACTGTGAAAATTTGGTTTTGCTATAAGTTCACCTACACCCAATTTATTGCGATTAGTACGACCCCATTCACTAACCAACCGAACGTCTTTTCTCTTATCGACATTTTCCATGGTTTTACCATACACAGCATTATTGAGCAATTTATAGAAATCTTTTTCAAATTGATTCTTAGCTTCTGTTCTATGTGTCGTATTTAAATCTATGTATGTCTTTAACCACGGCTTTTGATTAAATTTCAGAATTCGGTGAACTTTTTCCAAAACCAATCCATTATTTAAACATTGCTCTAATGTTTTATAGTGTATGACATATTTCTTTTTGTTAGATAGATCAGCAATTAATTTTTCATATTTACTTCCACCAATTATTTTGTTTTCCACACAGAATGGCAGGTCATTATGATAATCATGACAGCTAGACGGGTATGATAAATCGACTTCATAAATATAACCAACATCTGAGTTATGTGGAATATTTTTGGGGTGAATGAAGTCATTTGTCCAACTGAAGCCTCCATATGGTAGTGACTCTGACATTGCCCAACCATAAAGATTATTTGCGTCTAAATATAAAATGTATTCGGAGGGTTTTGTAGGATCATAATCATTAAGATATTTATGATTCGCCTTACTATACCTCTTACTACATTGTGAAAGACCACCACGAATTCCTCGTTTAATAAAATTATACATTTCTAGATCTGTTAATAATTCTAGCTCAATTCTTGTATATTTTAACATTGCATCCCAAGAAAGCCCTGGGATGGTATAATAATGTGGAGGATCTAGGTTATAAATCTTCTTACAGAGCTTTCTGAAGTTTTCAAATATATCTGTAAGTAACAACACGTCAGTTTTTAAATACAGCTCCATGTAATCCTTAATAGTCTCGCAATCAAATTTTGTCCATATATTTTGTGCTAGCAAATAATCTTCTTCTGAACATTTTTTATCATTTAACCTACTATAAAATGCTTCAATTGGTGGGAGTTTCTTTTCATTTAATTTTTCAAATGAATTTAAATATTCATAAGGAAAAACACCCTTTCGCTTCATAAGAGAAAACTTCTCAGCATCTGGAAAATATTTTCTAACTGCATTTAAATCTTGATCATTGAGGTTACTAGCTAATGATTCCAAACCAGATGCCATAAATCTTAAAGAGTCTAAAAATCTAAGCTCAATTTTTTTTCCAGTTTTATAAACTCGCACCTTTTCAAGTTGTTTTGAAATAATATGCTGAGGAATATTTTGCTTCACTTTTCTTATATACAACTCATTTATATAATCATCAATTTCCTCATCAGTATATACCCGAACAGTATGCGACAAAGAAATGTATAATTCTTTATTTATTGGAATTACATTTGTCTCCCCTTTAATACTAAGTAATTCTTTAATAAATAAGTGACAGTCATATTTCGAAAAATTATGGAAAAATATAGGAATAAAATTTGGAATTTTAAAATTTAAATTACACGAATTATGTGCAGCCCCTCTATATTTTCCTGATAAGTGGCAGTGATCTCTCACAGCTAGTTCATCGCCTAGTGCTAAACCGCAAATATGACAGTTAATAGAGTTTAAAAATTGTTCTTCTTCTAAGGGGGTTAATGAATGCATGGGGACAATTTTTTCATAATACTTCTTATACATTTGTCTACATTCATTTATTAAATTATTTACAAAATGTTGCCCTACATTAACACTACTACTACTACTACTAAACATTTTAAACTTATCTAAATTTTCATTAAAATTACACTTAATATTAAAACCATATGCACATGGAATATGTTTTTTTGTAAATCTACTATTTTCATTAATACTACTTACATCTACTTCCTCGAGAACGCATTCAAAATCCGCATACACAGTGAACGGGAGATTCATTTGTCGCTCATGATGGGAAAACTTTATGATGGATTTTTCTCCCTCCGGCATCTTGGGAATGCATTCTCCACACTCTCTCTCCTTATGAATTACCATTCTCTCTGGTATATTTGTATGGTAGAGACAACTATTGCAAAAAATTAAAGCACCTTTATATTTTGAAATTTGGGACCTTAGTAGTCTAAGAGAAAAAGAATTTTGTTAATAAGATGTTTTGCACGATATATTTAAATATTTTGATAACTACCTTGAAATATTGTTTATTAGAATGTAGTGCATTTTATCACCACATTCGTCTTCCAGCAGCATAAGGTTTATATGCATATTTTTTTCCTTTTTGGTAATGTAGTATGGTCCAATAACAGCCTTGGATTTCCTATCAAACCCGAACACATTTACACTTATATCAGTATTATTTCTTTCAAATACTTTAATATCTTTCACATCAGTAGGAAATTGCATTGATGTGAAATTAAGTGTTCTACCGCAATCAAGCTTAATATTATTGTCAGCAATATTTGGTATATTGTAAATTGTCTGCCTATGTGTATTAATATTATCACCATTATAAAATGCTGCTATTACACTCCATTTAAAGCAAAATACATCATTGTTTTGAATGTTGACACAAGCTTTCTTCCTCGCCAGCTCTACGGGTGTAGGTATATATTGGGATCCTGATAATGGTGATGCTTTATTTATGTTTATTTCCAGCCATTTAATTTGGATAAGCGTCCAACCAGAATCTCTTTCTTGAAACTCAGACATCTTCGCCTTAATCTTTTCAAATTGAAGTGTGAGAGCTGAGCCAATATTGTCTGCCCTTGATAAGCGTATCATTTCCGTATTGTGGTACATATCAGTTTCTGGTTTAAGAGGATGTGCTGGTAGCTTATATCGAGCTGTCAATTCCAAATTAAATTTCACAATTATATGCTCAGCCAGACAATTATTTAATAATTTCTGAACATACATTTGACCCTCTTTCAAATATTCATTTACATTCAAATTCAAATCTCCTTTCGGGAAACGGTACGTCAAAAGTCGAGATTTAAATGAATTTTTTATCAATTGAATCCGGTTTCCAATTCTCTCCTGTACATTTTTCTTGTGTTCGGGTTGGGAGCAATGAATAAACCACTGTTGTGGTTGAATTTTAACATTACAATCCTCACACATAATAAAAGATTCTGAACATGACTCAGGCTTTTGTTGTTTAAATGGTATATTTGATTGTAACATCGATAGACGCTTCCTAGATGCATCCGATGTTGAAGGATGTTCATCCATTTCTTCTACTTGTTGTTGTTGTTGTTGTTGCTGCTGTTTTTGTTGCTGTTGTTGCTGTTGAAGGAAATCTAGATGGATTTCCATATGTTTTTTCCTCTCCATTGATGTCAGGGATATATGATTGCACACATCACATGGCACATGAATTTGAATATGTTTTTGTAATTTTTGTTTCTTTTTATATTGGTTTTGGCAAATTTCACAAATTAGTACACTAGCCATTATTATTATTTTAAAATATTAATTTCTTTTTTTATTTTCACAAAAAAAAGCACAAACTTTCTTAAGCAAGTCTACTTTAGAAACTAATGAATAGAATATATTTAAAACCTTTTATATACGTCAAAAGTCGAGATTTAAATGAATTTTTTATCAATTGAATCCGGTTTCCAATTCTCTCCTGTACATTTTTCTTGTGTTCGGGTTGGGAGCAATGAATAAACCACTGTTGTGGTTGAATTTTAACATTACAATCCTCACACATAATAAAAGATTCTGAACATGACTCAGGCTTTTGTTGTTTAAATGGTATATTTGATTGTAACATCGATAGACGCTTCCTAGATGCATCCGATGTTGAAGGATGTTCATCCATTTCTTCTACTTGTTGTTGTTGTTGTTGTTGCTGCTGTTTTTGTTGCTGTTGTTGCTGTTGAAGGAAATCTAGATGGATTTCCATATGTTTTTTCCTCTCCATTGATGTCAGGGATATATGATTGCACACATCACATGGCACATGAATTTGAATATGTTTTTGTAATTTTTGTTTCTTTTTATATTGGTTTTGGCAAATTTCACAAATTAGTACACTAGCCATTATTATTATTTTAAAATATTAATTTCTTTTTTTATTTTCACAAAAAAAAGCACAAACTTTCTTAAGCAAGTCTACTTTAGAAACTAATGAATAGAATATATTTAAAACCTTTTATATACTTTCAAATATCTATACAATCGTAAATTTACTTATCAACAAATAAAATACCAGACTGTCTCTGTCTGTCTATCTGTCTGACTAACTTTCCTTTTCCCCCTTTTTATCTTCTCTTTTCTTTTAAAAATCATAAATAAATACTTTGAATTTATTCTTCAACCCCAAATAAAATTGAAAAACCATTTGCTGTTACGAAGCCAGTCTGTCTGTATGTCTGTCTATCCATCCAATAATATTTTCGTCGATCACCCAAACAAACAAAATAACAACAACCCTCCATCTGGTTACCCATAAACACACACACACACACACACACACACACACACACACACACACACACACACACACACAACAAAAGAAAGGCTTCAACAATCCACAAAACACACAAAAAATAAAAAAAAAAAATATTTTTCCAATTTCTTCCTCAAGGTCTGTCTGTGTATCTATCTATCTATATTCAAGACACACTCCAATACAATACCCTTATCATCTCACACCCCATAAATTATTAATTTTAATATCAGCGCTTTGAAAAAATTGTCCACAAAAATTTTTTTCAAAATCAAGGTCCGTCTATCGATCACAACAAAAGAAAGGCTTCAACAAGTGCATTGACAAGTACAGTATGTCTGTCTTCCACAAAACACACACAAAAAATATTTTTCCAATTTCTTCCTCAAGGTCTGTCTGTGTATCTATCTATCTATATTCAAGACACACTCCAATACAATACCCTTATCATCTCACACCCCATAAATTATTAATTTTAATATCAGCGCTTTGAAAAAATTGTCCACAAAAATTTTTTTCAAAATCAAGGTCCGTCTATCGATCACAACAAAAGAAAGGCTTCAACAAGTGCATTGACAAGTACAGTATGTCTGTCTTCCACAAAACACACACAAAAAATTTTTTTTTTCAAAATCAAGGTCCGTCTATCGATCACAACAAAAGAAAGGCTTCAACAAGTGCATTGACAAGTACACAGTATGTCTGTCTTCCACAAAACACACACAAAAAATATTTTTCCAATTTCTTCCTCAAGGTCTGTCTGTGTATCTATCTACATATCTCTATGTCTGTCTATCGATCACAACAAAAGAAAGGCTTCAACAATGCACCCACCACTTGTGCATTGCTTTCCTATAAAATTTAACACGTGTTCATTTGACATACTTTAACACGTGTTCAGGAATTTCCCCCCTAATTTTGCCTTTTTTAAAATTTTATGACATTTTTATTGCTTTGTTTTTGAAAATTTTTTTTTTTTTAAAAATTTGACCTTTTTTAACACGTGTTCATTTGACATACTTTAACACGTGTTCATTTTAATGGCTTTTGGATAATTTTAATGGCTTTTGGGTAATTTTAATGGCTTTTGGGTAATTTTAATGGCTTTTGGGTAATTTTAATGGCTTTTGGGTAATTTTAATGGCTTTTTAATGGCTTTTGGGTAATTTTAATGGCTTTTGGGTGATTTTAATGGCTTTTTGGGTAAATTTGAAGTAGAACCCTTATTATACATATACTCAGTTCAAATAATTTTAAATTGTTCAACGCCATGTTTTCAGTACTTAAATTGTTTAATGGTTTCAGTAATTGTTGCGCCAACTTTCAGGCGTAGACTAATCCAGGCATTATGCTTATTTTGCAATATATAGGCTTATGCTACCAAGCCTAAAAATTTACCTGTTCCCTGCATACATATGGATTTAGGCTGAATAATGCAATTTTGATATTATGCACGTGTCCAAATAAGATTTGTGCCTACCTGTAGGGACCATAAGTCAATATTGTTCCTGACCATTTGTACGCCAAAGTATTGTTTATGTGAGGTACGTACCTGCTAATTTCAATGAGTAGTTTTTTTCAAACTATTAGATCAAACTACTGTCCGTCAAAACATATAAGGGATGGACGCCATACAATTTCTGCAACCATGTCTTTTTAAACTTTTTTACCTCTAGAAGCCAAACGGGCACTTACGGGCAGATAAAACTTTTTGAATTATGTAAAGAAATAATCAAAGAACAGGTTTTGCAAATATGGCAAATATAGAAAAATATAGTTTTTTTTTATTTTCCGTCAAAGTTGAAAAATAGTGAAAAAACGGATAGTTTTTAAATAGTGATTTACCAGGAGAAACACAAAGCAAACAGTTAATTTTTTTTTTATCATTATACATTTAATAAATACATCAATCAATACAAACAAAAAATAAGGCGATTCGTTACCTATTTTTCGTGATATTACACCTGAAATCGCAACAAATTGACTAAAAATTGTGTGTTTTTTTGAAAACCGAAAGTCGGTCAACTTTGAACGGTTATATCTTCTAAACTAAAAATGTGATATTATTAAGAGTGGCATATTTGAAATCGTTGAAAAGTTTCCTATAACATGGGTTTATTCAAAACTTCGTCGGCACTCATGAAAATTTTGATTTTTGCAACCTCGCTTGCTCTACGGGCGCCACTGTGCGCCGGCAGGATTATTTGTTGCATCTTGCAAAATTTTGCTACAAATACAAGCTGCTACCGCCTAATCTTTTCAGCTTGAAAAGTGATTAAAGATAATTGTATGTTAAATGGCTACCAGGGCGGCTTTTCCGTAAGTACCTTCATTTATTTATTTATTAATTTATGGTACGATTTGGCTGAAATTCGCAAAATATATTTATAAAACAAAAATAAGTTTCCTGGTAAAATTTAGTAGCTAGCGCTGGGGTCAAGCTATTAACAAAATTCGGCTTAAATCTAGTTTACCGACGCAGCTCCAAATTAAAAAAAAATGGTAACGTGAATATTGAAAATAATGATGAACAAAAATTTATTGTTAATCAAGCGGAAATTAGTAACACTGAATATGAAAATTCTAATAAGATGACAATTCATAATAAAATTAGCATGGAGATGATAAAGTGTGAATTAAAGGAGGAAGATGTTAAAGAAAGTTTAATTGAATTGCTTCAAGATAATGAATCCGTATTCGCACATAATTTACAAAATCTGGGAAAGACTGATTGAATTGAAATAAGGATAAAATTGACAGGTACAAAAGTTATAACACAGGCCCCATATCGAGTACATGTAAATGCGCCAATGGTTTTTCAGAGAATGATATCCAAGATTCAAGAACGTGCAGGTAAATAATATATGGTCCACTATGTGGATGACATCTTTATTGGCAGCAATACTTTCGATGAGATGTTTATAAAGCTACAAAAAATTGTTTTGAATGTACTTAAAGATATGAATTTGACTTTGAATATAGGAAAACGTGAATTCCTAAAAACTACAATTGAGTTCCTAGCAGTGTTCCCATTTTAGCATATTTTCTGCTAGATTTAGCAGATTGAGTTGGGGAATTGCATATTTTTTTTTAAAAAATATGCTAACTGCTTTTTAGCATATTTCCTTGTCTAAAAGCAGATTTTTTAGCATATTTTTTCTTTTTAAATAATTTCATATTAAAACCTGTATTACTTCGTTTTTCGCAAAATTTGTCTAATGATTTTTGCAGTGTGAAATATATACAATACTACAATTATACTACTGTGAAAGATACTACCCTTATTTACAACTGATACAAAAATCATAAAAATAACTTGGCATAAAACAGTTATGTTATTGCAGGTTGTGAAATTTATACATAAGAGTTTTTCATGTTTTTTTGTTTTGTTATTTCGTATTATTTCTACTTAAAATTTGGAATGGATAGGTATGTAATTAATTTTATTATAACGTTTTGTCTAATTTTCATATTAAATATTGGGTGCTTATATTAAAGGTACATAAATAAAACCAAAAATGATTCTGTCCGAGACAACAACAACAATGCTGACGTTAATAACGTAAATTCTGGAGAAAAAAACGGTGATGGTGACAACAAAGTGGATGCCGAGAACAACAATCGTTATGTAATAGATTTAAGTGATGATGGTGTTACAAATGATAGTGTTGAACAAATTGGTGATAGGTATGTGACCATGATATTAATAATGATTGAAACTAAAAATTTTTGTTTTTTCTAGAAAAAAAAAATATTTGCAGAAAGCCCGAAGGGGTTGGTTAGAAAACCCTATTTTCAAAAAATGGATTATAATTAATGAAAATGACACTTCCTTTGTTAAATGTAAATACTGCAATTGCCAAATACAATCAAAGCTTTCTACTCTTAAATATCATGCTGTAAGTAAAAAACATAAATTGTTTTCAGAGCCGTTTGAAGGATTGCAAAAGAAGATTCCATATAATTCACTTGGAAGAACTAAATGTACTGCTATCCTAAAAACCGTTTGGGCCCATATTTCAAAGAGCAACTAGTTTTAGATATAGGAAATAGTCCATTTAGCCTGATTATAGACGAGGCTACGGACGTAAGTACCATAAAATATGTTGGCGTTGTTATTAAGTATTATACCAGAAATAAAAAGGCAATAGTAACAACATTTTTGTCTCTGGAATTGTGTGAAGATGGTACTGCTGATGGAATCGCAGCAGTAGTAACAAAAGATTTAAAAGATTTTGGTTTATCTATTGAAAATCTTTCTGGGCTAGGAACTGACGCCGCCAATGTCATGGTAGGAGTTAATAGTGGCGTTCACAAAAAACTTGAACGATTAAAAAGTAATCAACATTTAATACTTGTTCCTTGTGCTTGTCACTCACTACAACTAGCTGTAACCCATGCCGTTTCAAAATGTTTCCCTGAAAACTTGGAGTTTTTAGCTAATGAAACCTCCTCTTGGTTTTCTAAATCTCAAAAAAGGCAAATACACTATAAAAGCATTTACAACGCTATAAAAAATAATATCGATCCTCTTAAAATTATTCGAGCCTGTCCCACTCGATGGATGTCTATTGAGGTCACAATAAAAAGAATATGTGAGCAATGGTCAGAACTCAAAACTCATTTTGGCACTGTTCAAATTTACGAAAAATGTTTTACTGCCAAAATTTTGTTTGATCTTTACAAAGACGAAAAGCTATTCTTACTTTCAACATTTTTAAAATCAATTTTGATTGAAACCCAAAAAGCAAATAAAGCTTTACAAGCGAAACAAAGTGACCCACTCAAAATATTAAATGATTTATATTTCCTTGTGCAGTCAATTGCAGGAAAAATTTATGCAAAGGAAAAAATTTCAGAAATAATATCAATACAAGCGGATGATTATGAGGAGTATTTACTACCTCAACCATATTTGGGATATGGGATGGAAAATCTTATAAAAGAAAAAATTAACTTAAAGATTATTTCAAAGGAGGATGAAGCGGAAATAAGAACAGTATGTGTAAATTTTTTAAAAGAGCTTGTAAAGGAGTTAAGAAATAGATTGCCAAACAACATAGAAATTTTACAAAAAATTTCTTTTTTTTTTCAATTGAGAATACATTAAGGGAAACCAAGGGACCAATTGATATTTTACTGAAAGAGTTCAAGAAAAAAGCTGAAGATATAGAAAAAATTCAGAATCAGTGGGAAAATATTACAAAACAGCATTGGGATACAAATATGGACACCACAACATTTTGGATACAAGTTTTCAACTTTAAAAACTCGGTACAGGAGAACCCGTTTGAAGAATTATCAGAATTTGTTATTTCGTTGTTGGTTCTACCTTTTTCAAACGCTGATGTTGAGCGATTATTTAGTACTATGGGTTTGGTCAAAAATAAAATAAGAAATAGAATGAAAACGGATCTTCTGTGCGGTATCCTACAAATCAGAGAAGGATTAAAACTGGACAATTCTTGTTGCTATTCGTTCAAAATACCGTCTGACTTTGCATCCAAAATAAGATCGTCCGAAAAATATGAGAAGCTTGTAACTAATGAGGAAAACGAAGAAATGGAAACTATTTTGTCCTCTCTACAGGGCATTTAAATTAATAAAATTTTATAAATCAAATTAAATTATTTTACGTTAATTTTTAAAAAAGTATAAAAAGTTACCCTATACTAGAACCACAATTCTGCCGTACCACGTAGGGCGTATCGCCGTTAATTTCAAATGTTCAATTTTAAAACACAAAAATGAATTCATATTACAACATATATTTTTTTACTACGATAATACGCTGATACGCTGATATTGTGTTTTTTGTATAAAATATACGCTTTAATTTGACAACGTATTTACAAAATTTATGTTTTAATCTTAGCAGATTTTTAGGATATTTTCTTCATTTCACGATTTAGCAGATTTTAGCAGATTTTTTTTTAAGTTTTGGCATATTCTCATCAAAAAGTTATGGCAACACTGGTTCCTAGGACATCTATTTACTCCAGAAAGTATACGACCTACAAATGTTACTGAAGTACGCAAGTTTCTTGGTTTAAGCGGATATTTTCGTAAATTTATACCAGGCCACGGAACCTATAAGGCGACTGTTGAGTAAAGAGCAAAAATTAAATTGCACCGAACAACAAGAAGAAGCATTTAATAACTCAAAATCTAAATTGTCAACTCAACCTGTTATGACATCTTTCCGTCTGGATGCTGAACATGAAATACACACTGATGCGAGTTCTAAAGGCTTAGCGGGGGTACTGCTGCAACGAGATGGCAATGAACTGAAACCTGTTGCTTACTATAGCCGCTCAGCAAGTGAAGTAGAGAAAAATTACCACAGTTATGAATTGGAAACGTTAGCAGTGGTTGAAACGTTGGAAAGATTCCGTTATTATATATATGGTAAACCAATAAAAGTAGTGACTGATTGTAGTGCAGTAAAGTCAGCTATGTCAAAACGAGAGTTAAATCCACGTATAGCCAGGGTTACCGTTGAAAATTTTCAAAAAGGGTCACAAAAAGGGGATTTTAGAAAAAAAGGGCCATAAAAATTTTATTCTAAAAAAAGGGTCAAGTAACGAAAAATAACGTTTTATTTAACTTTTAGTTTAAAGATAAGTAATGTTATAATTAAAAAAATATATATTACATAAAAAAAAATAAAAATGATTAATTATAAAAACTCAACAAAAAAAAACTTTTTATATTCATAAAAAAAAAACAGTTCATAACTTAAATTTTTAAAAAATAAAGTAAAAATAAAACTAAAAAAAAATCATAGGAATTTGAAACCCTTTTGTAAGACGTTTGTTTTTGATTTGTACTCTACATTTAGTTTTATTTAAATTAATTTTCATAAAAGTAATAATTAATAAAAAGAAATCAACAAAGATAGAACAACTTTTTATCTAAACTTAAAATATAATTCATTACTTACGGCCAATTTTACCAAGTTCAGTTATACTTAACTATCAGTTATAACTGTCAAAAACGTATTATTAACTGAAAGTTAAAGAAATAGTTAGTTATAACTGAACTTGGGATAGTTGGCCGTTTAATTCTTAAAAACCAAATAACCAATAACACATTAAAAAAACAATTCATACGAATTTGATCACCTTTTGTTTCTGATTTGTACTTTACATTTAACTTTAATTTATACATTTTTTATACCCTCCACCACCACTGTGGTGAATGAGGGTATACTAAGTTTGTCATTCCATGTGAAACTTTTTTATTATACATCTAAGACCCCATAAAGTATATATATTCTGGATCCTGGAGTAATTCTAAGTCGATTTAGCCATGTCCGTCTGTCTGTCCGTCTGTTGAAAACACGCTCACTTTTGAAAAACGCAAAAGAAAAGAACAAACTTGGTCTCAAATTGCTTGTAGTTATCCTAAGCAGTTTGGGATTGAAATCCAGCAACATCGGTTCAGTAGGATCAGAACTATGAATCAAAATGTGGAACCACCACCCTGAAAAAATTGATAATTTTGACACAAAAACTAACATAAATGGTTTATTAATGCACGGAATGACATAAAATTTTGCTCGAATTTGGTTTGTACGACTGCAAATCATACTGGTAAATTTCGTGACGATCAGTCCATAACTTACCATAGGCCCCATATAAACCAATTTCGAGGAAAACCGCTTAGTACGCCTAAAACCGCAATAAATAACGCTAGCATACTTAAATTTGGTACGTCACAGTTTTATAGGACCAGAAATCACACTGTAAAATTTTTTGAAGATCGGTCCATAATTTACACTAGTCCCCATATAAACCCTACTCCCGGAAAACAGTTTAGTACGCCTAAAACCGCAATTAATAACGCTAGGATACTTAAATTTGGTACGTCATAGTTTTATAGGACCAGAAATCACACTGTAAAATTTTTTTAAGATCGGTCCATAATTTACACTAGGCCCCATATAAACCCTACCTCCGGAAAACAGTTTAGTACGCCTAAAACCGCAATTAATAACGCTAGAATACTTAAATTTGGTACGTCATAGCTTTATAGGACCAGAAATCACACTGCAAAAATTTTTTGAAGATCGGTCCATAATTTACACTAGGCCCCATATAAACCCTACCTCCGGAAAACAGTTTAGTACGCCTAAAACCGCAATTAATAACGCTAGGATACTTAAATTTGGTACGTCATAGTTTTATAGGACCAGAAATCACACTGTAAAATTTTTTGAAGATCGGTCCATAATTTACACTAGGCCCCATATAGACCCTACTGCCGAAAACAGTTTAGTACGCCTAAAACCGCAATAAATAACGGCCGAGAAATCACATTGCCAAATTTCGTGAAGGTTGGTCCATAATTTACCCTAGGCCACATATAAACCCTACTATCGGAAAACAGTTTATTGCGCCTAAAACCAAATAATGCTCACTTTGGGAAAATAATAAAATTCGCCTTAAACCATCACAGATATAGATATTGCGGTAAAATGTCTTACTTAAATTCATATGGCCAGAAAAAATATCATGCAAATTTGCGAAATTTTTTGTTAACGCTAAAATTAATTACACTGCTGTATTGAAATTTATTCTAATTTATATTTTGTAATACTAGAAATCAGTTTTCAGAATTTTGGGATGATTGGGCCATAATTTACCATAGGTCCAATATAAATTACCCTCCTAAAAATTATTTTAGTTCGGCTAAAACTTTTACGAATATTTTACTCAAGCATGTTCAAAGTCCTAACAAGAAACGCATAAAATGTTCTTATTGTCGGTCAATAATTTAATTCATGTCTAAACCGCAACTAATTTTAATGCTGACGCTCGTTTTTGTGAAGTTTAGTTAATAATATATATGTATTTATCATATAGAGCTCACTCCTGTCGGTGGAGGGTATCAAAGATTCGGCACAGCCGAATATAGCACTCTAACTTGTTTTATTTTAAAATACATACTAAGTACATATTACTTTTTAGAAATGTTGGTTCTATATTTTTTAATTAAATCTTCACTTGGAGTCCAATCTTCTAGCTCAGCTTCGAACAAATTAAGAGACGAAAGCATGGACATACAAGTGTCCACATTTAGTCTATTCGAAAGTTTATTTTTCAGAAGTGCTTATTTAGAAAAAATGCGTTCAGCGCAAGCACTGCTATGTGGCAAAGTAATTATATATGCAACAAATTGATATAAATTTGAATATAATTTTTTGTTAAATCTATTTTTTTTAAATTTCCGATTTCAAACCAAAACGTTTCTGCGTTAGATATTTTAAATATGGCCTCATAAGTTTTACCGTTTACCTTACTTTCTAATAGCTTAAACTCGTTAATAAAAGTCTCTGGTTCCGTAATTATATTATTGAATTTGGTAACAATTTCAAAATAGTTTATATCTTCGTTTGACTTTATAAATACAGGATCTAAGAATCTTAAAAGTGTTAGTCTCTCATCTTTAATATCGATTCTTGATGTAATTTCATAACACAATTTTCTGTAAAAATTTAAAATATTGGTTTTAACTTCTATAGTAGTACTGTTTGGAATCTTTTCACCACATATTTGGACTTCGGCTTCATGCCCTATATATGTTAAGTGTATCCTAAACATTTACAATGTTGTTAAAATCAATATTTTCTATTTTTGTTTCCAAAACGTATTTTTCCTGTAAAAAGTTTTTAAAAATTTCTAGTAAAATTTCCTTTGTTGAGGAAACTAAATATATTATTTGGGAAGCTTCACTTTGAAAATTTATGCCCCTATTGCGGTTCTCCACTCAACTCAGTTTGGTCGTGTGAGAGTCAACCCAACTTATGCACAACCAAACTCATTTTAGGTATTGTGATACCCAACGGTTTTTAGTTGAGTTCGCTATAAAGTTGCCAACTTAAAATATCGATTTACCAACTTTAAATATAATGTTTGACAAGTGAAAATTTTATAAAATTAAATAATTTTTTAAACTAAAAGTATTTTTAATTGTGTATTGAATAAAAAGTATTTACAATGGTTATTAGTGTCGATTTATTTTATGATGATGAAAATGAAAACTCTTGTACAGATGTGCTACGTATAAGAAGAAAAATTCCTGATGATTCCAACCCTCTTGAACTACCTAATGCCAAGTAAGAACTTATAATTAGTAACGTAACTAAATAATAGATATTGGGAATTATTTCTTTTTCATAAGCAACTTTAATTTATTCAACATTTTTTTATTTTTCGAATTTATTCTATGAGTTAAATTTCAGTTATGTATTTTATAAAGCTTTTTGTAATAGCTCTATTCCTTAAATTTTTTTAGGAATGACTTTATACACTACCAGACTATTATACTGTATTTTCTTGTTACATTTTACCTTAGCTTTCCGTTGGATAGCAATGAAGTATATTTACGTACAGAAATATTTACAATTATTTAAATTTAACTCATAGAATAAATTCGAAAAATAAAAAAATGAAACTAAATAATAATTTTAAATTTGTAGATTTAAAAGTTATTTCCGACTAAACAAGGAAGCGTTTTGTTATTTGCTGGATGAAATCAAAGATCATTTAAAAACCACCTGTTCGCATAGTGGCTATTCCTCCTATATTAAAGTAATTTGTTAAAGTCCCATATATCTTTACACTGGTTTTTGGTCATACCAAATTTTGGTTTTCCACGTGCAATCTCTGGGTTTTTTTCCATTAGATTAACAAGCCTCTCAAATTGTGCTTTAATTGTAATTATCAAAGATCTACGAATGTATTAAATGCTGTGAAATTCTAATATACAGTATAACAAATCTTTCTACTTACGGTTTTTCCATTGTTACTTTCTTTTTGCTTTTAAAAATGAAAGTCAACTGAAACTGAAAACAACTCAACTACTAATAAACAGTTGTGTATTTATAACGTTTCTGTCGACCAAACTTTTACAAAGTTGAAAACGGCAATACCACGAAAAAACAGATACACAACTGAAAAGCCAACTGCCAGTCGAGTTGAGAATGGCAATGCAAATTTACCAAAGACAACCAAACTGTTACAAAAGTGGAGAACCGCAATAGGGGCATTAAATTTAATTTATTCATAATTTCAAGAATGTCGACTAGAAATTTTAAATATATTTTATTAGTTACTGAAAGTCCTTCCTGTATATTGCGTATTTTCTCCATATTGGATGCGCATTTTTCTTCAAATTGCGCTCGTATAAAATAATGTTGCAGTACTGACCATTGCTCTAATGTTCTGCTTGCAACAGATTGAAATGAGAGCCATCTGGTATCACTTATCCTTAAAAGTTTATGTTCTGTCACATCGATAATATTTTGTAGTTCTCTAAAATCATTCTGTCTTTTCGCGCTTTTGAAATATTTGAAAATATTTCTCAGCAGATGCTACATCTTTTGGAATACATATTAACGATGAGCAGTTTATTAGGTTGATTGAATGGCAAACACATCCAATATGAAATAGATGTGGAATTTTTCTCTTTAGCAAGGTAGGTAGCTAGGCCATTATTTTTGCCAACCATTGACGACGCATTGTCAGTAGCGAAACCAATGAAGTTTCGTAATAGGATTTGGTTATCTTCTAATAGTGCCAGTACAGTATTGGCAATAGTTTCGCCAGATCCATTATTTGGCTTAAGTAAGCGAAAGAATTTGTCAACAGTTTTTCCTTTGGTTTTATTAAATTGTCTTACAACTATTACCAAACACTTTTCAGTGGAAATATCAGTAGTTTCATCTATTATAAGGCTGAAACTCTGACTTTTCATACTTTGGATCATTAGGTGTAGACCTTCTTTACCGAGAAACTGGGCAATTGTGTTTGCCTTTGTGCGGCAGCATGTTACCTGTAAATAAAATTAAATTATATTTTAAAATAAATATTTTATTCATAAATTTAAAACGTATAAACAATACTAACCGACTTTGCAACTGCAGAATCTGGATAGATTTTTGAATTAAATTTTTAAATATTGCTACATTTTTCCGGAAGTTTGTACTTCTTGTTGGCAAAAAATTTTCTAGTTGCATGGTATTTGCTTCATAAGACTTTTTAAAACGGTCCACATGTTTAGAGGTTTTAGAGTGGCGCTCTAAATGACTCTTTTGACAATTTAACAATTGTTTGCAGACAATACAGATGGGCTTTTTAGTTTCTAAGTCCAGTTTGACCCACTTGTGTTCTTTCTTCCACTCTTTAGAATATTTACGCATAGTTTTGTTCTTTTACTAAATTTTTTTGTGGTATCTGATTCATCTGATGACGAATTAATTTCTTCATCGAAACTTAGTTCATAACCTGCTACTTGTTGGACATTGCTTGACGATGATTGGTGCTCATCTTGTCTTTTTGACTTTACCACAAACCTTAAATATAAAAAAGTAAGTAGAAATAAAATTTGTTAAAAGCTAAATACTTACTTGTCCATATGTATTTTTTGGTAATAATAGGTTTTTTTTTTCTTAAAAAACTGATCATTTACTTTCAACGCAACAATTTTTCAGCAGAACTTGGCGCACTTTTATTTTTAGACGCAATTGAACGTTAAGTTACAAATGAAAACAACAATTATTTTAAAATGAAAAATTCATGAAAACTAAGTATATAAAGGCTGTTTGCTATGACACATATGTCAAATACATATGTATGCATATGAAAGCTGCTTGTGACATAAACTTTTTTGCTACTTACAAAAGTTGTTACAGCAGTGTTGCCAAAAAAAAATATAAGTGCTTTTTCTAAAAAGGGTCAAAAAGTGGCACGAAATAGTCAAAAATGATACGAAAGGGTAATTGAAAAAAAGGGTCATAAAAGGTATCAAGAGCGTTAAAAAAGGGTCAAATTGCTACTTAAGTATCACAACGGTAACGCTGCGTATAGCTCGTTGGTGGTTGAGAATACAAGAGTTTTAATATTAATATTAAACATCGACAGGGTCAACGTATGGAACATGTCGATGCTCTTAGCCGAGCTCCGAATGAACCTCCAAGCAATATTGATGTTGCCACACTTAGAGTGGACAATGTATATCTTCACAATGATGATTGGTTGTATGGAATGCAGGTTCAAGACAGGTAATAAAAGAAATCATTAGGAAACTAGAAGTGAAAGATAAGATGATTGTAAAGGATATTGCATCGAAAATGGTAGACTATTCCGAAAATGTAATGAAAAAAAGTTGTGGGTGGTCCCGAAGTCATTAAGATGGAGAGTTGTTGAAGACTGCCACGATAAACAAGGACACCTTGGGCTTGAGAAAACAATGCTTAAACTTTTGAGCTATGTATGGTTCCCAAGAATAAGAAATTTTGTGAAATCATATATTGGAGCTTGTGTTGAGTGCAAATACAACAAACAAAAGGGTGGTCGTTTTAAAGGTGAATATCATTTTTGTGACATGGAGCCAGTACCATTTAATACGATTCATTTGGATCACTTGGGCCCATTTCCGAAAAGAAGAAATCGTAACGAGTATATGTTAGTTATAGTTGACTCGTTTCCAAAGTTCACAATTATAAAATCCGTGAAAAGTACTAAAACTAAGCATGTTATAGATGTTTTAAATGAATTTTCTAGTTACTTCGGGGTGCCGGTGCGCTTGATTACTGATGGAGGAACATCGTTCACATCAAAAGATTTTGAAAGATATTGTTCAGAAAACGACATAAAACGAACAAATAGGACTTTGCTTTATATGTTGGTATCTAAAACTCAAAACTATAAACGTTGGGATGATCACTTGATGAACATTCAATGGTCTTTAAACACTATGGTAAACAAAACATCTGGTAAAAGTCCACATGAGTTATTGTTTTGTTATTCACCACGAGATATCTTACACAACAAAATATTATTGGCTGTTCATAATGATACTCTTCTAACCGAGGAACAGCTGCAGAATGTAGAGAACAAGCTGCTCAACGTATTAATGGTAGCAGGATAGCCGACTGTTGGAAACCCTATTTGTACTTCATGAATTTATCATTTATTTATTCTAACTTAGTTATTTTTGAAATCATAATCGAGTCGCCTTTGGAAAATTATATTTATGACTCATTAATTTGTTCTTTGTTTTATACTTCATTCTTTTTAATTTTAATTGTAATTTTTTCTATATTAAATAAACATATATATATAATTTTATTCCTGACAACGTTATTTGAATTTTAAATAAAAGAACAAGTTTAGAACGTTCTTTTAAGATCTAAAACGATTAACAGACCTATAAAGCCGAATTTGCTTCGAGGGTAAGGACTAAGTAGATCGATGTACAAACGTTGGAATGGGCGTACTAATATGGCTATGGTGGTTTCAAAGTAAAATTGGGATACTTAGTCGTTTTACAAATATTACAATTTTTTATATAAGTTCTTACGTCTCGTATAATTTCTGGCCAATAAAATGTTCTTCGAATAAGATCTATCGTTTTGGCTGTACCTCCATTGGTGCTGCATCATTTCGGAGTCTTTTGGAAATCCAAAATTTCCACGATTGATTCTATGGTATATGAATTTGTCCACTATTTTTTGTCCAGGTATTTCGTTTCATTGCCGGTTTTTCTATTTTTGAGTTCTTCATAACCTGGATCGAAAAGCACGGTGATTCCAGATCAACAATCGGTTCAGTTTATTCTATTGCAAGTATTTCCTCAACAGGAGATCTGGGCAGGACGTCGGGTACAATATGGTTCTTCACTTTCCGGCGGCTTTTTGTGAATTATAAACTTTGAAGCTTAAAAACCCATCGAGCCAAAATTCCGCTGAGTTCGGGCTGTCTCATCAACCAAACTAAAGTGGCATGGTCTGTGATCAGCTCAAACTCCTGCAACTCAATAACACCGAAATTTCTTTATGGCTTCTACTGCTGCTCATTTTCTGTGACGGAGTAATTACGCTGCGCTCTTTTAAGCTTTTTACTCATTTATGCAATAGGTTTTTCTTGCTGTTCGTCATGTAATTGCACCAGAAACGCACCTATGCCGTCATCACTGGCGTCACAGTGCAAGAAGAATTTCATAGAAAACTCAGGGTTACTTAAGACCGGAGTAGAGGTGAGCAATTCTTTTATTTTTTCAAAAGTTTTGCAATGATGTTTGCCTTTGGCAATCTAGAAAATATTCCCTCTATATTTGGAAGCGGGTATGCTTCTTTTTAGTTACCGCGTTTATTTTCCAGGCGTCTAAACATAATTGAACTTTGTTAGGTTTACCACCAACCTCATAGGTGAACTGAATGCCGATGTTGACGGTTCTATTACCCCCAAATATAGCATTCTATCAATTTCACTATAAATAAGCTACTCCACAGCAAGGGAAACTGGATAAAAACGTTGTTTAGATGGAGTTGCATTTCCTGCTTCGATTTTATATTATATCAAATTGGTGTTGCGTACCCCGTTTTTTCGAAATAAGGGTTTGACTATTTCAAGTTGTTGCCGCTGAGCTACGGTGATAGGATAATAACTATAATTGCCATTATTAGAGGATATAGTGCCAACATCAGCGTTCGAATTTATACTGGGAGAATTAAAACAATAAGAAGTTGAGTTGGAAAAATTTGTTAGATCTACCGCTTCTATAATGTCAGGAATAAGCTGATAGCACTTCCAGAAATCTAAGCCTAGAATCACCCTTTGGGGGATGGATGGGATAATGAATAATCTCAGAATATTTAAAGCAAGGACACCTCTACATCTATCCACCCTATCACAGATTGTGATGTACTCTCCGCAGTTGTGACATACGAGTTACATTTATGAAATTTATCAAACATTGCAAAATCAAATTTTGCTAATTGTAGGTATCAGGGGAAATATTACGATTTACGTCAGAGAATTGGAGAATCTTTACTTGCGTTATGGTTTTTCTTTGAAATTGTTCAAAGTTCGGAAGTTTTTTAAATAGTTTTGTTTTCGCGCTACACATTTTGCACAGTTTGGCTTATAAACTTGCTTCGTTCCGCAGCCGTAGCAAAAGATCGTCCGCTCTTGAAGACAGTCCTCCCAAAGATGACCCGTTTTGTCACAGTTCCAACATTTGGCTATAACATCTGGTTTTTGTAACGCATCCACTGAAATATCTGAACTTTCATGTATTCAACGCCATCTATGGGTTCTTATTCTACGATTTCTGCGATACGCCGCGAATAATTCATAGTTTGATTCCTTAAGGTATAATTTTTACGCACATGTGCTTTCGATAAAAAGTTTTCACGCATTTGTACTAACTTGCGAATGTGTGGGAATGAGTGAACAGGGACATACAATAAGTCCTGTCGCACTTCCGAACCTTCGAACGGAAATACCTAGCTAATATCCCTACGAGCTCCATTTCGGACAAAGGAGTACGTAATTTATCAGAAAGGGTTGAAATGGCTTCGAAGAAAGCATCAAATGTTTTACCGGGCTCTGCTTTCGGATCCGAATCTCTTTCTATACTGACATCTGATTGCTCCACTAAAGTCATTCCAATCTATCGTTTGAACTCTCTTGTGGTACCGCCAGTACCAATCTCTTGCCTTACCTGTCAACAATATATGCAGATTGCGACAGGTAATTGAAAAGTCGCCATTAAAATTATCGTTTGTCAATGTCCTAACTCTATATAAAAACTCTTCTATATTAAGACCCATTGGGGTACCATCGAATGTTCTCGAATAACTTGAGTAAGACAATAAATTTAACTGATTTGGTGAATTTAGGTTAGTATTATTATTTGTAGGATAACCTTGAGGAATATGTTCATTAGCATTACTACGATTCTGCGCTGTATTTACACTGGGCATGTTGTGACATCTGAGATGCATCCTTGACTTGCTAAGGTCTATCGGGAGTTGTTTCTTGATGCAGTGGAACATTCGAATGATGAGACTGTTCCTAAATGCAGAATATTGTAACATCAAATTTAATAAGTTTACATGAGAAGCAAAAAACGTTGAAAAATGGAAATTATATGAGATATTAGATTTGTAATTTGTAATTATCTTAAACAAGATGACGAATCATCAACGAAAGTATGATAGTATTAAGTTAAACAATCATTTAAAATAATTAATAATTAAATATTTCTGTTTAATAAGAGGTTACTATAATAGAATATGAAGATAATGTACATGGTTATAAATGCAATACTGCGTTTAAACAATAAATTTAAATATGCAGGGGTGTTCTGGAAATCGAAAACGCAAAACGCAAGAATTTTGAAGTTCTTTTATATAGACTATTATTCCAATTTTTTATAATTTTCTTATAGAATTCTATTTAATAGAGAAATACTTGTATTGCATTTTTTTTGTATATCTTTTACTACAAAAATCTTATTAAAAAAAAAGACTTTTAAGTTCTTGCATTTTGCGTGCTCGATTTCCAGAACACCCAAGATAGTTAAATGCACATACAAAAATGATAATCATAAACTTAATATGTATCATCATTAAACTTGCGTTGACATGGTGAAACAAGTTTGATTTTCTGATTCAGCGCGGGCAGTACTGCATTTGAGAACGTAGAGATGTTATATTATTAGACATATTATTATGACATATTATTCATAGTTTTTTATTTCTAATTAGAAGTGGATTAAACTAAAAAATGTAATTCATTACATTTAAATATAAATTGATTTTAAAAAGCCAACTTTTTCATTTTAAATAACGTGTATTTTGATCTCCTTAGAATGAATTTTTCTTTACAATAAACAAGTTTTGTAAAGAAAAATTTGACTCATATACATATATGCATATTTGTCTCCATATAAGGAATTATTTCAAAAAAAAAACTTCTGTAGCCCATACTTACAACGCTATACACGGAGCAAGAAGTAAATTTTAATTAGTTAATTTCTGAAAAATTTAAATAAGAAGAATGAAAGAATTTTTCAATTAAAAGTAATATTAAGTCATTTTATGGTCCCATGCATATTTATTAAAGGGAAGTTCGACTGTACCTGCTGTCACATTTGCTTTTACGTATAAAGGTTGTTTACACATAATTTTTAACAAAACAAGCTTTTTTTACTTTAATTTCAAATATTTGTTACCTATTTAAGAAAAATGTTATCAACGAATAAACCCACTGTTTTGGTTGGTAAAACCAAAACTGTTTTACAATAACAACATGTATTGACTACTTGGAGTTTTTTTTTCAATAAGTTTTGCCTTTATGTCTGCTTAAGAAAAAATAAACACCAAAGAATTGTTTACAACAATATACTTAACGTTTGCTAAAAAGCAAAGCAAGGTATCATGGAAAATTTTGAAATAGACTTTTTTATTGATTATGATTCACGATAAATAATTAAAAACAATTATTGCATAAGCAAAAAAGAAAAACAGTACTGTAAAATTAATATAAACTGAATCCATATATATGTATATGTATTGCAAAACCTATATTAGGTATGACTATCAGCTTCTTCTACATTGGACTGTTAGACATTGCACAGCCTAACCCATTGCACTCCCACACGCTAAGAATTTCCAAGAATAAATAGTACCATCTGCAGGTCCTTAGTTTTTTGACTGCCATTATTTTTATGATATGATTTTTCCATCATTTGTTTCGTTTCCAACCTTATGAGTTAATATATCTACATCAGGGATGTTAAAGTTGGTACAATTGTACTTTTTTTTGGTACATTTTGATCTTCTAAAGTACCGCGGTACTACCGTGAATCATTTGGTACAATTAAAAAATTTTTCATAGTTCCCCCTTCTTGAATTTTTAGTATAGCAAACAAATTATTGAGTCCTTTTCATTACATTTATTTTTTAAGTTATTATTCCTTTCATCATGATTTTAAAAAATCCTTCTTTTAAATTGCATTTTTTTATGCAATATGCACTTAAAATTATTAACATGGTTAATTTAGAAATACAATCAGAAGATGCTCGAATGCATGTACATATTTTAACAAAGGCTAACTTTTTTGTTCCGCCAAATAGAACGTAATTACATGAATAAAAATGTTTTGGATGAATGTGATATATCTATCGTAGACCTTTATAAAAATCACATTCCCTTTGAAGAAATTTATTGCGAAACAGAAGTGGATTTATATATTTCTACAAATAATATTAATATTAATATTTTTAAAGAAATGAAAGAAAATGCAAAAAAAAATTATATAAAATTTTGCGAAGTTTTGAGATCCAAAGTCAACTTTAATAACGAAATATGATAAAACTAAGCAAAGAAACAGACTACATGTGCCAACATTATCAAGTCTCATATAAACAAAGGCTTGGTTAAGATCGACAAATGCCTGCTGCTATGATGTAACAATTCCAAATAGTTTATTAACTAAACAAATAAATGCCTGATTTCGATCTCATATATATATATAAGACTTTTATGTACCTTATTTTAATCATACATATAATGTATGTTAATGTTAAGTTTTGTTTTTTTGTATACAATTGAATTTGTATATACTTTTTTGGTTGTTTTATTAAATTTAAAAAAATGGTACCGTGAAGGTCAAAAAAGTACATTTTTTTGGAAGTTGGTACCAAATTTAAAACCCCATTTAACATCCCTGATGTACATATATACTTTTTAATAAATTTTAATAGAGTCGAATTTCCCTATAATGAATCTGTTTCTATTGAACAAGAATATTTCTTCATTATTAATATAGAATATTTGTAATACAATAGAAATATATTTTCGACGTTTATTTAAAATAAACTGGTATATTTGTTAGGATTGCATTCTTTCAAGTCGTCCTTCATTAATATCCTCAAAAAGACTGTTATAAAGCCTTTTGTGTTAAATAATATATTACTTGTCTTCTACATCTTTAGAATAATAGCCTTTCTTATAAAGTGCTGGAATATAAATTACTTCTTGCTCCGTGTATAGCGTTGTAACTATGGGCTACAGAAGTTTTTTGAAATAATTCCTTATATGGAGACAAATATGCATATATGTATATGAGTCAAATTATTGTTCACAAAACTTGTTTTTTGTAAAGAAAAATTCAATTGAGAAAATTCATTATAAGGATGTCAAAATACACGTTATTTATAATGGAAAAGTTTGCTGTTTAAAATCAGTTTATAATTAAATTTAATGAAGTACATTTTTTAGTTTAATCCACTTCTAATTAGAAATAAAAAACTATGAATAATATGTCATAATAATATCTCTAATAATATAACATCTCTACGTTCTCAAATGCAGTACTGCCTGCGCTGAATCAGAAAATCAAACTTGTTTCACCATGTCAACGCAAACATAATGATGCTATATATTAATTGTGTGATTATTTTTATATGTGCATTTAACTATCTTGGGTGTTCTGGAAATCGAACACGCAAAATGCAAGAACTTAAGTCTTTTTTTTTAATAAGATTTTTGTAGTAAAAGATATACAAAAAAATACAATACAAGTATTTCTCTATTAAACAGAATTCTATAAGAAAAATATAAAAAATTGGATTAATAGTGTATGTTGCCGCCACTGGCAAAAACAGCTGAAATGCTAGTTTGCATTACAGTATTAAGTTTGCATTACTTATTAAAAAATAATCTATTACTTTGAAATGTCAAATTTTCGGAGTAAACGCTACCCGCGCCAGTAACAAACTCCATTTTATTATTTGCTTTATAACCTTTGTGCTTGCTGGGCTGGCGTGGTGATAAGTATTTATTTCGTAAGAATTACTAACTCTTTAAAATCTCAACTCTAATGGTTTCCATACCAAAAAGTGAGTTAGCTATATATATGTAAATTATAGTATATTATAATTTTATACATTTTCTTAAATAATAATGTATGTGATTTTAGGAATTTTAATATAAGAAACATTGGGTGAATAAATGTATATTTGAATTTTATCCCGTGTCTTCTTTATTCAAAATCCAGTGGAAATCATTAGCGAGGCATATTCCTCATCCCAACATTTTAAAATTCTTTTTGTGCAACTAAGAATCTTCTCGCCAACTTATAATTGTTGGCTAACCAAAACGTTTGCTACATCGTCAACGTGAAGTTTTTGAAGGTACATACACATATAGCGCCTATACTGCCAATCAGAGTAAGTACTAATGGAAGTAGAAGGTCAGCAATTAGGTTTAAATTGCCCACAATGTTCAAATCCCCCTATCCAAAATATGATAACCTGCACAAAATGTAAAAATGGGTATCATATTTTGTGTACAAATACCACTACAGACCAAATATCTGCCCTTACCTTTAAATGCCAAACCTGCATTACACCGCCGCCTGAGTCCATTAGGACTTCTTCTAGTCGTTCCTCAAAAAATTCTGAAGACAGACGCGTTCAATTAAAACTTCAACAGCTAGAAGAGCGTGCTGTTTCAATGAAATAAATTTCCAATAAATATAAAATTATCAAGCAGCACGAGCAGGACAGTCAGAGCGACTGTTTATCTCAAACTTCCAAATCGGTCAATAATTGGTTAAAAGCAGTTCCTAACCCAGAAGTTTCAGTGGAACAAGTTCAGTTTGACCCGAAAAGTCACCACACGAAAATTCTAGAAGAAATAAAACAAACGAGCCAGCGCCACCGCTGCCAAATGAATCTGTTTATTTAAGTATGCCCCCATACGTAGAAAATATTAATAATACAACATCAAGTAGATTTTATAATATTCTGCCTCAGTGCAATCGCTCTTGTGCACCACCGATTACTACCTATACGGCTGCAACGACATTTTCTGCATCTTTAATGTGTTCAAGTTCTGCCACCACCAATAGCTTTCAACAACGTCAGCAGCCTTATCGCCAATCTGTCACTTTCGCACCACCTGTGACAAGAAACACAGTACCGACTTATACAAATCCTCCTATAGTTTTAAATGAAAATTCTACATATTTGCACCAAAGTCTGCCGAACCCCAACGGTCATTCTACAGAGCATACTTTTAATATACCACCTCTCACAAACACTAATCACAATTCTTCTTCTGACTTGCCGCATAATTTATTTTCTAATATAAATTCTTGCAACCCACGTTTAAATCAAGGTCAGCTACAAGCACGACATTCTTTACCAAAAGAACTGCCTGCCTTCTCCGGCCAACCAGAAGAATGGCCCTTATTTTTGAATGGTCCACTAAAATATGCAGATTCACAGACCCTGAAAACCTTATCAGGTTATAAAAATCTCTAAGAGGAGACGCCTTACAAAAGGTTCAACATATGTTGGTACAACCCTCAAATGTTAATTGGGTAATTTCCATATTAAAACTTCTATACGGCCAACCTGAAAAAATAGTAAACTCAATTAAAAATCGAATTAAAACAACTCCTCCTGTTGATGAACACGACTTACCTTCATTTACTAATTTTGCAATCAATGTTAAAAGTTTAATTGCAACAATAGAAGCGGCAAATTTAAATAACGAATTAAACAATTCCTCACTTCTTCAAGAATTGATACAAAAATTACCACCATCTTATCAACTACAATGGGGTAACCAAAAGTTACAGCAGTTAAACCAAAACAAAAATCCAAGTATGTACGAATTCTCCAACTGGATTTTTAACATTGGAGTTTCTGCTACTTGTATAACAGTTGAAAGCTCTTCACAAAACAAAAGAGATCGAACTTTTAATAACACCAACAAAAAAGCTTACGTACATACACACAATGAGGATCGCAAGTATTTTGTCTGTAACAACAACAACTGCAAATCTATTTCAAATTGCCAAAAATATAATGCTCTTAATCGTGGAGAGAAATGGAATGTTGTAGGAAAGCACAAACTGTGTAGAATTTGTTTATGTAAACATTACGGTGAATGCAAGAAAAAAGCACAATGCGGTGTGGACGGCTGTCAACATTATCATCATTCTTCTTTGCATCGTTGTTCTCAATCAGACAGAAATAACAATGAAACCAACAACAACACCGTTGAGAATGTAAACAATACAACTATTTTAAACACTCATAACTATTTTAATACTCATAACACAGAATTTACGGAAATTTGATTTAAAATAGTTCCAATAACAGTGTACGGGAAAAATAAAGAAATAAAAACGTACGCCTTTATTGATGAGGGCTCTTCCATAAGCTTAATGGATAACAATTTACTGGATGAATTAGAAATTAGTGGTAAGCCCAACCCATTGTGTCTAAAGTGGACTGGAGGTATTAAAAGGTGTGAAAATAGTTCTAAAAAATTAACTCTTCATATTTCAGGCGAAAATAAGAAGATGATTGCAATTAATGTGTGTACAGTGAGTAAGATTAATTTACCGACTCAATCAATGGATTACGAATATCTGTCCAAGAAGTTCAATCATTTAAGAATTTTACCAATCAAAAGTTATTTTGAAGCTGTGCCAAGGATACTTATTGGTCTAAATCATTTTAACTTGGGAATTTCCAAAAGAATACGACAAGGTGGTCCCCATGAGCCTGTTGCCGTGAGCACAAATATTGGATGGATGATTTATGGAACTGTTGTTGAAACTTTAGAGCCAAGTAAGAAATTTTGTTTTTACACGCAAAGAAAAAACATGATTGATACAATCACAATCGCAAACTATCATTAATGTTTGTGGTTATGATTGTGTCAAACACGTCTTAAGCAACAATATATGTTCAGTTATAATGATTTTAGATAATTGTTGTCTCAAACATATTATTATGTTCAGAAGAAAAATGCGCACGATCTTTCAAACCATTTTCCTATATTTCCCAATACCATGCAAAATGTCTACTTCAACAATTTATATGGTTCTTACAATAAAAACAATAAAAAATGTAATTTAAAAAATTTATGTTTTATTACAAATATAATAAATAAAATATAGCATACATATATTAAAAATAAAATTAAATACACATATTAATATACCTGTGTATGTGTTTTAATTTATAAATTTACGTTGTGTGGTACAAATATATCCAAACAAATAAGAATTCCGTTTTTGAAAAAATTCGGGGCTGATGACAAAATTATGTGTCAAAATTTGTTATAGGTTTTTTTGGCTGCAAGAAAGACAAAATAATTGCATATTTATATATTTTTATAATTATATTAAAATAACTTACCTGTTTCAATAAACGTATAATAATTTATTTCGTTAGTTTTGCAAGGCAGCATGGCATTTTTCTCCCCGAAAAATGTTTTTATTATTCTGTCTCGCGGACGGAGAAAATGTAATTTTAAAGCACACACTGTTTGTTTTGACAATAAATGTTTGCATCTTAAGAGAATGTGTTTTCAAGCAAACAAAAATGATGGTATTAAACATACCTTTTGTGTTCAACTAATATTTTGATTGTAACTGTATAGTTGAAAATATATATTATAGTAGCTAACATATCAAATAATATAATATGTTTCGCTAGACCAGAGTACCTTTTTAGGTGTAAGCCACCATAAAATATTATTATAGTGAATTTAAAAATGTTAATGACAAAAACAATTTTTTAAGTTATATTAAGACTATAATTAATTTATGAGGGTAAACATATAAGGCAAGTATAAACAAAAATGGTCGTAGTGACCATTCATTAATCATGTTTTTTCTCTGCGTGTATGCGTGCGAGTGTAATAAAACGGAAGATAGTCTGGATGAATTAGTGAAGAGTTTTTACTCCTTTGATAGTTTAGGAATTTGTTTAAAAGATCCACTACTAGATAAAGAAGATGCACGTTCAATTAGCCTTTTAAAACAATTTACGAAACAAAGGAAAGATGGACACTATGAGGTGCCTCTACGACATTCTGAATTTGCCCGACAGTTATGAAATGGCTTTTAAACGTCTGGTTTGTCTTGAGAGAAAATTAAAACAGAGTTCAGAACTCTTAAATGTTTTTAAAAGTACTATTGAGAAATATACCTCTAAAGGTTATATAAGAAAATTAAAAAGTGAAGAAATAAAACAAAGTGGTGGTAAAATTTGGTACCTTCCAATTTTTGCAGTTTTTAACAAAAATAAGCCCGGCAAGTCGCGAGTCGTTTGGGATGCTGCAGCCAAATCAAACGGAGTCTCCCTGAACTCATTTTTATTAAAGGGCCCTAACATGCTGTCATCCTTACCAGCTATTTTATTTTCATTTCGCCTCAAAAAAGTTGCCTTTTGTGGGGATATCGAAGAAATGTTTCACCAAATTTTAATACGGCCAGAAGACAGAGATGTTCAGCGTTTTCTATGGCGGGATTGCAACCAAAATAATAAACCTGAAATTTACGTAATGGACGTAATGATTTTCGGAGCTTCATGTGCTCCTAGTATTTCACAATATATCAAAAAAAAAATTAATTGCTGCTAAATTTGAAGGAAAATGCCCAGCAGCTGTAAAATCAATAACAGAAAATCATTATGTAGACGACTTTTTAGAATCCATTGATACACCACAAGAAGCCATAAATTTCGTTTACAATAGCGTAGAAGTTATGAATACAATTTCTGGTTGTTGCACCAGCAATAATAAGTGTGTGAATATGAGCGAAGACCATCCAATAGAAAAGCAATGTTGCCATAACTTTTTGATGAGAATATGACAAAACTTAAAAAAAAATCTGCTAAAATCTGCTAAATCGTGAAATGAAGAAAATATCCTAAAAATCTGCTAAGATTAAAACATAAATTTTGTAAATACGTTGTCAAATTAAAGCGTATATTTTATACAAAAAACACAATATCAGCGTATCAGCGTATTATCATAGTAAAAAAATATATGTTGTAATATGAATTCATTTTTGTGTTTTAAAATTGAACATTTGAAATTAACGGCGATACGCCCTACGTGGTACGGCAGAATTGTGGTTCTAGTATAGGGTAACTTTTTATACTTTTTTAAAAATTAACGTAAAATAATTTAATTTGATTTATAAAATTTTATTAATTTAAATGCCCTGTAGAGAGGACAAAATAGTTTCCATTTCTTCGTTTTCCTCATTAGTTACAAGCTTCTCATATTTTTCGGACGATCTTATTTTGGATGCAAAGTCAGACGGTATTTTGAACGAATAGCAACAAGAATTGTCCAGTTTTAATCCTTCTCTGATTTGTAGGATACCGCACAGAAGATCCGTTTTCATTCTATTTCTTATTTTGTTTTTGACCAAACCCATAGTACTAAATAATCGCTCAACATCAGCGTTTGAAAAAGGTAGAACCAACAACGAAATAACAAATTCTGATAATTCTTCAAACGGGTTCTCCTGTACCGAGTTTTTAAAGTTGAAAACTTGTATCCAAAATGTTGTGGTGTCCATATTTGTATCCCAATGCTGTTTTGTAATATTTTCCCACTGATTCTGAATTTTTTCTATATCTTCAGCTTTTTTCTTGAACTCTTTCAGTAAAATATCAATTGGTCCCTTGGTTCCCTTAATGTATTCTCAATTGAAAAAAAAAGAAATTTTTTGTAAAATTTCTATGTTGTTTGGCAATCTATTTCTTAACTCCTTTACAAGCTCTTTTAAAAAATTTACACATACTGTTCTTATTTCCGCTTCATCCTCCTTTGAAATAATCTTTAAGTTAATTTTTTCTTTTATAAGATTTTCCATCCCATATCCCAAATATGGTTGAGGTAGTAAATACTCCTCATAATCATCCGCTTGTATTGATATTATTTCTGAAATTTTTTCCTTTGCATAAATTTTTCCTGCAATTGACTGCACAAGGAAATATAAATCATTTAATATTTTGAGTGGGTCACTTTGTTTCGCTTGTAAAGCTTTATTTGCTTTTTGGGTTTCAATCAAAATTGATTTTAAAAATGTTGAAAGTAAGAATAGCTTTTCGTCTTTGTAAAGATCAAACAAAATTTTGGCAGTAAAACATTTTTCGTAAATTTGAACAGTGCCAAAATGAGTTTTGAGTTCTGACCATTGCTCACATATTCTTTTTATTGTGACCTCAATAGACATCCATCGAGTGGGACAGGCTCGAATAATTTTAAGAGGATCGATATTATTATTTATAGCGTTGTAAATGCTTTTATAGTGTATTTGCCTTTTTTGAGATTTAGAAAACCAAGAGGAGGTTTCATTAGCTAAAAACTCCAAGTTTTCAGGGAAACATTTTGAAACGGCATGGGTTACAGCTAGTTGTAGTGAGTGACAAGCACAAGGAACAAGTATTAAATGTTGATTACTTTTTAATCGTTCAAGTTTTTTGTGAACGCCACTATTAACTCCTACCATGACATTGGCGGTGTCAGTTCCTAGCCCAGAAAGATTTTCAATAGATAAACCAAAATCTTTTAAAACTTTTGTTACTACTGCTGCGATTCCATCAGCAGTACCATCTTCACACAATTCCAGAGACAAAAATGTTGTTACTATTGCCTTTTTATTTCTGGTATAATACTTAATAACAACGCCAACATATTTTATGGTACTTACGTCCGTAGCCTCGTCTATAATCAGGCTAAATGGACTATTTCCTATATCCAAAACTAGTTGCTCTTTGAAATATGGGCCCCAAACGTTTTTTAGGATAGCAGTACATTTAGTTCTTCCAAGTGAAATTTCCGAAGACACTGGGTCAGTTTTGTGGTTTTCCTTCTCACATTCTATAAGGTGTTTAATGGGATTGATTGATGAATGACATGCTACATACAATGCAAGTCTGGCTTCAGTAAATCTTGCCGATGTGGTTAATTTATTGTTTGTGGAATTATATGGAATCTTCTTTTGCAATCCTTCAAACGGCTCTGAAAACAATTTATGTTTTTTACTTACAGCATGATATTTAAGAGTAGAAAGCTTTGATTGTATTTGGCAATTGCAGTATTTACATTTAACAAAGGAAGTGTCATTTTCATTAATTATAATCCATTTTTGGAAAATAGGGTTTTCTAACCAACCCCTTCGGGCTTTCTGCAAATATTTTTTTTTTCTAGAAAAAACAAAAATTTTTAGTTTCAATCATTATTAATATCATGGTCACATACCTATCACCAATTTGTTCAACACTCTCATTTGTAACACCATCATCACTTAAATCTATTACATCACGATTGTTGTTCTCGGCATCCACTTTGTTGTCACCATCACCGTTTTTTTTCCAGAATTTACGTTATTAACGTCAGCATTGTTGTTGTTGTCTCGGACAGAATCATTTTTGGTTTTATTTATGTACCTTTAATATAAGCACCCAATATTTAATATGAAAATTAGACAAAACGTTATAATAAAATTAATTACATACCTATCCATTCCAAATTTTAAGTAGAAATAATACGAAATAACAAATCAAAAAAAAACACTTATGTATAAATTTCACTACCTGCAATAACATAACTGTTTTATGCCAAGTTATTTTTATGATTTTTGTATCAGTTGTAAATAAGGGTAGTATCTTTCACAGTAGTATAATTGTAGTATTGTATATATTTCACACTGCAAAAATCATTAGACAAATTTTGAGAAAAACGAAGTAATACAGGTTTTAATATGAAATTGTTTAAAAGAAAAAATATGCTAAAAAATCTGCTTTTAGACAAGGAAATATGCTAAAAAGCAATAGTGGTTAAAAACCAACTCAATCTGCTAAATCTAGCAGAAAATATGCTAAAATGGGAACACTGTAGAAAAGGTTCTAGGCGTATTTTGGGAACATCAAGAGGATGTTATAACATTTAAAATGGCGCCATGGCTCATAGAGAGTGAAATTTTTTCTTGTAGAAAAATACCTACTAAACGAGAAATGCTGCGACTAGTAATGTCAATTTATGACCCTCTTGGTCTTATCGGTAACATCATCATGTATGTTTAAATATTGTTACAAGAAGTTTGGCGCTCTAAAATAGATTGGGACGAAGAAATCTCCGAGGAGCTGATGAATAAATGGTCACAGTGGGTTGATGTGTTACCTTGTATTCAACAGATTAAAATACAACGTTGTAACTTACATAGCTTGCCTAATTATGAAGGGGTTGAAATACAGCTGCATACCTTCGTGGATGCTAGCAGGGATGGATATGCTGCTATGATCTATTTTCGCTTAATAAAAAATAATATAGTTTTTTGCTCTTTAGTTGGATCTAAAACCAGAGTAGCCCCAATAATAATTACGTCAGTTCCACGTCTGGAAATAATGGCTGCATTATTTGGTGCTCGTTTTGCTAAATTTATATGCGATAATCATAAATTTAAAATCAAAAAGAAATTTTTTTGGTCTGATTCAAAAACAGTATTAAGCTGCATCATTTCTGACCATCGAAAATATAATCAATTTGTGGCATTTCGTGTCACTGAAATTTTGGAAAAAAAGTTCAATTAACGAGTGGCGCGTTACGAAAATTTTTTGTTTCCTCATTCTTGAATTTGCAAAAAATTCACAAAAAAAAAATTACACGTTTTAAATTCTTCTTTCATGAAAAAATTCATGAATGGTTAAATTTGAGCGATCATATACATATGAATTTTTCGGAACTCTGGTATATACATAAGTACATATGTATGTAGTGGTTTGTCGCGATCTAGAGAGGGCCTCCTCGGGAACTGGATGCAGATGTTAGTATGTACTCTGAAAATATAAGATTGGTTGTTCTTGCATAGTTTGTTATGGTGATGATTGCCAAGGGAGATGGTAAAGTTTGGTTAATTTTGTTTTACTTGTTTTGGCTTTTCTACTTTTCTCTGTTTCTCTCTACACTGTGTCCATACTTATTGGATTTGACTATGCTACAAGAATTTGGACACCAATTTTGTCAATATTACACATACATTTCTATAGATCTTTTAACTATATTCCTTATAAGAATATTTCTTTGATTTTCTTTGCACTTTATTAAGGTAATTCTATAGGTATAATTAAATTTAATACTGGCATAGCGATCAATTAATTATCATTTCCTTTTTGAATATTTTTTGGTTTTATTTGACATTGGTAAGAATCTGTATTCGCTTTTCATGCCATAGGTATATATTTTCTGTTTGCCTCTTGTAAATATTGTTGTTTATTTGATTTGCACTAGATTCAACTTTATGTTGGGAAAATCGGAAAACCTGTATGGAGTGAAATAATTTAGAAGTTGTTGTTGGTCTGGATCTGAGGGGTTGAGTTGAGTTATGTCCAGTGTGGTCATTTTGGCATTTTTGCAGCTAAATTTAGCATTAAAAATTAATATTTAGCTGCAAAATTTTAATTTAGCACTTGGCATTTTATTTAGCATTTATGGAAAATTGTTTAGCTTTTTTTAGCATTATTTATTTTAAAAATTACGACGAATAGTTTTATTAACTTTACTAAAAAAATTTTATTAATTATAATATATTTTTACTATAAATAGTTGTACCTAAAATTAAATTTCGTATAAAAATTTATAATTCTTATGTTAAGAAACCTGTCTTGTTAAAATAAATTAAATATTCAAGGAATATTAGAAATGCCCTTATCATGTCGATCGGAAACATTATTCACCCTTTGATATTACGATATAAAAGTACAAGGAAATTTCTCTTTGTATTTAGATAAAAATTCAATACTGTAAAATTGTTTGCTCAAACTGCTCTTAAACTATAAAAATAAAATTGAGAAATTTTTATATTGAATCGTTTGTATCAGGGGCTTGCGCGCCCCTAAATTTAAAATTTAATCTTAACTATGTGTATCAGATGCTTTACCAAAATCTATTCACTTGATTAAATGAAACCATTTATTTTAATATCGTTACAAAATTAATCACTGAAATGTATTTAGTTTCGAATAAAATTTTATACTGGTAATAAATTTTTTAAATAATTTTTAGCATTTTTTGGTCTTGTCTAATGCCAGATTTAGCTGTAAAATTTTTTAGACCTGGCCACACTGGTTATGTCTGTTAGATGGAGGTGATTATTTGTTTATTTTGCTGCGAATATTCAAAGGTGAGGTGAACGTAGTCTTCGGGAAATGTTGCAGGGTTAATCAAAATATTCAAATACACCAAATATATGAGATATGATGTCTTAAAGGGATTAAAGGGAAGTTGCTTATTTTATATTAGTATTTACATATAAAAGGTTAAAATAGTTTTCATAGTTTTGGGAATGATATTTGAATGGAAGCTGTATGCTTTAATGTGAAACGATTCAATAAAATTTAATTTGCAGTAATATATTTTGGGCGAAATTTAATCTGCATACGAACATTATTAAATGGTTTAAGGCCATTACGAAAGAAGGTTGCATGGGGGACTATGTGATATTTTAGACCGATTCTCACAATTTACATAGGTTTCGTTCTTATGACAATTCAAACGTATTAACCAAATTATATAAAATTGTCAAAAAATTGCAACTTGTACTCTGCGCACACGGACAGACAACAAGCCAGATCGACGGACATAGAATCGGTTTAACGCACCGGAACAAAACGGAGCTCACAGAACACGAAGTAGTTATAGTAGTTATATGTTTATATACGTTTAATTGCTAACCCCGCATAATTACCCAAAAATATTGGCACTTGGGGCGAGCCAATTATCCGTGGAATACTGTATACCAAATTTATATCAACATTTTAAAATCCTATTACAGTTTGAGCTTATTTTAATAAAAGTGTGAAAACTAAAAATTTATAAAATAAAAAACACCGGCTTCGCTAACTAAAGCTTCTTTGCATAGACGTCCTTCGGGCGTAAGGATTTTCTCCTCTATGGCATAACAAACACCAGCTTCGCTAACTAATACTTCTCTCCATAAATAACATAGGACGGGTGGTTAAATTTTAAGGGCCGATGTTGAATGTAAACCACACCTTAACGTCAAGTTTATTTCTGCATTTCATTTGACATTTCTCACATACACAATCGAGCGTGAAAATGGGCGTTTAAATCGAAATGGCTCTTTTGCGCAGCAAATTCAGTGGCTGTGTTATCTCACGTGGTGGCGATGCCAATTGGCCGCCAAGATCATGTGATTTGACACCGTTGGACTTCTTTCTTTGGGCTTATTTGAAAGAAAGGGTATACGTCGATAAGCCAGCAACAATTCAAGAGCTAAAGGATGAGATAATTCGGCATAGAACCTCAATTATGCCTTAGCGCCATCGAAAACTTGGGCCATCGGATGTAGGTCCAATATTTTGTTCCATACATAATGGAACCATACCATTATTATCATTATAAAAAGAAATGACAATAATATCCTAAATTTAACCACCCTTTATAAAATTTCATCCCTGGCTTCTGGGCGAAGTGCTGTGTGGTACAAGAAATTCACCTGTGGTAGTGGAGGTATCCGCTCTACCATTATCCGTATAATTGGCCATTGAACACCGTACGACATACACCAGAAAAAATATTAGCAGCATAACGCGTCATAGCGCTGATGTATTTTAACATCAGCACTATGACAAGTGTCTTCGTTGTTGACCCCATGATACTTTACATCACTGTTATGTCTGCCTTAGTATCACTTGGCTAAATTGCCATCAGGGTCAAAAATTAAAATTATGTCATCAATGGGATGACACATTGGCATCACAGAAATGACCAATCGGAGTCGGTTTTATTAAGCATGTCATCAGTGCGATGGCAAACTGTCATCAAATTGAGTCATTGTAACTGACCTTAAGTCAAATTGAGAGAATATCGTTAGTAACTTACCCGTAACACGTGTTTTTTCACTTTTGTTGTATTCCGCCCTTTGCTAACAGAATAACATTCAATTAAAAGACACCGCCAGCATGACCGATATGGTTTTCGTAATAATTCTATTTTAAAAATTTGATAGTTTTAAATAAATAGTTAAAAAAAAAATTGAATATTGGAATTTTTGCTTCTAATTTTCCTTTTTTAACATGAAAATAATGGTAATAATATATTACGACTGGATATATTATATTATCGCACTGATGATATTTGTCATCGCACGGATGACTTGAAATATTATGTCATCGCATTGATGACAGTTTGTCATCGCACTGATGACCTGATATATTATGTCATTGCACTGATGGCAAACTGCCAGTTTGTCTGTATTGATTTCAAAATACATTAGCGTTATGACGCCTTTCCTAAGAGAATATCATTATTTACTTGCCCGTAACACGTGTTTTTTCACTTTTGTTGTATTCCGCCCTTTGCTAACAGAATAACATTCAATTAAAAGACACCGCCAGCATGCCTGATATGGCTTTCGTAATAATTCCACTTTAAAAATTTGATGTATTTAAATAAATAATTAAAAAAATTAGAATATGGGAATTTTTGCTTCTAGTTTTCTTTTAAAACCAGATCTGTCAACCGTGTGAACTGAAAATTTTAGTTGGAAGATGAATTTATTGTCAGACCGTTGTTTGCCAATGAAATTGTATAATTTTCTTACAATCGTCTGAACTGACAATTTACTTTTGGTGGCATGTTTTTTTTGGCTGTATATTGTCACCACATTGCCCGACCTTACATTATTGTAAGATCTGACCGCCATCTTAAGCTTAATAATAATAAAGAAAATAAATGTGAGCTGCTGCAGATTGCCCCTCTGCATCAGCTAGGCCTTTCGTGGTCGTCCTGTTCGTCTTATCTTTTGCACTGGGTAAAGACATTTATCAGAATTGCACACTACCGGTGTTAAGGCTGATACATAATCAGACTTATTACGGTTCTCGATATACGTAAGTCGAATTTTGTAATACATTACGGAAAACAAGTTGTGTCCTACTTTAATCTACTACAGAGTCGTTTTCGAAATCGAGAACCGTAATAAGGCTGAATAAGTTCCTAGTGATAAAGTGACATCATCTTGATGAGCAATAACATATGCTTTTGTCATCAAATTAAACTCCATTATCGCTTATTATCTTACGAGCTACTCCATAGCTTAAAAAACTTCGTCTTTTAATGCTTTGACACATGCAATTTTTTCGTGAATCAATTTATATCTCCTCTGACATAATAGTGAGGCACAATAAATGTGATATGTGTAGCTGTTGGACAAACTGCAACTTCCAACAAAATCTTGTTGGTGTACGAGGAAAGAGACGGGTATCCCCCTACACGAAAAATATTATATTGCTTACATCTGAAAAACTTCATTAGTAAGGCACATCAGATTTAATGTACGTAACAGTTAGAACGAATTGCATGTTCCAACAAAATCTTGGAGATAGGGTTGCCATTCGTACAGTTTTAATCAGTACATGTACTGTTTTTTGTTTAAAGTACTGATTTATGCATTACAAGCAAATCAGTACGCAAATGTACTGAATTTTTCATTAATGTACTGTTCTTGTATTCTTATAATATACTAATATTGTTCAGTATATACTTTGTCATATTGCCAATTTTTTTGCAATACAAATATTAATATATGTAGATGTTCTTATTGATAAGATATTTACATTAAGGCCCTAATCATGTACAACGCAGCGCAACGCCAAACAATAACATTGAAAGCACAAACAATGTCATAAATATTTTGTAATTTTGTTGTTGCTTTCTACAGAAATTCACATTGCGTTTTAAAATTTCAAACGCTCCATTGCTTGTGTCGTTGAAAATTTTAAAACCGTACATGAATTTCTGTTGAAAGCAACAACAAAATTACAAAATATTTATGACATTGTTTGCGCTTTCAATGTTATTGTTTGGCGTTGCGCTGCGTTGTATATGATTAGGGCCTTAATATTTTTGCCGAGTCAGTTCGAAAAAAGAAGGCAGTAGAAGAAAAATGGAAAGTGTTTCAAATTGGTGGTGCCTAAACGAATTTGAGAAAATGCGTAATTTTATTTCTTCCATTGCACAATCAAACGTGTTTACAGAACCAATCTTTCTTTTTCAAAGTTGAGAAAAGAGAAAAACAGGCTCCTAATACAAAACCTAGAAAGTGAGTTGCAGATAAAGACAAACTTTGGTAATAGCTCTAATGAGTTTTACAATTTCTTGAAGGCCGCAGACAGGAAAGAAATTGTGGACAATGTATAAAAAGGCCATAAAAATTTTTAACTTATAACATTGTAAATATTTATATGTAAATATATTATTTATAAAAATCATTAAAAGATTTTGTTTGTTGTGCTTAATTCCCTTTTTTAATAATTGATAAAAAAAAATACTAAAATTTATAGGAATACCTACAAACACTCAAAAAGTATTTTTTGCATATATATAAAAGCTTAAACAAAATACCAAACAATAAATCAGTGATGAGCTTATCTTTTCTCACAATTCCCGCTACAATTATTTGGAATTCTCCCAACATTAATTGTAGTTGCAAGTGGGTAAAGAAAAACATATTACCAACAAAAACAAAGTGCTTTTATTGTTTTCGCAAGAAATCAATATAAAAACATTTTGCCAGTTCAATTTTTATGCACGTGCACTTGCAAAAATTTATTATCAAAGTTTGATTTGGGAATACTATTATTTAATTCACAACAAACAAAATCTTTTAATAAATAATAGTAAACCCAAAAACAACTTTGATAACAAATCGCTCATTTCGTGCAAGACCGTCACAACTCAAAATTTGAAACTTTACAGGAGAGCCTTTTTAAGATTCCAACCTATTATTTCTCACAAAATTGCTAATAACGAATTTAAATGTGTAGAGAAATATAAAGTTTAATATGTTTAAAATCCATTTACCGAGTCTCGTGTATTGGAAGAACGGTATACTTTTGTATAGACACGGTTTTATAATTCGATATTTGAATTGTGACACTATTGCTGTAAACCTGTAACATTAATTGAAGTCATAAGTGAAAATGTGACTATATTGTTAAAAAATATTGTTTATTGATTGAATTCATACACAACTTTATTGTATTGTCTAAAATATTGGAAAACAAAAATTAAAGCAAAATGTTTTCTTAAAACATAATATTCAGATTAAATGTATTGAATTGGTACAAAAATATGTAATTGTTTTTAAAATATGTACTAGAAAATTAATTTCAATTCAGCGTACAACATACATATAAAAGCTAATATAGAAAGTTTTATAAATTGTCATAAAACGTATTGTAATATTTAGGTATAAGACCCTTATGTAATAATTCCATGAGATCATTTTTTTTTCGTTCTGATATGCCAGGCTTAGTAGAAAATGCTTGTACAAAATGTATTTGTTTATAACTAATTTTGGTTTTTAATATTACAACATTTTCAAAATTTTCGTTTGAGTAACTGGTTTTGTAGAATAACATATTAGGCGTTTCTTTGCTAACTTTCAAAACCTTTATGTTATTTATTTTTACATTTTTCATATTTATCGGTCCAATATCTGTTTGCAGCTGTTTAATGTCGTAGAAATCATCAAAGCACATTTCATTGACTTTGTATGGATTACCGGTTTTTTTTTGCAGTTTTTATTATAGAAATAAATGTTTCAGGTGTATAAATGGGACCACTTCTTAAATGACGCTTCACACTCCTCTCAATGACTGAATGAACACCATCGCCTTCATTTTGGGTATGCCCCTTGATTAAATACTTGTGAGTTATTGTCTCGATATTCAAATAACGTACAGCGAACAAGTAAACCGATAGCATAAATTTGTTTTTTTGCTGTCCTGCGCAATTGTCAGAGTAAAATATAAAATGTTTGATTTGTTCTTTAGCAGATTTCTCCTTCATAAAGCGAAGTACACAAGTTCCCAATTCGTTTGCACCTCTATTAGCACAGCTTTCATCCCACACAAAGCAGTCACAATTATTATCAATTAAATTAAAAATCGTGAAGTTCATTACATTTAATTTAGATTTATAGTAGAAAACAGAGACATCGCCTTTTGGGAGCTGCAAAACCGCTTGCATATCATAAACAGCTACAATTGTGTCCGGTGGGCTGGCTTCCTTATCAGAAGATTTTTCAATTCTTGACAGTTCCTTTTTTGAAATATGCTCTTCGTATTTTTTTTTCAATTCTGGTTTGTTCTCTTGTTCTGCACTTTCATATGCAAAGCAAAGTTTACACTGGTCCTTCTTTGGTATAAAAAAAGAAATGTTGAATTCTGATTTAAAAATGCGATAAAACAGTCCGTAATTGCCATATTCTACATTCTTTTCTCGGCAAAGATCAATATAATCGTTGTGAAGGTTTGCAACAGTCTTGCTTCCATCAATGAACAGTTTTGTGGTATTTGCTCGTGTGTAATGACTTTCGATCTTGGGTATAGATTCAATAAACGATTTAATTCCATCTCTTATTTCTGGCTTTACTTTAATATGTTTTCCATGTTTACCACGTTGATCGTCTTCCATGAGAATATTGGCAACTTTATTCTTCTTTTCTATAACTGTTCTAATATTACGACTGTTGATATCTAATGTGTTCATAAAGAACAGCTTGCAAACTTGTATTGGCTCTTCATCATTTTTCAAGAAATACTTCATATTTTTTTGTCTTGCTGGACGAATTCCTCCCTCTCGGACATATCGATATCGTGGCTCGTTTACAGTCATACAATTCAATATAAATTGCCGCTGCTTTTCAATATTAGACAAGGACCAGTATGTGGAAAAAATGTTTAAGCGGTCTACTTCACTAAATTTGTTAAAGCATTTTAACCTACATCTTTCTGTACAAGGGACTTTTACACATCTTTTAGATCGTATTTTTTTATTTTTGTTCCACATTTCATACTGTTTGCCAGAATTTCGAAGATTTTGCTTAATACTGCGACTCCATTTTTCAGTATTGCGTTGGCGTTTTTTTCCTCTCTGGGGCGACTTGGTACTTGTTGCGATTTCATTATTTGCGATTACATTGTCAGTACTTACATCACTTTCCAAACAAACGTCTTCAGGTTGATTATAGTCGACATCAAGATGGGAGTCGTCTGACCCGAAATCATGAAAGCTACTGGAATCATGTGAGCTAATAGATGGTCTGTGTTGCCCGTCCATGACTGACATTTACGACCTGTTCGATCACTTGCCTTTTGCTTAAAATTATGCAAAATATCGTGCGTAAACTTCCGATTCTTGTAAATTCAATATGATCGCAATAGATTAAATTATTACAAATTAGTCGACTTGTCTTATCCAAAGTAATTCAGAAAAGAATTAAACAAAATGTCATCAAAGCTCAACTGTCATGTAATTTGCACTTGTTGTATAGCATGGTATTAAATTTTACATAGTGGTGCTGCTAAAGCAATACACTGTAACACGATCTGTGGAATAAATCAAAATTTATTTAACTATACGGAATGTGAGTAAAAATTATTTGCTATAACGACACAACCAACAATGTAACCTAATTTTATAACAACCAATTTATATATTTCTGGCAATAACGATTCATTTGAAGTTAATACAAATCGGTACAAAAATTGAATTCATTAGATTAATTGTAATAACGTCATAACCTAAAATAATATTTAGTTTAACAAAATAGTTAACTACAAGAACGTTACATTTTTTTTTAGGATATGTTTAAATGCAAATGTTCTTGATAAAGAAATAGAAATATCCAATTCAATAAAGTCACATTTAGATTTGATGCACTCTAACAACAAAGTATTTCCACATTTTTACCTTCTCTTTCACTAAAATACAGTTATAAAATGAAATGTTTATTTTTTGCTACAAAGAAAACCACTTGTACAAGAGGAATGCCAAACACAAACTGAAATGTGACCTTGTTGATGTTAATTGCTCAAGTTTGTTACGAGAGGTCATAGCGTCACAAGCATCTGTATTACCGTTATTTTTTCGATAATTCTCTCCGTTCTTAGATCAATTTGTAGAGATTTAAGAGAAGAACATTTATGCATTACTAACTCGAAAATGCCAAATTTTGAGTTGTGACGGTCTTGCACGAAATGAGCGAAATGTTTGCAAGTGTACGTGCATAAAACACTGAACCGGCAAATTGTTTTTATTTTAATTCCTTGCGAAAACAATATCATACTTACCAAAACTTACCGATAATCAAAAACTTAGAGAAATTATAGAAGATGAACAAGTTAAATTAGCACACAGACCCAACAAAACAATTTCTACATTATTTACAAAAACAAAAACCAAAATTAATAAAAAAGAACTAAACAACGTAGTGTATGAAATTACATGTGTAGGCAAACGAGACGAAAAGCGTGGGAAAATATACATAGGGACAACAAAACGAAGCTTAGGCACGAGAATAGCAGAGCATGAAACTGATATAAACAAACAGAAATTAACAACAGCGTTGTCAACGCATTGTTTTGATACTGGACACTATATTGATATTGAAGGAGTTAAAATATTGAACAGAGAGAAAAACACAAACAAACGATACACTCTTGAAAATCTTCGAATACAGGAAAAATCAAACAACGCAATAAATAGAAAAGAGGATAAAGACGGCAAAAATGCAAATTACACAATCGCAATAATTTAGTATTAGTTCAACTGTGATATATTAGCAGTAATTAACTAGAATATTTAATCACTTTTTATTTTTATTTTAAAAACTTCGTGTTTTATGTTGTAAAACTTGTGTGTTTGTATTATAAAATGTAAATTTAACAAAGATTGAATGTAAGTTTGGTTATTGTAATGTGGAACTTTATTTAAGTTGCTCCTAAATATTATTTTATTTTTGTTTTGTGTCGTTGCCAGATTTAATAAACTGAAAAATCCCAGATGAAGTTGGAAAATACCAACGAAACGTAGGATGAATATATAAATAAATAATCTTTTATTTAAATACAAATGACCTTGAAAGCCTGTTTAGATAAATTCTATAAAAATAATAACAATAAAAGCACTTTGTTTTTGTTGGTAATATGTTTTTGCTTTACCCACTTGCAACTACAATTAATGTTGGGAGAATTCCAAATAATTGTAGCGGGAAATGTAAGAAAAGATAAAACTCATCACTGATTTATTGTTTGGTATTTTATTTTTCATTCCCTCTGTAGTCTTGTTTGCTGATAGCTTTGGCTTTTCTAAAATTATTTAGGAGAACTTTTCTGATGATCTGGCCTAAGCAACCAGTGAAATGCGCATAGGAACAGCTTATCCTCCAACAATAAATTTCAGTATTTTTTTTAAACAATTATTAAAAAAGGGAATTAAGCACAACAAACAAAATCTTTTAATAAATAATAGTATTCCCAAAAACAACTTTGATAATGAATTTTTGCAAGTGCAAGTGCATAAAAAACTGAACTGGCAAATTGTTTTTATTTTGATTTCTTGCGAAAACAATAAAAGCACTTTGTTTTTGTTTTTAGTTTGTTTTTTCTTTACCCACTTACAACTACAATTAATGTTGGGAGAACTCCAAATAATTGTAGCGGGAAATGTAAGAAGAGATTAACTCATCACTGATTTATTGTTTGGTATTTGGTTTAAGCTTTGATATCTTTGCAAAAAATACTTTTTGAGTGTCTGTAGGTAATTCTCATTCCCTCTGTAGTCTTGTTTGTGATAGCTTTGGCTTTTCTAAAACTATTTAGGAGAACTTTTCCTGATGATCTAGCCTAAGCAACCAGTGAAATGCGCATAGGAACAGCTTATCCTCCAACAATAAATTTCAGTATTTTTTTTTATCAATTATTAAAAAAGCGAATTAAGCACAACAAACAAAATCTTTTAGTAAATAATAGTATTCCCAAAAACAACTTTGATAATAAATTTATAAAAATCTATAAATCTGAAAAACGATTGTTCCTTTTGTAATAATTAATAGTAATTAGTTGTAAATAAGTTTTAAATAAGTTTTTAAAATTATTTTGAAGATAAATATATAACAAGCTTCGTTATTTCAAGTGTTTCATTTTTTTTTAAGATTGTTGCCTTAGATTTGTAGCTTGGTGCTAAAAAGGCCAATGTCAAATAATTCATTTTTAAGAAAATTTAAATTTTAGTTTTTTTAAAGAAGAGTTCTAAGTGAAATTGGATAGCAAACCTTTTTTGAAGCTGTTCTCGGTTAAATTAGACATTGGCTGTTTCCGAAAAATAAAATAGATTCAGAATGTCCTTTTAATTGCAAAATGAAATTAATTATGCTGGTAGATATAGCAAAAAACTACTTTTATTTAATTTTATGTTGACCTATATTCAATAATTATTATTATAATAGAATAAAGGAAATAAAGTTACATGTTGGTCAGGTTTTTTCGTCAAATATTTGCTAGATGTGACCTTAAGAAAAATTACCTTAAGCAAAATATTGTCATTGGCCCTTTTAGTACCAAGCTTCAGACATAATGAACTCAAATTTTGCTTTTAATAAAATTAATGTTTCTTTGAAAAATATTAAACCAAGTAGCTAACAAAAAATTAAGAATCGAGTTTTTAACAACTTGTTGCGTTTTAGATTTTTTGGTTATTCACTTTGTATTCCCGCTAAAAATATATTCGGAATTTAATTATTGTTTTGAAAAAATTAAGTTTTATTAATTATATTTTGTCACTGTTAAAATTATAGAATGAATTCAAGTTTTGTTTTAAAAAAAGATTAAAGCTTTTTATGTTATTAATGTGCAATTTTATATTAAAAAAGTATATGTACTGTTTTTTAGGAAATTGTACTGATTTTTTTTCTGTTGTGTACTTGTGTACTTTTCTCTGATTTCAAAAATGGCAGCCCTACTTGTTGATATAGGAGGGGGAGACGGCTACACAACATACAAAGAATTATTATTTTGGTTAAATCTGAATAACTACAATAGTGAGGTACACTAAATTTGACATAAGTAACTCTCAGAACAAACGGCACATTCCAACAAAATCTTGGAGGTATAGGAGGAGGGAGACGGAGTCCCCCATACAAAAAATCATTATTTATTAATAAACGTAATTTTAAGTCACGCACTCGCCGCAAATTTTTTTCTTATGCTAATCCTGCAAAGCACTACGCTTGTCAGCAGGAGACCAGAGTATCTGGTGGCAACCAAACCCGCAACCCCCGCACTATTAGAGTAGCTCACTAACAAGTGGCCTACAGGGTATGCCATTGCAAGAGTTTGGATGCGCATTACTCAAAAAAAAATTTTTTTTAATAAGCCTAAGTTAGTTCGTGAGTGAGTCAAAATTAAATTTTAATTTACGCACTCCATTTTTAATCATTATAATATATAAATTTAGCCACGGTCAAGCGTGACTCACGACATCTCGAATAAAAACACATAAAACAATGACCACAACAACAATAAAAATATAGCAGAATTGTGAAGCGCTTTTTGTTGGAAAACTCAAGGCGTGTTGCTACTAATTTATACATAACTTCTAGGGTGGACCAATGCGCAGCATAATTTTTTTTAAGACCACTGATTTGTTCAACCTTCAAAATAAAGTTAAAACCTCTACTTAATTGAGCCCCATTAATAACTTTTTGCGTTTTTTTTTGCCTGTTTTTCACTTTTTTTCTTTCAATGTTTAATTTTATCGCGTTACTACAAAAGTACAGTTACATATTTGACATTTATTTTTTTTGTCTAGCTATGTAGAATTTTGTGCACTTTAACCGAGTGGTTTTAGTTTTCACTGTACTTGAACTTTTTTTTTTAATTTATCCGTGAAATCAACGCTTTTTGCCCCTGTGTGCGGCGGTTAATCTCTATTAAACTAATAAAATATGTTTAAATATGAAACTTCTATAAATTTGTATTTGAATATACATTAGACCGACTCACCTTGTATGAAGCTGAAAAAAGTGTTTTTATTACCCCTCTGAAAATAAAGCTTGATATGCCTTATGATTATTCCCAAAATATTTTGGTTCTTGCGTTGACCATCAGTGAGCTGGACCATTTTAAAAAAAGATCTTTTTCACATTATCCAGCATTTGTTATTTTCGCGACAGCAGAGCAATAACCAGTTATATGGACTCTCAGCATTTTATAAAGCAACGATTACGGAGTTGTGTGAGTTATCGAAATTTGTTCAAACTCCGGTAAAAAGTTTTCCAGCTATATGGAAGAAGGTGGAGTACCTCAAAAGGAGATATCGGTGTGTTATCGAAAGTACCAGGTCATATTGCAAACCAAATGGAATCGTGCAAACTTTATACAAATATAGAATCGCGAAGAGATTTTTTATAAATTTTATATTTTAAAAATTTATACCCATATAAAATATGCAATACATCGCGATTTCCGCGTTTTATGTGAATAATTACAAAAAAAAAAAATAATTCACAATATTTGAAAACAGATTCAATTTTGAAAGCAGAACATTATTTCCACATACGTAGAATTTGTAAGAAAACCCGAAACGAAAATATGTATTTAGTTAAATATCTCAATTAGTATGCCGCAAGTGGTCAAGTTTTATATACCATTGGATGCTGCTTCAAAAACTCTTTTCGATGATACCAAATATTATTTATGTCGTCTTGGAGTAAAGTACAAAAAAATTCGAAAAACTGAAACATACCTTTTTTAAAAATGGTCCAGCTAACGGATGGTCAACGCTAGAACCAAAATATTTTGGAAATCATCATAAAACATATCAATGCTTTATTTTCAGAGGGGTAACAAAATCACTTTTTTTTGAGGCGCTCTAATATACATAAGTGGGTAGGTATGTAAGTACATGCAGTTTGACAACTTTTTCATGTTCACCTTTCATTAGCCTTGATTTATGATTCCCTACTTTATAATTGTAGCGGGTTTGAGAAGTCGTAATAACCATACCTTCTGTATGTTACACGAGCTTCTCACTTTGTGTAAGCAACAATGTCCAAGGCAGCCGGTCCTTTTGCTGAGAATATACTTACTTGCACATTCTGAGCGGTTACTCTATCTTTTTATCCATGAATGAAATGAATTGGTATTAGCGTAGAAATAAGTTATTATTTAGAATTTATAATAAAATTAATTAATATTTGAAACTTCAATGGCTAATAAATCAGTGAGTGCTTAAACGCTGGTTTAGTTGAACTTAATTTAAATTTATATGTAGTTTAAACTCAACAGTTATAAATCAGTGTCCCATGCATTATATGTAGTTTAAAAAGTAGCATGTGGCATCGATAAATGTTGTCAAATTCATATGGTGTGTATTGGTAGTTTATATGTTTACTGCTTTATAGATTTTTTGGTTTAAACACATTTTAAACCAAAAACAGAGTTTAATTTGCTCTAACTTATTACCCCAAAACGGGCGGCCGCACAAGCGGCTTGTGATGTGACCAAGTCTGGATTTATATCAGCCACATTTTGTTTGATAGGTGTGTCGCTTGTGTCTTCAAAACATCTATGGGATTACATGATCGTTGTATGGAAAATGGAAGTGTTTATGAGAAAAGGGATTCCAGAAAATTGACGAACTAAGAAAAGGACGATGGACAATAAGTAGAAAACAATTAAGTAAAATTTTGTGTTCATGTTAATAAAAAAATAAAAATAACAAAACAAAACAAAGAAAAAAATTTTGTTACATTAAATATTTTAAAACGTTAAATTTTTAATAAAACATATCAGTTATTATAATACACTAGCTGACCCAATCCGCGTTGCTGGCCCTAAGCAAACATTAGTGTTGTATTACCAGACGATTTAAATTGATCTTTAAACGAAATTTACGGCCTTTAAATAAAAATCCATGAAATACCTATCATAAAGTTTTTTTACAGAATAACTTACATATGGTGTAGATAAAATAAATATGGTTGTATGTATGTATATATATGCTGTGAATCTTACGAAAAAAGTGAGCGTAAATGTGGGCGGGGCAACATTTTCTTTCCGCAAAAGCTAAGTTAGACCATGGCGATAATTTTAAAGAAAAAATCGTCCAAATCGGTCAAGCCGTTCTCCAGCTATGCGCTTAATAGAAAAAGTGGGCGTAAAAGTAGGCGTGGTAAATTTTTCTTTCGATGAAAACTTAAAGTTGATTAATACGAACATTTGAAAGAAAAATTAGTCAACTCGATGGAGCCGTTTTCTGATTTTAAGTAAATCGAAAAAAGTGGGCGTAAAAGTGGGCGGGGCAAAATTTTCTTTCCGTAAAAATCTAAGTTGGACCATGGCGATTATTTTAAAGAAAAAATCGGTCAAGCCGTTCTCAAGTTATGGACTTTGCCACGCCCCTCCGCCCCCAAACCGAAAATCAGAAATCAGATTTCACAGTGTCTCTCGCCAGAATATTCTGAAGATTCCCTGAAAATTTCATCAAAATCGGCCCAGCCATTTGGGAGTCCATACGTTACATACATACATAAATTTTATTTAAAGTGAATTAATGTTCACGGTTGCGTTTTATTATTAAGACTGACTTTATTTTTCCATAATCATATTCTTATATCTAATTTTACAAGTTTTCTTAAAAACTTTAAACAAAGAATAAATCCAATTTTATTGTAACCAAAACACAAGACAATTTTTCTGAAGCAAATGGTTACATTTAATTCGCATAAATTCTATTGAAATTTAAATCTTTCTCTAAATGTAAACAATTAATAATTTTTTTACAATAACTTTAAACAAAGTATAAATCCAATTTTATTGTAACCAAAACACAAGACAATTTTTCTGAAGCAAATGGTTACATTTGATTCTCATAAATTCTATTGAAATTTAAATCTTTCTTTAAATGTAAACACAACTTAATTGAAATCTAATAATTGCTTCAAATGTAAATAATTACATTCCAAGCGCTTAGATTACAACTCGGTTCTTGCTGCTTTTTGTTAAAGCAGCAGTTGGTTGTTTATCTTTGAGTAAAACTTCCCCGGACGAAGATTCGTTCCCTAATTCTGAAGGAACTTTGGGAAACGAAATAACTGTTTTATTTACAGTTCTCTTAAGCCTCTAGTACACGGAATGTAAAAAGCCACATGCGCATGTGGTTCTGACGTAATTTTGACGTAAATGCAAAGCCACAATAAGCATTGCGTGTTGTGTGATGACGTCAAAATTACGTCAGAACCACATGCGCATGTGGCTTTTTACATGCCGTGTACTAGAGGCTTTAGATTTCATTTTTATAATAAAATGTGAAAGAATAAAAATTATTATCAAAGTAATTATAGTATAAAAAGTTATGTTGACATCATTTTGGTTTTCTTTCACTTCCTTTATGAACTTGGTATTTTTAATATGTTTATAAGTTAGATCATCTAAAGATAGACTTTCTTTGAAATTAATTTCTATTTGCTTGAAAAAACCTGGAATTATTACATTATTTTCATAAACCTTTCGGTCATACCATTTATCAAAAATATTTATCTTACATGAATCTATTTTTATTAAGAAATGCCCGGTAAGTATAATAGGTATATATATAATCACTTTTTATTTTTATTTTAAAAACTTCGTGTTTTATGTTGTAAAACTTGTGTGTTTGTATTATAAAATGTAAATTTAACAAAGATTGAATGTAAGTTTGGTTATTGTAATGTGGAACTTTATTTAAGTTGCTCCTAAATATTATTTTATTTTTGTTTTGTGTCGTTGCCAGATTTAATAAACTGAAAAATCCCAGATGAAGTTGGAAAATACCAACGAAACGTAGGATGAATATATAAATAAATAATCTTTTATTTAAAACAAATGACCTTGAAAGCCTGTTTAGATAAATTCTATAAAAATAATAACAATAAAAGCACTTTGTTTTTGTTGGTAATATGTTTTTTCTTTACCCACTTGCAACTACAATTAATGTTGGGAGAATTCCAAATAATTGTAGCGGGAAATGTAAGAAAAGATAAAACTCATCACTGATTTATTGTTTGGTATTTTGTTTAAGCTTTTATATATATGCAAAAAAGACTTTTTGAGTGTTTGTAGGTAATTTTCATTCCCTCTGTAGTCTTGTTTGCTGATAGCTTTGGCTTTTCTAAAATTATTTAGGAGAACTTTTCTGATGATCTGGCCTAAGCAACCAGTGAAATGCGCATAGGAACAGCTTATCCTCCAACAATAAATTTCAGTATTTTTTTTAAACAATTATTAAAAAAGGGAATTAAGCACAACAAACAAAATCTTTTAATAAATAATAGTATTCCCAAAAACAACTTTGATAATAAATTTTTGCAAGTGCAAGTGCATAAAAAACTGAACTGGCAAATTGTTTTTATTTTGATTTCTTGCGAAAACAATAAAAGCACTTTGTTTTTGTTTTTAGTTTGTTTTTTCTTTACCCACTTACAACTACAATTAATGTTGGGAGAACTCCAAATAATTGTAGCGGGAAATGTAAGAAGAGATTAACTCATCACTGATTTATTGTTTGGTATTTGGTTTAAGCTTTGATATCTTTGCAAAAAATACTTTTTGAGTGTCTGTAGGTAATTCTCATTCCCTCTGTAGTCTTGTTTGTGATAGCTTTGGCTTTTCTAAAATTATTTAGGAGAACGTTTCCTGATGATCTAGCCTAAGCAACCAGTGAAATGCGCATAGGAACAGCTTATCCTCCAACAATAAATTTCAGTATTTTTTTTTATCAATTATTAAAAAAGCGAATTAAGCACAACAAACAAAATCTTTTAGTAAATAATAGTATTCCCAAAAACAACTTTGATAATAAATTTATAAAAATCTATAAATCTGAAAAACGATTGTTCCTTTTGTAATAATTAATAGTAATTAGTTGTAAATAAGTTTTTAAAATTATTTTGAAGATAAATACATAACAAGCTTCGTTATTTCAAGTGTTTCATTTTTTTTTAAGATTGTTGCCTTAGATTTGTAGCTTGGTGCTAAAAAGGCCAATGTCAAATAATTCATTTTTAAGAAAATTGAAATTTTAGATTTTTTAAAGAAGAGTTCTAAGTGAAATTGGATAGCAAACCCCTTTTGAAGCTGTTCTCGGTTAAATTAGACATTGGCTGTTTCCGAAAAATAAAATAGATTCAGAATGTCCTTTTAATTGCAAAATGAAATTAATTATGCTGGTAGATATAGCAAAAAACTACTTTTATTTAATTTTATGTTGACCTATATTCAATAATTATTATTATAACAGAATAAAGGAAATAAAGTTACATGTTGGTCAGGTTTTTTCGTCAAATATTTTCTAGATGTGACCTTAAGAAAAATTACCTTAAGCAAAATATTGTCATTGGCCCTTTTAGTACCAAGCTTCAGACATAATGAACTCAAATTTTGCTTTTAATAAAATTAATGTTTCTTTGAAAAATATTAAACCAAGTAGCTAACAAAAAATTAAGAATCGAGTTTTTAACAACTTGTTGCGTTTTAGATTTTTTTGTTATTCACTTTGTATTCCCGCTAAAAATATATTCGGAATTTAATTATTGTTTTGAAAAAATTAAGTTTTATTAATTATATTTTGTCACTGTTAAAATTATAGAATGAATTCAAGTTTTGTTTTAAAAAAAGATTAAAGCTTTTTATGTTATTAATGTGCAATTTTATATTAAAAAAGTATATGTACTGTTTTTTAGGAAATTGTACTGATTTTTTTTCTGTTGTGTACTTGTGTACTTTTCTCTGATTTCAAAAATGGCAGCCCTACTTGTTGATATAGGAGGGGGAGACGGCTACACAACATACAAAGAATTATTATTTTGGTTAAATCTGAATAACTACAATAGTGAGGTACACTAAATTTGACATAAGTAACTCTCAGAACAAACGGCACATTCCAACAAAATCTTGGAGGTATAGGAGGAGGGAGACGGAGTCCCCCATACAAAAAATCATTATTTATTAATAAACGTAATTTTAAGTCACGCACTCGCCGCAAATTTTTTTCTTATGCTAATCCTGCAAAGCACTACGCTTGTCAGCAGGAGACCAGAGTATCTGGTGGCAACCAAACCCGCAACCCCCGCACTATTAGAGTAGCTCACTAACAAGTGGCCTACAGGGTATGCCATTGCAAGAGTTTGGATGCGCATTACTCAAAAAAAAGATTTTTTTAATAAGCCTAAGTTAGTTCGTGAGTGAGTCAAAATTAAATTTTAATTTACGCACTCCATTTTTAATCATTATAATATATAAATTTAGCCACGGTCAAGCGTGACTCACGACATCTCGAATAAAAACACATAAAACAATGACCACAACAACAATAAAAATATAGCAGAATTGTGAAGCGCTTTTTGTTGGAAAACTCAAGGCGTGTTGCTACTAATTTATACATAACTTCTAGGGTGGACCAATGCGCAGCATAATTTTTTTTAAGACCACTGATTTGTTCAACCTTTAAAATAAAGTTAAAACCTCTACTTAATTGAGCCCCATTAATAACTTTTTGCGTTTTTTTTTGCCTGTTTTTCACTTTTTTTCTTTCAATGTTTAATTTTATCGCGTTACTACAAAAGTACAGTTACATATTTGACATTTATTTTTTTTGTCTAGCTATGTAGAATTTTGTGCACTTTAACCGAGTGGTTTTAGTTTTCACTGTACTTGAACTTTTTTTTTTAATTTATCCGTGAAATCAACGCTTTTTGCCCCTGTGTGCGGCGGTTAATCTCTATTAAACTAATAAAATATGTTTAAATATGAAACTTCTATAAATTTGTATTTGAATATACATTAGACCAACTCACCTTGTATGAAGCTGAAAAAAGTGTTTTTATTACCCCTCTGAAAATAAAGCTTGATATGCCTTATGATTATTCCCAAAATATTTTGGTTCTTGCGTTGACCATCAGTGAGCTGGACCATTTTAAAAAAAGGTCTTTTTCACATTATCCAGCATTTGTTATTTTCGCGACAGCAGAGCAATAACCAGTTATATGGACTCTCAGCATTTTATAAAGCAACGATTACGGAGTTGTGTGAGTTATCGAAATTTGTTCAAACTCCGGTAAAAAGTTTTCCAGCTATATGGAAGAAGGTGGAGTACCTCAAAAGGAGATATCGGTGTGTTATCGAAAGTACCAGGTCATATTGCAAACCAAATGGAATCGTGCAAACTTTATACAAATATAGAATCGCGAAGAGATTTTTTATAAATTTTATATTTTAAAAATTTATACCCATATAAAATATACAATACATCGCGATTTCCGCGTTTTATGTGAATAATTACAAAAAAAAAAAATAATTCACAATATTTGAAAACAGATTCAATTTGGAAAGCAGAACATTATTTCCACATACGTAGAATTTGTAAGAAAACCCGAAACGAAAATATGTATTTAGTTAAATATCTCAATTAGTATGCCGCAAGTGGTCAAGTTTTATATACCATTGGATGCTGCTTCAAAAACTCTTTTCGATGATACCAAATATTATTTATGTCGTCTTGGAGTAAAGTACAAAAAAATTCGAAAAACTGAAACATACCTTTTTTAAAAATGGTCCAGCTAACGGATGGTCAACGCTAGAACCAAAATATTTTGGAAATCATCATAAAACATATCAATGCTTTATTTTCAGAGGGGTAACAAAATCACTTTTTTTTGAGGCGCTCTAATATACATAAGTGGGTAGGTATGTAAGTACATGCAGTTTGACAACTTTTTCATGTTCACCTTTCATTAGCCTTGATTTATGATTCCCTACTTTATAATTGTAGCGGGTTTGAGAAGTCGTAATAACCATACCTTCTGTATGTTACACGAGCTTCTCACTTTGTGTAAGCAACAATGTCCAAGGCAGCCGGTCCTTTTGCTGAGAATATACTTACTTGCACATTCTGAGCGGTTACTCTATCTTTTTATCCATGAATGAAATGAATTGGTATTAGCGTAGAAATAAGTTATTATTATAATAAAATTAATTAATATTTGAAACTTCAATGGCTAATAAATCAGTGAGTGCTTAAACGCTGGTTTAGTTGAACTTAATTTAAATTTATATGTAGTTTAAACTCAACAGTTATAAATCAGTGTCCCATGCATTATATGTAGTTTAAAAAGTAGCATGTGGCATCGATAAATGTCAAATTCATATGGTGTGTATTGGTAGTTTATATGTTTACTGCTTTATAGATTTTTTGGTTTAAACACATTTTAAACCAAAAACAGAGTTTAATTTGCTCTAACTTATTACCCCAAAACGGGCGGCCGCACAAGCGGCTTGTGATGTGACCAAGTCTGGATTTATATCAGCCACATTTTGTTTGATAGGTGTGTCGCTTGTGTCTTCAAAACATCTATGGGATTACATGATCGTTGTATGGAAAATGGAAGTGTTTATGAGAAAAGGGATTCCAGAAAATTGACGAACTAAGAAAAGGACGATGGACAATAAGTAGAAAACAATTAAGTAAAATGTTGTGTTCATGTTAATAAAAAAATAAAAATAACAAAACAAAACAAAGAAAAAAATTTTGTTACATTAAATATTTTAAAACGTTAAATTTTTAATAAAACATATCAGTTATTATAATACACTAGCTGACCCAATCCGCGTTGCTGGCCCTAAGCAAACATTAGTGTTGTATTACCAGACGATTTAAATTGATCTTTAAACGAAATTTACGGCCTTTAAATAAAAATCCATGAAATACCTATCATAAAGTTTTTTTTACAGAATAACTTACATATGGTGTAGATAAAATAAATATGGTTGTATGTATGTATATATATGCTGTGAATCTTACGAAAAAAGTGAGCGTAAGTGTGGGCGGGGCAACATTTTCTTTCCGCAAAAGCTAAGTTAGACCATGGCGATAATTTTAAAGAAAAAATCGTCCAAATCGGTCAAGCCGTTCTCCAGCTATGCGCTTAATAGAAAAAGTGGGCGTAAAAGTAGGCGTGGTAAATTTTTCTTTCGATGAAAACTTAAAGTTGATTAATACGAACATTTGAAAGAAAAATTAGTCAACTCGATGGAGCCGTTTTCTGATTTTAAGTAAATCGAAAAAAGTGGGCGGGGCAAAATTTTCTTTCCGTAAAAATCTAAGTTGGACCATGGCGATTATTTTAAAGAAAAAATCGGTCAAGCCGTTCTCAAGTTATGGACTTTGCCACGCCCCTCCGCCCCCAAACCGAAAATCAGAAATCAGATTTCACAGTGTCTCTCGCCAGAATATTCTGAAGATTCCCTGAAAATTTCATCAAAATCGGCCCAGCCATTTTGGAGTCCATACGTTACATACATACATAAATTTTATTTAAAGTGAATTAATGTTCACGGTTGCGTTTTATTATTAAGACTGACTTTATTTTTCCATAATCATATTCTTATATCTAATTTTACAATTTTTCTTAAATGTTAACAATTAATAATTTTTTCACAATAACTTTAAACAAAGAATAAATCCAATTTTATTGTAACCAAAACACAAGACAATTTTTCTGAAGCAAATGGTTACATTTAATTCGCATAAATTCTATTGAAATTTAAATCTTTCTCTAAATGTAAACAATTAATAATTTTTTTACAATAAAGGCCATGTCAGATAAAACTTTTGCTTCGCGTTGCGTTACCGATTCGCTTTGACATCTAAGATAAAATATACGTACTTATACGAAACATGTCACATAAAGTACTTTCAAAGCGGAGCGAAGCAAAAAGTTAGCCAACTCTCATCTTTTTGCGCGCTTTGACAATTGGCTAGTATAATTTTCTTTTTTTTTAATTTTTTTTTTGCCAAATTCAATTCTAAAAAACCGTCCAATTAAATTTTTAACTTTAATTTTTGTAACAAATAATTAAATGTACAAATTACCAACCGCTTTTATAAGTAAACAAACAATGCGTGAGTGTTGTCAAATTTTTCATTGTGGCATACACCTTTTGCTTTGCGTTTTTCTGCCGAAGGTAGAAACGTCACGCAAAGCGACAAAGTTGTATCTGACACGGCCTTAACTTTAAACAAAGTATAAATCCAATTTTATTGTAACCAAAACACAAGACAATTTTTCTGAAGCAAATGGTTACATTTGATTCTCATAAATTCTATTGAAATTTAAATCTTTCTTTAAATGTAAACACAACTTAATTGAAATCTAATAATTGCTTCAAATGTAAATAATTACATTCCAAGCGCTTAGATTACAACTCGGTTCTTGCTGCTTTTTGTTAAAGCAGCAGTTGGTTGTTTATCTTTGAGTAAAACTTCCCCGGACGAAGATTCGTTCCCTAATTCTGAAGGAACTTTGGGAAACGAAATAACTGTTTTATTTACAGTTCTCTTAAGCCTCTAGTACACGGAATGTAAAAAGCCACATCCGCATGTGGTTCTGACGTAATTTTGACGTAAATGCAAAGCCACAATAAGCATTGCGTGTTGTGTGATGACGTCAAAATTACGTCAGAACCACATGCGCATGTGGCTTTTTACATGCCGTGTACTAGAGGCTTTAGATTTCATTTTTATAATAAAATGTGAAAGAATAAAACTTATTATCAAAGTAATTATAGTATAAAAAGTTATGTTGACATCATTTTGGTTTTCTTTCACTTCCTTTATGAACTTGGTATTTTTAATATGTTTATAAGTTAGATCATCTAAAGATAGACTTTCTTTGAAATTAATTTCTATTTGCTTGGAAAAACTTGGAATTATTACATTATTTTCATAAACCTTTCAGTCGTACCATTTATCAAAAATATTTATCTTACATGAATCTATTTTTATTAAGAAATGCCCGGTAAGTATAATAGGTATATTGTTACAAGATTGATTAACGGTCACATTTTTCATATTAATAGCAAATATCAGGTCAGAGCCTACCTCAATTATGGTTATCATTGGATTCTTTTGGTAATCACAAAACATTTTCATGTCATTTAATACATTTTCAATACAATTATCTTTTAAAGCAGTAAGGTTGTTCTTAAAATTAGTTTCAAAATATATTTTATTATCTTTTGAAATGTATCTTTTTTCATTTTGTCTTAATTCTAAATTATTATTATTTGGGATTGGTTGGATATATAAGGAGTCATATGATTCTTGGGTAAGTTCAGGAATTTGAATTATTAAAAGTTTATTTCTGTTTTTAGTCGCTATTGTCATTTTTATGTTTTGTAATTTTTCGAAGGTAATATTATATTTAATCATTTCCTCATCGGTCAGTATATTTTGACTCAAAAGTCCTAGCCTCGATATTGGTATAATTCCTTCTACCTTGTCAATTATTCTTTCGAGCTCCGTAATTTGAAAATTTAAATGTGTCCTTTGGCTTTCATGTCTTTCATCAACTTTTTCATTATTAACATTTATGTATTCTAAATAATTTTTCTTCGTTTGTAATTTATATAAATTTGAAAGTTTTGCTAGTTGTTCATCGAAATGTTGATTTATTTCAATTTGACTGTTCGATTGTTCGATAACATTGTGGGTATTTGTTTCTATTCTCTGTAATGTTTTTTCCATATCCTTTCTATCTTCATCGTCCATTGTTCCGTATAAGTATTTCATTCCTGTACCGAAAAGATTTATAAGACCTCTCTTTTGTCTATGAGGTGTAAGACTTTTTAATGATGTTCTTATATGCTGTATTTTATGTCTAAGAAATTCATCGTTTAATTCTGTTACGTTGCTAGCTAGATCTTCAACATATTTTTCATATTTTGTAATATTAAATAAATGTACAATGCTGCAATATTTTTCGACCAAATGTTTCTCTCCCGACTTTATCACGCTGAATCCACTTCCTATAGTTAGGTCCCTAAAATTAACTTCTTGACAATGCGGATTACAAGCATTGTTAACACCATTGGTAAGATTTTCTGAAATCCCATCTTCGATATAGTTGTCCGTGGGATCAACCAGAACGTCTAAGGATCTGAAAGTATTTTGGCACGTACTAGTTGGTCTTTATAAACCCTTTTGTTTTTATTTTGATCATTTTTATCGTCTATTTTCTTTAATGTCACCTTTTCATGTCTGGTATCGATTTTATGGGCCCTAAAGTCTTTTTTAAAATATTCATTAACTTCTTGATCTTTGCGATTTTTGTTAAGGTATGCAAGATTTTTCTCCTTTCTTTCTTCAATTGTTTGTCTAATTTTTTGGTTTTCTAAGGGATTATTACTAAAATGAATTTCAACAGGCTTTCTACGTATTGTTAAATGGAAAGTGTGGTTATAGATTAAATTAGCATGAATAGGCAAATCTACATTATAGACAATATCTGAGGTTTCCTCTCGCTTTCTTAATATTCTTATATTTTCATTTAAGGTACTATGAAGCCTTTCTATGTCGGAATTTCCAGTATGTCTATAAGGAGTTGTAAAGTGAAACTCTATATTATTTCTTTCTAAAAAGTCTTTGAACAATGATGAAGTAAATCCTGGTTCATTGTCCAAAATAAGTTTTTTGGGGGTCTTCATTAAATTAAACAGTATTGTAAAATGTTTAATTAAATTAAGCGGTGTTCGTTCTTCAATTTTCTGAATTAGAGCATATTTGGAAAATTTATCAATTAGTGTAATATATCAATTTTTTGAGTCCATGTACCAAATGTCTGTATGGTAAATTTCATGTGGCGATGATGGGGTTTCTGTTTTTTCGAATGGTAATTTTAAGGGCCTTCTTTCAATTTTATAATTGCATATATCACATTTCTTTATAACTTTAGATATTTATTTTTTCAAATTGGGGTAATAGTACTTTTGCTTAAGCTCTAAAAACGTCTTATCAATACCCGGAGGGTTATTTTCATATTTGTGATGTCTCATAATTATTTCTAATAAATCTTGCTTCTCTACATTCTCTAACAGAGTATATGTTCTATATACTTTAAATTTTTTAATATTTTTTCAATTTCTTAACTTCCTCTTGAATCATAAGGTATAAATCCTCAATATTACAGAAGATCACCAAATTTTCTTCTTTCTGAATTAGAGCTATTATTTTTCCTAGAACTTCCTTAAAATCATTTGAGCTTACTGCAAATTTATATATTTTTTTATTGAATTGAGTTTTTTCCTCATATGAGTCTTTGTCTTGTTTCTCAATTAATATATGTTTGTTCGCAAATTGAAGAGGTCTTTCTGTTACTGGGATATGATCAATTCCATCATCCTGGGCGCTATGCACAGTTGGAATCGGTGATCCAATTCTATTTCGATTTATAATTTTTTCTACTTGGTTTTCACAAACCTCTCTTTCTATTACCTTAATATTTAATTTTTCACCTTTATGAATGCGCATAAAATGTCTTTTTACACCTACCCTGCTTTCAAAATTTTTTTTACACAAGTTACATTGAAGAAGTTGTTTCCCATGTTTTTGCTGAATATGTTGTTCTAACATAACTTTTCTTTTATAAACTTTCTGGCACACGTTACATTCTAAATAATTTATTTCTGCAGATTTTATATTTATTCTTGAAAGAGCATCAGGTACCTTATTTTCTTTGCCTTGTACATGTTGAATATCAAACTCATATTCATTGAGTTTAATTTTCCAACGAACCAATTTTGAATTCGGTTCTTTCAGTGAAGACAACCATACTAATGGCCTATGATCAGTTTGTAATCGAAACTTCCTACCATAGAGATAATGTCGATATTGTTTGCAAGCCCACACTATGGCTAACAATTCCTTTTCAATTGTGCTGTAATTTATTTCATGTTGATTTAAGGTTCTTGAGGAAAAGGCCAGTGGTCCATTTTCCTGAGACAAAACTGCACCCAGCGCAAAATTGCTTGCATCCGTGGTCAGTGCAAACTCTTTATTGAAATTTGGATACCTTAAAACCATATCGGATGATAATATTTTCCTCATTTTGTTAAAAGCTTCCTTATAGTCGGAGTCACTTTCATTGATCTTCTTGTCCTTTTTGAGCCTCAATGTGAGAGGTTTTGCAATTTTTGCATAATTTTGTATAAACTTTCTGTAATACCCACTCATACCTAAAAATGATTGCAATTCCTTAACCGTTTTTGGTATTGGGAAACTTTTAATACACTCTATTTTTCTAGGATCTGGTTTAATACCATCAGTAGTCACTATGTGACCAAGGAAACTTGTTTCTTTTTGTAAGAAATCACATTTGTTTTTGAACTTCATCCCTGTGTATCTCAGGGTATCTGTAAGACCTTGTATAGACAGGTTGTTCGTTATTTGTTTGGATCGTGTGTTTGACCTCATTTGTAAACGTTAAGCTGTCCCCCTTTTTGTAGAACACTTTCGAAAATCTCGCAATTATATTCTTGAGTAATCGCTTTTCTTCATTGTTGAGGTGCCCTGTTCTCAACTGATCTACTATTCCCAATTCTTCCACATGATACAGTTCGGGCAAATCTTCTATTTCTTTTAGATGTTTAATTGGATGTTCGCTTTCATCCTGACCCTTAAAATATAGAGGTAATTCTTGACCGTTAACTATTATAGATTGTTTTTTTATAATTAATGATCGCATTATTATTTTTTAATAATCTAGATCCAAATATTCCGTTGAATATTGGATGAAAACTAAGGATTTTAAAAATTTCGTCTTTTTCCAGGCGAACTTGTAAAGAATTCTAAGAAATATTGGCTTCTTCGTTTATTACCAGAAAACTTTTTTCTAAAATATATTCTGTTGACCCAGAATCGATTAGGATTCTTGTGGTTCGTGTCCTTCCCCTGAATAAAATATAGGGGAGTTTAAATTCGGTGGATCATCCGCTTGAGAGGCCGTATATTGAAAATTTTGCAAACGTAAATTCTGTTCGTTATTTATATATTGGTTTTTTCTGTGAGTCTGTCCGCTAACCTCCATTGGTTCTATCTCATCTAACCTCATCCTACTTGGAAAATTTTTGTTATTTTTAGGATTTTGGTATCTGTGATTTTGGAATGTATTATTATGGTGTGGATATCTATTTGGGTTAACGTTAGGATTTTGGTATCTGGGGTTTTGGGATGTATTATTATAATTTGAATACCTATTTGTGGTTGGAACCCTATGGTTAGAGGGGTTTGTATTTGGTTTTTTGGTTTTTCATTTATAATTAAGTTACATTGTCCTAACTCATGAAGTGCCTTTTCCAGAGAATCTGGTTTTAGTGCACAAAGAATAGTTTTTAAATTAATGGGGAGTTTATTAATAAAAGTTTTTAAAGCAACGTTATTATTATGACCGATTTCAGCTACGTTGCCATCCAGCCTCTGCCTTTGATTTAAAAATGACAGCTTGGTTTGTATGAAATTATAGAATTGGAGGACATCCCCTCTATATTGGGCGCCCCTTAATTCTTCATAAAGTTGTTCGGCAGAGGCCAAACCACCAAAATTTAGCTCCAAAAGAGATTTAACCTCATTCCATGTATTAAGATGAGGATGAATCTCCAGAACCAGTCTGGCCCTTCCGACAACCTTGTTTTTAATTATTGTTAAAAACATCCTTTGTGCTGTTGGATTATAATCCGACATGCACGAAACTACATTATCGATCCCTTCTAAAAAGGGATATAATTCTTCTCTTTTTCCATCAAAGTTAGGCATTAAACTTAAAAATTTAAGGGGATCTATATCTCTAGCATAATTCATTTCTACTTGCTGTTGTTGTTGATATTGTTGTTGTTGTAATACTTCTTCCTGTTGCATTCTCCTGTTTTCGTCAAACAGGTTCCTTCTATGCCTTTTCCCAAGGTCCAGAGTTAAGGCTGCCCAGGCAGAAATTCGTTGCCCATTGACTTAGTGATGAGAACAATTGTTTTCTTCTGTACCGCTGCCCAAGCAAAATTCGTTGCCTGGTGACACAATTTATTATTATTTTTTCTTCTTTTTGGTCACTTTTTTTTCAATATTGGTAAGTATTTCTTAAAAATTCAAGTTGTATTTTAACATTTATTCATTTTTATTGAAGAATAATAACTAATTCTTTTGTTATATAGCCGTCCAGGGACCCGCTTGTTAGGCTAGTGTATGTCAGGCTTTGTTCATTAACAATTTAAGGATTAAACACTGAATTTTATTAAGCAGAATATTTATTATTTCATTTTTTCTTCCTTTAGCTTACTTTTATTCAATGTTGTTAATTATTTAATATTTAAGTTATATTTTAACATTTATTCATTTTCATTGAAGAATAATAACTAATCTTTTGTTATATAGCCGTCCAGGGACCCGCTTGTTAGGCTGGTGCATGTCAGGCTTTGTTGAATTAAAATTTAAGAATTAAAGACTGAATTTTATTAAGCAGAATATTTATTATTTCATTTTTTCTTCCTTTAGGTTACTTTTAATCAATGTTGTTAATTATTTAAAATTTAAGTTATATTTTAACATTTATTCATTTTCATTGAAGAATAATAACTAATCTTTTATTATATAGCCGTCCAGGGACCCACTTGTTAGGCTGGTGTATGTCAGGCTTTGTTGAATTAAAATTTAAGAATTAAAAACTTAATTTTATTAAGCAGGAATATTATTATTTTATTTTTTCTTCCTTTAGCACAGGATTAAAAAACCGAAAAAAAAAAATTTTCCTTTTTCACAGGATCTCTTATTTTTTTTTTTTTTAGAGTAAAAAAAAATTTTCCTTTTTCACAGGATTAAAAAAAAAACTTAAATCCTTTTTCGCAGGATTATTATCCTACCGACTGCGCCAATTTTATTTAAAGTGAATTAATGTTCACGGTTGAGTTTTATTATTAAGACTGACTTTATTTTTCCATAATCATATTCTTATATCTAATTTTACAATTTTTCTTAAATGTAAACAATTAATAATTTTTTCACAATAACTTTAAACAAAGAATAAATCCAATTTTATTGTAACCAAAACACAAGACAATTTTTCTGAAGCAAATGCTTACATTTAATTCGCATAAATTCTATTGAAATTTAAATCTTTCTTTAAATGTAAAGCTTAATAATCATTCTACAATAACTTTTAACAAAGAATAAATCCAATTTTATTGTAACCAAAACACAAGACAATTTTTCTGAAGCAAATGGTTACATTTGATTCGCATAAATTCTATTGAAATTTAAATCTTTCTTTAAATGTAAACAATTAATAATTATTTTACAATAACTTTAAACAAAGAATAAATCCAATTTTATTGTAACCAAAACACAAGACAATTTTTCTGAAGCAAATGGTTACATTTGATTCTCATAAATTCTATTGAAATTTAAATCTTTCTTTAAATGTAAACACAACTTAATTGAAATCTAATAATTGCTTCAAATGTAAATAATTACATTCCAAGCGCTTAGATTACAACTCGGTTCTTGCTGCTTTTTGTTAAAGCAGCAATTGGTTGTTGATCTTTGGGTAAAACTCATACATACACACATCCTATTAAATATATTATATATCAAAAAAAAAAAAGGTAAAATAAATGTTTCATAAATAAAAATTTTTCAACTCCTTTATTTTTTAAATTAACAATTCTTTTTAAGTGAACAATTCTTAAATTAAACAAACGTTTGTTGAGTAAAATTCAGAAACAAATTAATAAGTAAGAAAATAGGTAATGGGGATCTTGGCAGTTTCCGCTTCCAGTAATGAGGTTGGTAATGTGGATGTAAATGCGGTTGCGGGTATGTGGATGGAAATGCGGTTGCGGTAATGATTTATCCAATTTCCGAACCATTTTTCTAGTTCCCAAACCCTGTGATAGGAATGATATATTTAAATAGAGCATAATTTTTCTAGTTTCGAAATCAGTTGAAAATTTTCGGTTTTGAAAAACAAGTTTGTGGATTTTTAAATACAGTTTTTAGTGGATGGCAATGCTATATCGAATTAGATAGAGCATAATTTTTCTAGCTTCCAAGCCAGTGGAAAATTTTCGGTTTTGAAAAACAAGTTTGTGGATTTTTAAATACAGTTTTTTGAATTAATGCAACAGTCACAATATTTAAATTTATTTATTTTTTTTTTTTTTTGTATTAAAAAATATTGTTTTTCCCTTTATGATGACAGATGACATTATGTTGTTCTTATTTGCGTTTTTTTCCCCCCAATACAATGTGTCCTAATAAGATTAGAATTTGTATTTTGTAATAAAATGCTGACAATATGTCTGCTTGTTTATTTTAACATTAATCTGATGAAGAAACCTTTTTGTTATATTTAAGAAGCATAAACATGAGTGAGCATGTTAGAATGTATAATTTGTTTATAAAACAAAACATTAATTGCAGTTTGTTTTCTTTCGCAATACAATGTGTCTCAATAATATTTAATAAGAATTTGTATATTGTTAACTTTAACATTAATCTGATTATTGTAGCAAAATAGCGATTATTTGATTTTTCGTTATAAATAAAATTTTGGGACGCATTATTTTTTTGTGTATATAGATTTTAAGACATTAAGCTGATTTCCTAGTTAAGCTAGAAAAGTTTTTATCATTAGTCAGTATACCGCAACATTCCGCAAAGTGAAGACATATATTCCGACATTGACACATTGATTTTTGCGTATATAGATTTTAAAACATAAAACAAAAGAAAAAAAAGTTCTATCAAGCTAATAAAATAAAGAACTTTGAAAATCAATTACACTGGTTTACAGCCAAAAAATACCAAGAACGTCACATGCCTAGATAAGTGAATTGGGACCGCCTGAACACGAAAAACGCTGTAATTTTTTTTTTCTAAGTACCGTTTTTTAGATAACGGTACTTTTGTGTTTTTCGGTGTATGGTCCTACTCAAACCCTTGTGGAGCCCAGCCGAGAAGTCCGATCGAGATAAATGGCATATCGTTGCAAAGGTAATTCAATACCTTTTTTGTCGATATACCGCAAATTTCTATCTGAACTGGCTGAGTTATGGTACCTCAAAATTCAAAATTTGCCTATTTTTTACGTTTTTTTCAAAATTTTTCATTTTTATTTCGTTTTTTTTCTACGTTATAGTAAAGATCTGGAATGTTTTATTTTTTTACCTAATAGTTTATTTAATTACCAACATTTTAAGTGTAATTTGAAAAAAATCGGATGAAAAATAAAGTTTTTATTAAGGATTTTGTGGAACGACAATATTTTCATCTTCATTGCTCACACACTATATTTGGCATCCATCAGTTTTGTACGTTTGGGAATTTACATTGAAACGAAAATAAAAAAATAAAATTTGTTTTTGTTTTCAATACAAGTTCCCGGATTTACATTTTAATTTAAAAAAAACAGTCAGGTCTATTATTGTGCATCGGATTTTTAAGCAATTAAGGTTTTTCCAAAATTTTATGGTCCTTTACTGTCTAATAAGCGTGCGTTTTTCTTACAGGTAACAAAACACGCGAAACACCATAAAGATGTGTTTTTTTTTTAACAATTTTCCATGCAAATAAATTTTTTAAAGAATTCTTACAGGCATATAAAAGAAACACATTTTGTAAAAACATGTCAGTTTGGCTTTGTTCGTGCAAAAAATAAGATGTGTTCAATCGATCCCAACGAATTTTGTTATGTTTGTGGTGTTCTTGTGAAAAAGAAATCACAACATTTGATGCGAAAAATTAATACGAAAAATGTATCTGAAGCGTATAAGAAGTATTTCGGCTTTCGACCTGCGTCTCTCGACAAACTGTGGACACCGAATAGTGCATGTAACAACTGCCGAACAATATTAAATAAAATTGGTAAGGGTCAAGAGTGTTTCTTCACATTTGGAAAGCCAATGCAATGGAGAAACCAGATCAACCATACAACAGATTGTTATTTCTGTTTAACGGAAAAGGCTATCGGACGTAGAATTGAACCAGTTTATCCAGTTGTTAGCTCGGTGACGCTACCAGTGCCGCACTCAGTATTGTGCCCCAAACCGCAGCTGATTGTAGCGGGCCCCACAGAAATACGAAAAAGAACAATAAAAAATGATTCATCAGATGAGTGCAGTGAAGCAGAAATGCAATCAAATAAGAAACCCCATTTACTTACTCAGGCCGAGCTCAATTATTTGTGCCGAGATTTGTATTTGCCGAAATCGAAATCTGAATTACTTGCATCACGATTACAAGAGTGGTGATATTGTGCTCCTGAGACACGTGTTACATATTACCGTGATCGCAGCAAACAACTTGCACTTTTCTTCGCAAAAACGGCAAAATTTTGTTTTTGTGCCAACATATGTGGTCTTTTCAATGCTCTCCAACAAAATTATGACCCAGAGGAATGGCGTCTTTTTATGGATGGATGCAAGGATAGTTTGAAGGCAGTTTTGCTTCATAAAGGGAACACGAAACCATAAATTCCAATCGGATATGGAAAATACATAAATGAAACATATGAAGCAATGAAAGAACTTCTCGATCTCATACATTATGACCAACATCAATGGAAAGTTTGCTCTGATTTACAATTAGTTGCCATACTATCTGGATTGCAAGGGGGCAATACGAAGGTTCCCCTGTTTTCTATGTCTATGGGACAGCCGTGACCGTCAGAATCACTACACCCGAAAAGTTTGGCCCGAGCGAAGTGGAAGTACGCAAGGAGTGTACAATATTAAAAATGACCCACTCATTCCTCTGGAGAAGATAATACTTCCTCCATTACATATTAAGCTTGGGTTATTTACAAATACTGTGAAGAAGTTGCCAAAAGACAGTCTTGCCATGATTTACCTTAAACAAAAATTTCCGAGAGCCAGAGCGAGCAAAATTGAAGTTGGTATATTTGATGGACCTCAAATTCGGGCTCGGTGACCAAGCATTTAATGAGTGTTTAGGTCCAGCTCATTTGGAGGCATGGGAAGCATTCCAGGACATCGTTCACAACTTTTTGGGAAACTACAGAAGTCCTGATTACGCAGAGAAGATCGATACATTACTGCAAAAATTCAATGCAATTGGTAAGCGTTGAGTGAAAACATGTATATCAAAAAGGCCGTTATCATTTTAAAATTTATTCTTTTTAACCTTTAGGTTCAAATATGACATTTAAATTAAACTTCTTATTCAGTCATTTGGATATTTTCCCCACGAACTTTTTTTTTTTTTTTTTTTTTTGCAGTATTTATTTATTGAATCTTCATATATTAAATATGAACTAACAATAATTAATCAAATCTTATCCTAATATTTACTTAATGTCCTGCCAGTGCCAGACAAAAAGATTTAGTCATCACGGTTTCTGTTCACATATGTAGGTGTTTATCGCTCATCTGATAGGGTGAGTGCTGCAGTGTCTCTTCTCCTTAACCGAGTGTGGCCGCCATTATTTAAAATATTTCGAGCTAAGGGATTTGGGTGCAGTTCCAGCCTTTTTAAATATTTTACTGCAAATTTCGTTATCATAGTTTTTACCAATGGCACATTGAGATCCTTGTTATTATTCGAAGAAGTTTATTTTGGCGCCTTTGAATTTTTTCGATATTAGAAGCCGAGGCAGTGCCCCATAACTGAATACCGTAGCACCAAATTGGCTTTAAGATAGAGTTGTAAAGTAGAAGTTTGCAATCGAGACTAAGAACAGAATTTCTTCCAATGAGCCAATTAATTTGAATTGCTTTTAGTTTCATTTGAGTTAATTTTGCTTCTATGTGCCATTTCCACGTTAAACGCCGATCTAGATGTATACCGAGGTATTTTACATGCGAGTGTTGGGGTATTATTTGATTATTGATTTTAATAGGGGGGCATGTTTCCCGACGCAATGTGAATGTTATATGTGCGCATTTTTGCTCATTGATCTTTATCCTCCATTGTTTTAACCACCTTTCCAGTTCAAATATGTGATCCTGTAAGTAACGAGATGCTTCTTGACAGTTTTCATGTACGCTTAGGTAAGCTGTGTCATCCGCAAATGTTGAGGTTTGTGTGTAGCTGTTTGTTGGCATGTCCGAAGTATAAATTAAGTACAATAGAGGGCCCAGGATGCTGCCTTGTGGGACTCCAGCGTTAGCTGGCTGAGGAGAACTTAAAAAATTGCCTTCTTTAATAATAAATTGACGACCGACTAAGTAGCTTTCTAACAGCTTGTGTATGTTTGCTGGCAAGTTTTGCTGCAATTTCAGTAGTAAACCTTCATGCCAGACTTTATCAAAAGCTTGACACACATCGATGAAGAGTGCTGAGCAATATTTTTTTTCTTCAAAGGCTTTTCTTATTACATTTACTATTCGATGAGCTTGTTCAATTGTGCTATGCTTTCTTCTAAACCCAAATTGATGATTAGGAATACATCTATTTTCATTTAAAATCGGCGTTAATTTTGCCACTAGTAGTTTCTCAAATAGCTTTGAAATATTAGATAATATGCTAATAGGCCTGTATGACTCAACTTTTGTGTGATCCTTTCCTGGCTTTGGTATCATGGTTACTAAGGAAACCTTCCATTTATGAGGGTAGTATTGAAGGCGTAAAATAGCATTAAAAATAAAAATAATAATTTTCTTTGCTGTACTTGGTAGCTCCTAGAGCATTTGATTACTGATCTTATCAATACCGGATGCCTTCTTGGTGTTTAAATTACAAATAGCCTTTTCGATTTCTCTAAACTCAAATCTTAGGGGAATAGCTGCTCTAACATTTACAGACGGTAAATCGACTGCTATATCGTGAAATATATTATGGGTAAATACATTTTTCAGATGATTAGCAAACAGATTTCTTTTTTCAATATCATTTCTTGCCCAACTTCCATTCAAGTTTCTCAATGGTGGCTTAGATATAACTGGTCTATTGAGGCTTCTAGCTGCACGCCATAATGAGTAATCTGATTGTGGAGTTGCATCAAGTCCCTTGAGATATTTTTCCAGGGAAGCCGTTTTCTGAGACTGCAGTAACTTTCTCAGCCTTTTTGTGCACTCTTTTAATAAAGTCTTAAGTTGGGGGGATCTGTGCAATTGCCACTCTCTACGAACTCTCCTTTTTTCAGTCAATAGACGCTCGACATCTGTAGAATATATGATTTTGTTTTTGGGTTTTTTGAGTGTTATGCTGGAATGTTGAACAGCTAGTTTGAGATAACTGTCAAAATTAACAAAAGCGAGATCCATGTTCTCCGGTGTGCTAAGCGGAATATTTTCTGTGCAATGGGCACTCAGATATTTTTTATATTTTAACCAATTTATTTGTGAGGCTGATGTCGATAAGTAACCAGACGGAGATACGATTCTATTTGGATTCATTATAGTAACAATTGTAGGTGTGTGATCTGAAGATAATTCCAGGGACGCTTCCACATGAATCGTGTCTATGGGGATGTTATTAACCACGCCAAAATCTATGACATCTGGAACTTTTTGCTGATCAGTAGGCCAATATGTTGGTTGTCCGCTCGCGACCACATTTAGGTCCATTTTACAAATTGTGTTAAACAAAAACGACCCGTAGGTGTAATAAACCGTGACCCCCAGAATGTGTGCTTAGCGTTATAATCGCCAGCAGCCAGGAAGCAGGGTCCTAATGATTTAAAATATTTATTATATTGGCTTTCTGATATTGAATATCGAGGTGGGGAGTAGAATGATGAAATTACTATGTATCGATTCAATTCCTCAACGCAAATGTTCGTTGCTTGGAGATTATCTTCACGATGATCACACATTAAGTAGTGCTTTACTCGGTTTTTTATCGAAAGGGCAGAACCTCCACACGCTCTACCTCGAGGGTCCTTGGTATCATATAATATATAACCATTGACTTTAAACGTGTTTCTTGAGGTCAGATGGGTTTCAGAAACCATCATAACATCAATTTGTTTATTTTTAAGGAAGTATTCTAGTTCATTTTTATGTTGGCGGATGCCGTTTGCGTTCCAAAAGCAAATTTTTAAACAGTTCATGGCTTGTTTAGTACAGCTTGCAATAACATCGATTGCATTCTTAACATTTCCTGCATCATATTACCCATTGTGTTTGTAATGTTATTTACTGTTTGTACTAATGTTTCCATGGTTTTCTCTAGACGACTTAAGTTAGAAACTGGAGTTTCATCATTATTTGGCAACTCACCTTGCATTGGCATATGGTTTGATTTTAGGACGTTAGCGTAGGATGTTCTGTTATTACTAGGCTGCGGTACCTGAACGTCATTAATGTAAACTTGATTTGTTGCCTGCATTTGAGGGGGATTAGGTTTCGGTCCAACCGAACGCTTGACGATAGAGTATACAGGGCATCCTCTATAGTTGGCCGTGTGATTACCACCGCAGTTGCTACATTTTTTTACATTGGGAATTGCAAAACGATTTTGTGAACTTGTTCTATCAGCTGTACCATCTTTTGAGACTTTTGAGACCGAATCAACTGCTGAGGAGGTTAGGCTGCGACCCCGTTTAAGCACTGTTATGTACCTATCAATACCTACTTGTGCTGGAGGCTTTTGAGCACTTTTTACTTGTGGAGCTGAGTTTTCCATCATGCCTGATTTAGGGGTAATATTTTGATCACTTATTAAAATCGTTTTTGCCGCTGGGGCACCGCTTGCAGGTTTTATATTTTTTATTGTATGAAGATCAACCGTATTATTAGACACCGAAGGTGATACTGAGTTATCTATTATGCCTGATTGGGGGTTAATATTTACATCACTTATTAAAATTGTTTTTGCTGTTGAGGCAACGCTAGCAGGTTTTATATTTGTTATTGTATCAACCGTGTTATTAAATACAGACGGGATCGGAAGGGATCGCGTGCGAGTAATAGGTTTAGCCGTTAGGTATTTGCTATCATCGATTCTTTTTTTTATTTCTGCATTTGTTTCGTTAACACTCACTGTGATATATGCATTTCTACTGTTTGCACTCATAAAAGTTTTTTTTTTTTTTTTTCTTTTACTGTTTACAGTTTTGCTCTTCTTATTTGTTATTGTTTATCAACACCGAGAATAAAAAAAATGTGTGTTTATGTATGTATGTACATACATGTATTTTTTTTCTTTACTTGTATTTACTTTTTTTAATACTTTATTTGTTCAAAAAAAAAATAAACCGTATGCCGAGCTTAGAAAACACGTCTATCTTCAACGAGCGAGACAGACAGAATCCCCCACGAACTTGAGCTCCGAAAGTGATGAACAAGGTGAAAGATTTCACCAAGAAATGGAAGAAATCGAGAGACGTTACAAAGGCTGGTGGGACGAAGATGGCGGACTATTGTTGGTTCCTCATTCGCGAAGATCCATCCGAAAAAAAACGCAACAGTTCAAGTCGCTCGTCATTTTACTTTAAATTTTTTGAATTTACGCCGAATATAGTGTGTGAGCAATTAAGATGAAAATATTGTCGTTCCACAAAATCCTTAATAAAAACTTTATTTTTCATCCGATTTTTTTTGGTTGGTAATTAAATAAACTATTAGGTAAAATAAAACATTCCAGATCTTTACTATAACGTAGAAAAAAAACGAAATAAAAATGAAAAATTTTGAAAAAAACGTAAAAATAGGCAAATTTTGAATTTTGAGGTACCATAACTCAGCCAGTTCTTATCAGATAGAAATTTGCGGTATACCGACAAAAAAGGTATTAAATTACCTTTGCAACGATGTGCCATTTATCTCGATCGGACTTCTCGGCTGGGCTCCACAACAATTTTGAAAATCAATTATAAACCTTTTTGAAAGGTCAAATAAAAAGAAAAAAATAAGATCTATTAGATAAGCTTGTTGTTAAAGAAAGTACAAAATAAAATGGCTCCTGCATATTGCTCAATTTGTTCTTTAAAGCTCAGCTGTCCAAAAATGCTCAAGGTGCATATGGAGTTGCATAGGAATATTTCTAATTGTTTTGATGCTAACGACTATGAAGTATGTCCCATATGTAATATGTCTATTTCCAGAAAAATGCTTAAGGTTCATCTAAATCTGCATTGCGGTGCATGCAAACATTTATTTATGGCCAAACAAAAGCTGAAATAGCATATGGAATTACATAAAAATACTTTAAATAGTTTTGATGGTAATCACTTTGAAGTATGTCCGATATGCAAAATGTCTATATCAAACAAAATGCTTAAGGTGCACATTAACCTCCACTGTCTCATCTGCAAGAACTTTTCATTAGTTCAAGAAAACTCGTTGAACATAAAGAAGCTAACAATACTACCATCCAATCACCTCTTCTTCAAAGTGCTAATGATAAACATTGTAATGAATGCAATTAATTAATACCCACAACAACATCTTTTAATGCGCATATGAGAACAAATCGCCATTTAGAAAAATGTCAAACAATTAATATTAATAAAACATTAACTGTGAGACAAAGTAGTTTTAAAGGAAGAACTGAAACCTATAGATTAGTGGATGAAAAGGAAAAAATTCTATTTCCGGAGGAGTTCTTTAGAGATGCGACGGCAATTATAATTGATGAATTAAAAAGATGTGGCATCCACCACACTACATATAAATTTAACATGAAGTTGTTATGTGAATATATGAAATTGGTGGACGATGAAATTAAATTAGCATCAATTGTACACATTTCCAAAATGATGTTAATAACGCTTGCTGAGGATATCAGTGAGTCATATGACAAACATGCAGACGTAATATCCACTAAAATGGGTGAAATCAGGAAAGGGACCGTGGATGGACACTCAGTAAAATAAATTATGTAGAAGTGAATGTAAACAAGGCTAGCATTGTAAGAGGATCCCAATTTATACCATTGCCCAAGAGCATAAGCAATATTAAAGGAGCATGCATAAATGTGGAAAATAAAGATGTTGTCTGCTTGAAATAATGTTTAATTGCAGCACTCTGTAGTGACTTAAGCAATAAAAAAGAAGAAAGTGCAGTTCATATAATATAAATATTTATAATATGTTCTCATTAATGACATTTCCAAGTAAGTTTTTCTTTACATTTATAAATATATATATATATATGTATGTATATGTATATACTTATTGGTTTTTAAATATAACTAAAACAATTTTTATTTATTTTAGACTAATTCGATCTATTATAACCTCACATAAGAGCAAAAATTTATGTTTGTAATACGTGTCTATACCATACATGAATCAATTTCCAAAAATCATAAAAATGTGTGTGGAAAAAAGATATCAAAGATGCCCAATCCCGAAGATGCGTTCATATCTTTTGTGAACCACTAGAAGCAAGTTTATGTTCCGTTCGTGATTTATGCCGATTTCGAATCAGTTTTGAAGACAACAAATATTCAAAAGCACATTCCATGTGGTTTAAGTTATTATATTAAATGTAGTTTTAAGGATTCATAAAATAACCATGTTTATTATTTTGGAGAAGAAGCATCAAAAGTTTTTGTTGACAAAATTGTTAAAGATACAACAGATATTTATAATCAGTACCTGTCTAATGTAGAGAAAATACAAATGGCAATAGATGATATTGATTTGTTTAATAAATCAACAAATTGTCACATATTTAACAAAATTTTATATAATGATAAAGTTAGAGACCACTGCCAGCTCACTGGCAATTTTCGAGGAGCTGCTCATAATCTCCGGAGACCCTACTACTACAGCGTCGGTATCAGGCTGTAGTATGTTGAATGCTACTGAGACCTCATCTAGCAAGGTGGATGCGCCAGGCTCTGCTAGACGATTAGCTACTAGTGCGCAAAAACTCGTTACGACTAAGCCTTCATGTGGTCGTAAACCAAGCTTGGTACAGGGTTATTCGAAACCAGGTACCTCTAAGGCTTCCCAGGTCCGGACGGGAGAAATACCTGTCAAAACCCCTTCCTCGGGTGCTGGCTTGACGGTACAGACTCAGTCTGCCGGAAATCCAGTTTCCCATGTGCCGAAACCTGTGCAAAGAGAGCATACGAAAAAAGATTCGATGCCCTCTGATGCACCTCCCTCAGCCTCTACGGCACTTATTAAAAAACCCCAAAGGCACATAAATCCATCTAAACGGGCCTTCATAACCAGGCGCTCCGCCTACAAAATCATCAGCCGACTTGGTGAAAAACCGGTTGGTGACCTCACGGAGCAGGAGAAAACCTCTCTGTAGTGGGCAAAAACCCATATTGAGGGTTTAAAACGTGCTCCTCCCCCTGCAGAGGAAGGCAATCCTGAACGGAAACCAACCGAAGCAGCGCCTAAACGGCAACGGTCTGGGGAGGACACCCTTCCTGGGACTAAAAGTTCCAAACACACGCCTCAACGGCCGCAAAACAGGCTCATCTGGGCGATCATTGACCGCAACGCAAGTGACGGCACCATTTCCTCCAAGAACTGGAAGCTGGTTGTCGTCGCACTTAGTAGGGCGTTTTTGAGTGTCCTAAGGGGTAACCCTGGATCACCACCACAGTGTGAAGATGCCAAGTGGTATCAAGGACACATAAAATTGATAGCGTGTGCAGATGAGCGTTCAGCGCTGCTGTACAAGGGTGCCGTGGAGTCCCTGGAGGTAGTTTGGCAGGGCGCTAAGATTGAGGCAATACCTCTGTCCGATGTACCGCAGAGGCCCAGATCTATTGCCAAGGTCCCCGCTGAGCCATCCGACCCCAAGGAGATCCTGGAAATAATACAGCTCAGTAACCCCCAGCTACCCACACAGGACTGGAAAGTAGTGAGGGTTTCTGAATCTGTTGAAGAGTCTAGGAAGGCCACTGTTATAAAAAACAGTGACTCTCTGCCGTCACTTCGGAAGACACAGGGGAAGATATTCTATGGATTTGGAACTATCTTCTTCCGAGTCTACAAAGGTGACGACAAAGGGAAGCCTCAAGCTCCGGTGACTACCACCACAACAACAGCTTCAACGGAGCATATGGAAGACGATTCTGCTACGTCGTCGGCCAATGAAGACACTCAATCGGTTAGTGGACTTGTGGGTGACTTCCTTGGTAAGATGGAAGTGGCGGACGATGAGGACATCCTTCTGGAATCGGACGACGACCCAGAGGATGCCAACGTCACAGTCGTCCATAGCGATGAGCTATGATGAAGGTTACACAAATCAACCTTCATCACTCTAAAGCGGCGTCAGCTGCCCTTCTCCTCCGATTGGCTTCAGGCACGGAGGAGCTTATATGTATCCAAGAACCATTGTTGTATAGAGACAGGGTTTGCGGACTCAGTTTAGACGGCTATAGTACTCTGAACGCAGCTTATCAAGGTAAGACCAGGGCTTGTGTTATGGTCAAAAACATCCTTAAAGCTTTCATTCTTTCTGATTTTAGCGATAAGGACACATGCACTGTCGCAGTAGAGGGAAAAACCAGCACAGTTTGGCTTATGAGCTGCTACATGGCACACGGCCAGGGTGCTTATCCTCCTAACTCCACAACCAGGAAGGCGATGTCGTATGCTAACAGGCGCAACATCCCCCTAATAATATGTGCTGATGCTAATGCACACCATACCGTCTGGGGAAGCTCGGATGTCAATACACGAGGTGAGTCGCTTTTGGACTTCATAGTAGAAAACGAACTAACAGTAGTTAATAGGGGTAGAGAGCCCACCTTTATTGTGACTAGCAGAAGGGAGGTTCTTGATATTACGCTTATTAGTGATAAGTTCGCGGATATGATTAGCGATTGGAACGTGTCAAGGGACTGTTCCTTCTCTGATCACATGTATGTTGATTTCAATTTTTCCTTTAGAGTTGATTCAGTTAAACCCTACACGAATAGAAGAAGGACCAACTGGTCTACCTATGCGAGTGAACTTGGGTACAAGCTGCCTATGTGCCCGGTTCTCATAGACAGTGTGTCCATGCTGAACTCCGCGGTGGAGTCATTGACTGGTGTCTTAATGGAGGCAACAAACGAATCCTGTAAAAGAATTGACAGGAAGGGCAAAGCTAAGCCCATATGGTGGAATGCGGATATTGCTGAAAAACGCAAGGAAAGCAGGAAACTCTTCAATGAGGCAAAACGTACTGGTGTTTGGCACAATTACAAGTCCTCAGTAAATGGATTCAAAAATCTTATTAGGAAGACCAAGAGACAGTCATGGAGGAAATTCTGCAGTGACGTGGAAAACTCCTCGGAGACAAGTCGGCTACGTAGGATTTTATCCTCTAAACCAGCTATTCCATCATATATACGAAAGATGGATGGATCCTGGACCACAAACAGTCGGGACACCCTTGAGGTCCTGATGAATACACACTTCCCATGCTGCTCCCCTGCTGATGATGTGCCTAGGGAGGAAACTTTTAGTGGCGCTCAGGATATCTCTAATATTCCGATAACTCGCCATCGTGTGGAATGGGCGGTCAAAAGCTTCCATCCCTTTAAATCTCCAGGCCCGGATGGCATTATCCCGCGGACCTACAAAAGAACCTGGGAATATTGATGACATGGCTCTTGGCAATATTTAGAGCTTGCCTGAGTCTCTCACATAACCCATCAACTTGGACAACATATAAGATCGTCTCCATCCCCAAGAGTGGGAAGACATCTCACACTTTGGCTAAAGACTTTAGACCAATTAGTCTATCCTCCTTTCTACTGAAAACACTAGAGAGGATTTTGGATAGTCATATTAGATCATCGTAAGGACACAATTCCCTGTCACCGGCTCAGCACGCCTACACGAAGGGAAGGTCCACTGAAACTGCGCTTCACTCATTGGTGGGCCACATAGAGAGATCCCTGCATTACAAGGAATTTGCTTTAGTTCCATTCCTGGATATTGAGGGCGCTTTCAACAACGTTAGACCTGAATCGGTTATTAACGCTATGAGACACTTGGAAATCGACCCAGCGATCATTCAATTTGTCAGCAGTATCTTGCACTTCTGGCGTATCGAATCCAACTTGGGCGCCTCGAACATTTCAAAGGTTGCGACTAGGGGCACCCCGCAAGGTGTGTCACCTTTACTTTGGAATCTGAATATGAGTATCCTTCTCAGAGCCATGGAAAGGACGTGCTGCAGAACGGTTGCATATGCGGATGACGTTGCAGTTGTGGCTATGGGTAAAGATCCCAGACTATTGTCTGAACTAATGGAGTCCGCATTAGACGTCCTAAAAAAATGGTGCCAGGGATGTGGACTGGATGTAAATCCTGCCAAAACAGAACTGGTACTTTTCACAAGGAGATACAAAATTCCCAAATTTAAAACCCCGAGGATTAAAGGGGTGTCACTGGAACTGTCTTACAGCGCCAAGTATCTTGGACTAATACTGGACAGCAAACTGAACTGGGGGATGAACACCAGTTCCAGGACTAATAAGGCGGCTACTGCATTATATTGCTGCAAAAGGGCCATTGGCCTAATTTTATACCAGTGATCTTCCATAATCTTTCTGCTTATGACTGCATCTTGTCTTTAAAGAGCTGTCAACAATAAAAAATGCAACAATAAAAGTTATTTCTTTAAATAAAGAGCGTTATATTTCATTTTCTGTTTATATTAAAATAGATAAAAATCGTGGATTTAAAATTAGGTTTTTAGATTCAATTAGGTTTATGTCTTCGAGTTTAGATTCTTTAGCTAAAAATCTTGATATTAATGATTTTCTAACAGTCCGAGAACGTTTCTCTAATGTTATCAATTTAATTTTTATCAGGAGGAAGGGTGTATTTTCGTACTCTTACATGGATTCAATGGAAAGGTTTAATGAAAATCAACTACCAAGTAGAGAGAATTTTTTCAATATTTTAAGTAATAAGGAATACAATGCAGTCTATTATGAACATGCTCAAAAAGTATGGAGTGAATTCAAGTGCAAGAACCTTCTTTGCTATACGGAAATCTACCTAATATCAGATGTTCTTCTCTTAACATACATATTTGAAAACTTCAGGAAAATATGTAAGAGTATTTATAATCTAGATCCTTGTCAGTACTACACTGCACCTGGTCTCTCTTGGGATGCAATGCTTAAGATAACAGAAGTTACATTAGAGCTATTTACTGATACTGAAAAATACCTCTTTATGCAAAATGGAATACGAGGTGGATTAGTTTAATGCTCCAAAAGATATTCTTAGGCAAACCACAAGTATATGAAAATTTTGATGACAAAAAAGCATCAGAATACTTGATGTATTTAGATGCTAACAATTTATATGGGTGGGCAATGTCTGAACATCTACCTTATGAGGAATTTGAATGGTTGAATAAGGAAGATATGGAAAATTTTAAAGTTGAAAATATCTCAGATAACTGAGAATATGGTTATATTTTAGAGTTTGATCTTGAATATCCTGACTCTCTTCTTGACATTCATAATGATCTACCATTTTGCCCACAAAATAAAACTCCAGGGCAGTCTAAATTTAAAAAATTAATAGCAGATTTGACGCCTAAAGAAAATTACACTATACATTACAGAGTTTTAAAACAATGTATTACCAATGGTTTTGTTTTGAAAAAAGTTCACAGAATCCATGGCTAAAACAATATATTGATTTAAATACGCTGCACAGAACTAATGCAAACAATTATTTTGAAAAAGATTTTTTAAATAGCTTAATAATGCAGTTTATAAAAAAACAATGGAAAGTTTTGATAAAAGAAATGATATACGTATTGCTAACGGATGGGAAAATAGTAATAAAAACCATTTAGGTTTACGATCATTAATCTTTAAACCAAATTTTCTTAGTTTGACAAAGTTAAATGATGATTTGTATGCAGTCGAGCTGAAGAAAATGGAACCATACTACGACAAACCCATATATATTGGATTTTCGGTATTAGAATTATCCAAATGGAAGATGTATGACTTCCATTATATATATACGATTCCGAAGTTTGGAAAAAATGTGTCCTTAAATTATATGGATACCGATTCATTTATTTATTCAATTAAAACAAATGACTTCTATGATGACATTCGTAGCGATGTCAGTTTAAATTTCGATACGTCTGAGTATACCAAAAACAATGTTTTTAATTTACTCCTCCTCAACAAAAAAGTATTGGGAATGATGAAAGATGAAAATAAGGGGAAAATAATGATTGAATTTGTAGGTTTAAGATTAAAGATATATTCCTTGTCAACCGCCACTTCAGAAGACATTAAAAACTCTGAAGGCGTCAAAAAATGTGTAATTAAAAAACTAACATTAAATGACTATAAGGAGTGTTTATTTGAGCAGAAAATAGTATCAGATGAAATGGTTGTATTTAGAACTAAAGCTCATCAGTTGTATACACAAAAGTTGCATAAAGTAGTACTTAATCATACAGATGCTAAAAGAAATATTATGGAAGATAAAGTAAATACTAGAGCTTGGGGTCACTTTAGAGATTGAATTACAATTTATATGGAAATTTATTAAGAATAAAGTTGCTTGCTTATTACTATTGAGGTGGCAGTGATTAATAATATAAAAATAAAAGGCTTTGTATTTATACATATTAAAATAAATTTTATTATTTTATATATTAGATTACATCTAAATACATTTGTTTTAATACAATAAAAGTTAAAATATATTCATTTATTCATAAGTTTCTTAAAAATAATGTTTACCTGTATTTAGATCAATAATAATAACTAAATTTAAAGAAAGAAAAAAAAAATATCAATAAAGATAAAATGTAAGATATAAAAATTAAAAAATAAAAATAGTTGTTCTTATTTTAAATTAGATTTTCTCTTTCAAGTAAAACATCATTTTTTAAAGCGCAAACTCCATAGTTGTGATAACTCCAATATGAGCTTTCTGGATACTTTTTATTAAGTTCCTTTATATTTATATATCCAAAATCCTCGATATTAAAAATGTTTGCTGCAAAATTTAGTCCAACCATTAGATTTTTTCTGTTCCTTTTACATATATTTTAGAATTTTTTAAATTATCTCTTAATTAAATTACAAACACTCTTAAATGATACTACTCCTGTATTCCAGTTAAGACAATGAAGATATTTTATTAACCAATATGCTTCTTTTTGCTCCTTTTGTGATAAGCAATTGAAATCAAAAGGTGGTTTTATAATGAAATTGATATATTGCTTAGAATTGAAGACAATTGCAACTTCTTTAAAAATAAATGTAATTGATTCTAGTTAAACCCTTGTAAATCACTGAAAACACGTTTACAATACATCTTTTTTTTTCTTATTTGCGATTTAGAATTTATTAAATTTGTCGAACTTGTCCCTTTAATGGTACATATTCAATAATACGATCTTGAATGAGAATACAATAAGCAGATGTGTTTGCTGGAACATTAGTTGCTGTTTCAAATTCAATTTTAATTTCAATTGGTCCGCTGACTATTTGATAACTAGATTCATTTTGATAACTAACATCTACTACTATTATTGGAGCATTATTTTTAAACTCTTGAGATGTGAGAAGAGGCTGGAAGTCTCTCATATAGTAGTTTTCTTGAAACCTTAGATACATATCATATAGAATTGCATAACGTTCATTCTTAAACTTTATGTTAATGGATAAGACTCTGAATTTAAATGTTCTTTGAAATTAGTCAAATCACAGTGGAAAAATTTCTTTTCATGTTAGAATGCAATCAAAACAAAACGAGGGCGTTCTCTATTCGCTACCAGCTTAACATTCCACACATGATTTGTTGACATATTTAGTTGTGGATTTATATGACAATCCCAACTTCTAAATGCAATTGGTATTGAAGTACCACTGTTTATTATTTTTATCATATTTAATTTACTAAAATCAGATAGTTGTACATGAGGAATTCTCCACGATATACCTGAAATTGTTAATTTAGCCTTTTCGGTAGAAACAGTTGAATATACAGGATTCTCATCATTTTTATTACGAAATAGAATCAATTCATATTTTGCGTTCAAAAATATTTTGTTATAGTCTTCAGCGAATCCCAAAAACAATTTAAGTGGTACATAAAAATTAAAATAGCCATTTACGAGATCAATATCATCAATTTTATTCCATCCAGCATTTTGCATTCCATTACTATCTATTGGTGATAATGAAACAAAATTTTTAATAGTACTTGATGTTCCTAAATGTCTCGTTAATAAAAAAACGTTTTTAGAAGAGAAGGGCTTCAAAATAAAAAATGTAATAAACATTAAAAATAGAGAAAAAAATCCCCAGCCACTATTTAGAGTGGAGTTAGAACCCGGCGACATTAAGCTTAAAAAGAACGAAACGCATCCCATTTATAATCTTAAATATATCCTGTATAGAAAAATAACAATAGAGGAGCCGCACAAAAGAAATGGTCCCGTGCAATGTTTAAACTGCCAAGAATTTGGTCACACTAAGGCATATTGCCATTTAACCCCTGTTTGCTTCGTATGTGGAGAATTACATGGTACAGCTCTCTGCGATAAGTCTAAAAACGACCCCAATGTAAAAAAATGTAGCAACTGCGGTGGTAATCACACGGCCAACTATAGAGGATGCCCTGTATACTCTATCGTCAAGCGCTCGATTGGACCGAAACCTAATCCCCCTCAAATGCAGGCAACAAATCAAGTTTACATTAATGACGTTCAGGTACCGCAGCCTAGTAATAACAGAACATCCTACGCTAACGTCTTAAAATCAAATCATATGCCAATGCAAGGTGAGTTGCCAAATAATGATGAAACTCCAGTTTCTAATTTAAGTCGTCTAGAGAAAACCATGGAAAAATGAAATATAATACTTCCTTAAAAATAAACAAATTGATGTTATGATGGTTTCTGAAACTCATCTGACCTTAAGAAACACGTTTAAATCAATGGTTATATATTATATGATACCAAGGACCCTCGAGGTAGAGCTTGTGGAGGGCTATTTTGATAAAAAAAACCGAGTAAAACACTACTTAATGTGTGATCATCGTGAAGATTATCTCCAAGCAACGAGCATTTGCGTTGAGGAATTATCTCGAAACCTAGTAATTTCATCTTTATACTCCCCACCTAGATTTTCAATATCAGAAAGCCAATATAATCAATACTTCAAATCATTAGGACCCTGCTTCCTGGCTGCTGGCGATTATAACGCTAAACACACTCTCTGGGGGTCACGACTTATTACACCTAAGGGTCGTGTTTTGTTTAACACAATTTGTAAAATGGACCTAAATGTGGTCGCGAGCGGACAACCAACATATTGGCCTACTGATCAGCAAAAAGTTCCAGATGTCATAGATTTTGGCGTGGTTAATAACATAGACACGATTCATGTGGAAGCGTCCCTAGAATTATCTTCCGATCACACACCTACAATTGTTACTATAATGAATCCAAATAGAATCGTATCTCCGTCTGGTTACTTATCGACATCAGCCTCACAAATAAATTGGTTAAAATATAAAAAATATCTTAGTGCCCATTGCACAGAAAATATTCCGCTTAGCACACCGGAGAACGTGGATCTCGCTATTGTTAATTTTGACAGTTATCTCAAACTAGCTGTTCAACATTCCAGCATAACCCTCAAAAAAACCAAAAACAAAATCATATATTCTACAGATGTCGAGCGTCTATTGACTGAAAAAAGGAGAGTTCGAAGAGAGTGGCAATTGCACAGATCCCCCCAACTTAAGACTTTATTAAAAGAGTGCACAAAAAGGCTGAGAAAGTTACTGCAGTCTCAGAAAACGGCTTCCCTGGAAAAATATCTTAAGGGACTTGATGCAACTCCACAATCAGACTACTCATTATGGCGTGCAGCTAGAAGCCTCAATAGACCAGTTATCTCAAAGCCACCATTGAGAAACTTGAATGGAAGCTGGGCAAGAAATGATATTGAAAAAGGAAATCTGTTTGCTAATCATCTGAAAAATGTATTTACCCATAAAATATTTCACGATATAGCAGTCGAGTTACCGCCTGTAAATGTTAGAGCAGCTATTCCCCTAAGATTCGAAATAAAAGAAATCGAAAAGGCTATTCGGGATTTAAACACCAAGAAGGCACCCGGTATTGATAAGATCAGTAATAAAATGCTTTTGGAGCTACCAAGTATAGCGAAGAAAATTATTCTTTTTATTTTTAATGCTATTTTACGCCTTCAATACTACCCTCAGGAATGGAAGGTTTCCTAAGTAACCATGATACCAAATCCAGGAAAGGATCACACAAAAGTTGAGTCATACAGGCCTTTTAGCTTATTATCTAATATTTCAAAGCTATTTGAGAAACTAATAGTGTTAAAATTAACGCCGATTTTAAATGAAAATAGATGTATTCCTAATCATCAATTCGGGTTTAGAAGAAAGCACAGCACAATTGAACAAACTCATCGAATAGTAGATGTAATAAGAAAAGCCTTTGAAGAAAAAAAATATTGCTCAGCACTCTTCATCGATGTGTTTCAAGCTTTTGATAAAGTCTGGCATGAAGGTTTACCACTGAAATTGCAGCAAAACTTACCAGCAAACATACACAAGCTGTTAGAAAGCTACTTAGTCGGTCGTCAATTTATTATAAAAGAAAGCGATTTTTAAAGTTCTCCTCAGCCAGTTAACGCTGGAGTCCCACAAGGCAGCATCCTGGGCCCTCTATTATACTTAATTTATACTTCGGACATGCCAACAAACAGCTACACACAAACCTCAACATTTGCGGATGACACAGCTTTCCTAAGCGTACATGAAAACTGTCAAGAAGCATCTCGTTACTTACAGGATCACATATTTGAACTGGAAAGGTGGTTAAAACAATGGAGGATAAAGATCAATGAGCAAAAATGCGCACATATAACATTCACATTGCGTCGGGAAACATGCCCCCATATTAAAATCAATAATCAAATAATACCCCAACACTCGCATGTAAAATATCTCGGTATACATCTAGATCGGCGTTTAACGTGGAAATGGCACATAAAAGCAAAATTAACTCAAATGAAACTAAAAGCAATTCAAATTAATTGGCTCATTGGAAGAAATTCTGTTCTTAGTCTCGATTGCAAACTTCAACTTTACAACTCTATCTCAAAGCCAATTTGGTGCTACGGTATTCAGTTATGGGGCACTGCCTCTGCTTCTAATATCGAAAAAATTCAAAGGCGCCAAAATAAACTTCTTCGAATAATCACAGCCGCTCCGTGGTATGTAAAAAACTCAAATATCCACAAGGATCTCAATGTGCCATTTGTAAAAACTATGATAACGAAATATGCAGTAAAATATTTAAAAAGGCTGGAACTGCACCCAAATCCATTAGCTCGAAATATTTTAAATTATGGCGGCCACACTCGATTAAGGAGAAGAGACACTGCAGCACTCACCCAATCAGATGAGCGATAAACACCTACATATCGATGCCTTACTTTCTCAACCTCGTATCTTAAAAAAATACGGTTTTGACTTTTTATGTCAAACGATTGATATTTTTGTGTTCTATTACTGCAACAACTTATTAGTTCAATACTTTGTCTCAATTCTGTAAATATTAATAAATTATTGAAATAATAAATTGTTGCAGTAATAGAACCCAAAAATATCAATCGTTTGACATGAAAAAGTCAAAACCGTATTTTTTTAAGATACGAGGTTGAGAAAGTAAGGCATCGATATGTGAACAGAAACCGTGATGACTAAATCTTTTTGTCTGGCACTGGCAGGACATAAAGTAAATATTAGGATAAGATTTGATTAATTATTGTTAGTTCATATTTAATATATGAAGATTCAATAAATAAATATTGATAAAAAAAAAAAAAAAAAATTTAAAGTTGGATGCAGAAGATACTAATTTTGTATTGCTATCATCTTTAAGAAATCCTTCTACATATATAAAACTTGCCGACGGCAAAACATACAAGTCTTGATTTTGTATTGTAATACGAATTTCATCGTTATTATTGTAAGATTGTAAATATTGGGTATACGTATGGTAGGCCTTCTTAATTATATTTTCATCGGACAAAGGTTTATCCAGAACATCTATTATTGAACTCATGGTTTCTTCAATTTTAAATTTAATGATTTTAGAAATTCTTTATTTGATTGCGTTAAGTTTATATTTTTTAATGAATTCTTTGAATTAATTTATTTTTCAATATATTGTTAGCAGAAGAAGAAGAAGAATGTAATACTTTGTTTTTAAGTATATTCTTCTTGTAAATTATCATTATTTTATTGGCCTTAAATGTTATCGAATTGTTATTTCCTCTCCTCGGAAATTAAGTAAATCACCGTCTTGATAAACCACTCGCAGAGTAAGGGTGCTTATCTCTCGACAGTTGACTGGCAAATAAATCAGATGCCTAGGAATCTCATCTATTTTAGACCCAGGTGGGACATTAATGCTAAACTCATGCAATAATGTGCGTGGGAGTTATTCATGTATGTGTTGACAGCTATATTACTCTCAATTCGTAAAAGATTTACCTTAAAAATATTAACTGGAAGATCTGAGTAATAGTCTTTATGAGGTAATAAAATATTTTCTTTAAATCCAAAAAGCTTGCCAATTGTTTTTTCCTTATTTAGGTATATTGGATCATTAGAGTTTTTATTCTAACTTGCATCGTATTTTTATTAGCCTCAATATTAATTTTATTTTCAGGACTATATCGTTGATATTGTTCTTTAATATAATCAACTATGTCGTTTAGTTCATAAGATCCAATCGGAATTTCAATTGCTTGTTCACCAGTATGAAACATATTATTATTAGATGTACATTTGGAATACTATTATATGAATTAAAATCTGTAAGTGCACACTCATATTATCTATCTAACTCAATTGGAGGAAAATAGTTAGCTGTCAACTCTGTTTAGTTAGAGCTTAACAGTTATATGCTGGTACATATACATATATATATATATATATATAATATATATAAAGACATGAATGTATTTATATAAAACATATTATAGCATATTGGACACCCTTATTATATTGAAAACATTCAATTTCTTATTTTGTTACTAAGTGTTTGTTTTAACCAATATTTTCTTTTGTTATACTTAGTATTTATTGTTGCTAGCTGTAATGAGTGGGAATTCAGAATTAAGCTTTTTCAGGTACATACATACGTATGTAAACATGTACATACATACATTGTATTTAACTACTAATTTAAATACGCATATACATACGTATGTAAGTACACTGTTTTCAACAAGAACACAATTGACATGATCGAACATGATCGAACGATGGAATTTTGGGAAATGATATCCTTCGAACGTACAGAGCAGTTGTAGATTACGAAAGTAATGAACTTAGGATAAATAATAGAATTTTACCGTTGTTGTTTTCGAGCCTTCGGAAGATTATTTTTATTACTAATATTGAGTGTGGACTAGTTCATATAGCGGAGCAACGTAACGAGAACGGTGAGACGATTGTTGGTGAAAATGTCTACAATGCTCAGAACTTCAAAGTTGAAGTTGGAACTTTAGCTGCATGTCCGAATGTCATATATCTTTCCGAACATTATTCATAACCAGTTACACGCGATAATTACCATTTAGTTGACAGTGATTTGCTTTATGAAAACGATTCTCAGGTCCCCTTATTAGAAAAACTTAGAGTTAATCACCTGAATGCTGAGGAAAAGCTTAATTTGGAGATGATTTTAAAAAATTATGAGGAATTATTTCATGAAACGAACACAAATTTAAGTTTTACGAATGCAATCAAGCACAGGATTGTAACAAAAGATGACATACCAGTATTTTCAAAGACATATAGATATCCTTACGTTCATAGGGACGAAGTTAGGAATCAAATCAAGGATATGTTAGCTAGTGGGATAATAAGACCCTCGAATTCTCCGTACTCCGCTCCTATATGGATAGTTCCAAAGAAGGATGACGCTAGTGGGCTAAAAAAGTGGCGCCTAGTTGTCGACTATAGGAAGCTTAATGAAAAGACAATTGACGATCGTTTTCCTATACCGAATATTGATGAGATTCTCGACAAACTAGGTAGAAGTATGTATTTCACCACTTTGGACTTGGCTAAGGGATTTCATCAAGTTGAAATTGACGAAAGGGACATTCATAAGACCGCGTTTTCTGTCGAAGGAGGTCATTATGAGTTCACTCGAATGCCCTTTGGACTCAAAACGGCACCGGTAACATTTCAAAGACTTATGAATGGTATTCTAGGAGATTTGATCAATAAAGTTTGCTTAGTGTATCTTGATGATATAATTGTTTTCTCAACCTCTCTTCAGGAACATATAAATTCCTTACGTCTGGTTTTTGATAAATTAAAGGATGCAAATTTGAAGATTCAAATCGACAAGTGCGAGTTTTTTAAGAGGCAGACTGAGTTTTTAGGGCATGTTATAACATATAATGGTATAAAACCCAACCCGAAAAAAGTTGAGTGCATTACTAATTACCCGTTGCCAAAAACTCAAAAACAAATTAAACAATTCCTCGGGCTCAGTGGCTATTACAGAAAGTTTATTAAGGACTATTCAAGGATCGCAAAACCAATGACTGGTTATTTAAAAAACGATGTAAAAATAGATATAAGCGATCCTGAATACCTAAAAAGTTTTAGAACGTTAAAATTACTTTTAACTAATGATCCAGTTTAAGCTTACCCTAATTTTAATAAAAAATTTGTACTTAATACTGATGCAAGCAATTTCGCTCTAGGAGCAGTTCTCTCGCAGGAAAACCACCCTATTTGTTATGCGAGTAGAACGTTGAATCAGCATAAGGTAAACTATAGTGCAATTGAGAAAGAATTGCTAGCTGTTGTGTGGGCTGTAACTTATTTCCGCCCATATTTGTTTGGGAGAAAGTTTATCATACAGACGGACCACCAACCATTGCAATGGCTTGTCTCTATTAAGGAGCCAATTTCAAAGTTAATAAGATGGCGACTAAAACTTGAGGAATATGACTAAGAAATCATGTATAAACGAGGTATGGACAACAAAAGCGCAGATGCGCTATCTAGAATAGAACCAGAAATAAATCTGGTACAACAGCTTCAAAGTAACATTTCTTCCAGTAGTTCTCCTCTTAATGTTTTTAAAAATCAAGTGGTTATAAAAAACTCAAATTCTGTAGCATTAAAAATAGAGAATAAGAAAATTTTTGGGAACATTAGAAAAATTTTTACTGCAAATAATTTTACTGAGTCCATTATGATGACAATTATAAAAAACCATTTTCATCCTAAGAGAGTAAATGATATTTTTATCGAGGACAATTTGATCTACGAACTGTTCAAGCAAACAGTTTCCAAATATTTTCCAAATTTAAAAATAGCAAAGTGTAGTACTTGTATAGATGATATTTTGGATGAAAACGTTCTTCGTGAACATATTCAAAAAGAACACCAAAGGAACAACCATCGTGGCATAAATGAGAATTTTGAACAGCTTAGGAAAAAGATATATCACCCGAAACTAAAACTGAGAATACAGCAATTGATAAACAATTGTCATATCTGTAAAGTGGAGAAATATGACCGCAATCCAATAAGGCAAAAATTTAAAATCACTGAAACACCGGATAAGCCGGGTCAGATAGTTCATATTGATGTTTTTTATTGCTTGGAAAAAACACTATTTTTAACAATTATTGACAAGTTTTCTAAATTCGCACAGGCAATTAGGATTCAGAATCGATCTTGGGTAGAATTCAGGAGGGCATTAATTCAATATATGAGTATTGTAGGTGACATTGGAAAAATCATAACTGACAATGAGTTAGGTTTTAAAGCATTGCCTTTGGCTGAATTTTTGAGGGAAAATAATATTGAAATTCATTATACTTCAAATAATAATCATACATCCAATGCGGATATAGAACGCCTTCATATACTATGAATGAACACATTGTTGAGGAGAAAATTTATAAATTAATCAAATTTTATAACAATACAGTTCACTCAACAACGGGTTGCAGACCTTCGGACTTTCAAAACGGCCTAATAAAAACGGAAGAATATCCAAACGTAAGGGAAAGAATTCAGAAATGTAAGGAAAGGTCAATATCGAAATTGAATAAGAACCGTGAAGAATGTGAAATTCAGACTGGGGAAATATATCTCAAAAGCGATAGGGGTGGAAAGAACCATGCCAAATTTAGAAAGATTCAAGCAGATAGATTAGATGAGGACCACGTTATAAGTCAAACAAGGCACAAATATTACAAATCCCATATTAAAAGGAAAAATAAAATATAAGTCAAATTTATAGGTATGTAATTGTTACTTAAGAAAATTTAATAAAAAAATAACTATGTATCTATGTATAATAAAAAGAAAAATACATTTTCTATGTACGTAATTATATAAAAAAAAAATAGTTTTAGTAGGTATAAATATTTCAAATCAAATGTATAATTATTAATTAAAATTAAAAAAAGGGAAAATTCAATTTAATATAAAAAAGGGTGTTTAAAATTAAAAACAAGATGTATAACAAATTTAAAACATGTAAAAAAAAAACAAATCTCCTCGGAGCATCAATGTAATGGTGGGGGAGTTATATGCTGGTACATATACATATATATATATATATATAATATATATAAAGACATGAATGTATTTATATAAAACATAATATAACATATTGGACACCCTTATTATATTGAAAACATTCAATTTCTTATTTTGTTACTAAGTGTTTGTTTTAACCAATATTTTCTTTTGTTATACTTAGTATTTATTGTTGCTAGCTGTAATGAGTGGGAATAAACATGTACATACATACATTGTATTTAACTACTAATTTAAATACGCATATACATACGTATGTAAGTACACTGTTTTCAACAAGAACACAATTTACATGATCGAACATGTCAAAGCTTTTTGCACTTGCTTGTATTGCACTAATAATTGTTGCTAGCTATCATGCCTGGCCATTCAAAGCATTTTGAAGCTTTATTTTTTAACATTAACACATGTACATCCATACATAGGTATGTATGTATGAAGTCATGTACATTGCTTTTTATTAATAACACAATCGACATGATCAAACATGTCAAAGCTTGTCTTATTAATATAAGATGTTACTAAGTGCAAGAATTTTATTATGGCTGGGAATGCAGAACCACCCCTTTTCTTGTCTACTTACGCATGGTGCATAAGGAAGATCAAGAAATAAGCTTGGCCAATCACGATCGTACACGCACAATTGATGTTACTGATCAGTAGCATATATTAACAAATATTTTCCAATTATTGGTGCAATTCAATTCCAGAGTTAAAAGCAAACACATCTACTTAGTTGTACAAATATAATAAAATTTTATAATAATTTAAAAATTAAAATAAAGTGTTTATTTTTTTTATAAAAAAAGGACAATAAAACTCTTAACGTTAGAGTTATTGACATTTCGACTGTTGAATTGTAAATACATAAAGTTAAAAAACATAATAATTTTTATTTAAAAATACTTAATTTATTTTAATTTTTTTCTCTTAAATAATACATTAACTCTTAGGTACTATTATTATTATTATTGTATCTACTCTTTCTTACAAACTACAATATATCAATTCTATTTATCCAAGAATTATGTTGATTTGAAAATCCCAACCATTTTACATATGCCATTTCTCCTTTAGTTTTAAGAATTTTTTCAACAAGGTTGGTATCAGGATAGAAACCACCCTTTATTGGATTTCCAAGATAGTCTTCCAATATGAATGTTGCGGGATAAGAATTTTTTACGGTTTTAATTTTAAAAATTTCGGTCGTACAATTGGGGGTGTAACATTTTTCAAAAATGTGTTTATATTTGCTTATGCGTACATAATCTCCAACATTAAATTTAGATTTTTTAAATATTTTTAAATGATTGTATACGGTTTTCAATAATTTCATTTCGTTGTTGGAATTAACGTCAACTGATGCCAATTTAATGGTGCGATGAACTTTGCTATTATATTTATTAATTAGATCTTTGTAAATATGAAGCTAATATTATGAACCATTGAAACTAAATTCTTTCCACATCATTCCTTTTAGTGTTCGATTAAATCGTTCTATTATCGAGACTTTCATTATACTATATGTTGAGTAATTATGGTTGTGCATGAGGGTGTTAAATTGTTTATTGAAAAATTCTTTACCATCATCAGTCCGCAAGTTTTTGGGCACTCGACCTAATTTTAAAATACTTTTCATTGCTTGAAATACTTCAGTTGCTGTTTTTGTTTTAAGTGCAAGCCCCCATGCAAACTTTGAGAAAGTATCAATGATAGTTAATAAATATCGATATTTTTTATTATATGTAGAATAGTTTCCCATTTCAACTAAATCAGCTTGCCATTGATGATCTATCCCTTTCATTACAACTCTTCGACGTATGAAATTTTTCGGGCTGGCTTATGAAGTTCATTTACTAAATCTATTCTTCTTGTTGTCTTTATTATTCACCCCTATCGCGAATGAACGCTCCCAAGACAAAACTCCCAAATTTTATGATTTGCTATCGTGAATGTTCCCATCGAAATTTTTGTGAATGCGTTCACAAACTAAAAAATATGGCATCGCGATTATTTACTCCCAACAACTATTTTACAGAATTAATTCACAAAAATTGTTATTGGGAACAAGAAGTACACATGTAAGTTGCTAAATATTTGTTTTTAAATGTCCATCTTTATTAAACTTATTTTATTGAAGAAGTATTAATAAAGATCAAAGTACAGCTTGTGATGCGAGCATAAGTCTAAGTCGATCTTTTAACTCATTTGGATCATCCCGGTGTATATAGTTTGGTTTATTTGGATTGAAATCCATTAACCCACTTCCCATATAATTTTCTTTTGTTGTTTTTATTGTATCAGATGAAGTGGGTGATTGCGGTGTTGTGGTAGATGAATTTTTAGGTTTAATCAATTTGCTAATAATATTCTTATATTTATATGCTCTTGTACCCCTTATACGCATTAGTATAAATATCTAACTCGGATTTATCATAGTATTTTGGTTTTTTTTGAAACATTAATGAAAATAAACCTGGAGTGAGTGCCCATATTTGGTTTCCAACTTGAATCTTATCTTCATTAAATTTAATGTTACTGTTTAATGATGAACCATGTTAATCAAAACACCCGGTGTTTAATGATGACTCATTATAAACACAGCACCCTGTAAAATAGTAACGGTCCTTAAATTGTTATTTACTTTTTCACATTTGTCATTGCACTATTTTTCTATGCACTGAAACTTAGCTTGTAAGATCATTTTTAAAACATTAAAAACTCACTCTAGTTGCGACCTTTGTGAGACAAACATCAAAAAACTTAAATAAAACATAAAGTGTGTAAATACAAAAACAACCAAACAGACAGCAAAAAAAGTGTTTTTTACTTAACAAAAAAAAAGGAAAAAGAACCAACCCCCAAACATTTGGTCCTTCGAACCGGATAATATTTACAAAAAATAAAACGACAATTACCTACCGTGTGTGTAAATTTTATTTTACAAAAAATTGTGTTTGTGACTCTTAATTTTATTTTACAAAAACATTCAAAAAGTGAACAATAATTTAAAAAACAAAACTAAAGTTTTTATTAAAAAAATCAAAAATAAAAATTAATTAAATTAAAAGTGGTTCAAAAAACAAATTTGCAAAGTTTAATAGTGAACAAGCTAACGGGACCCAAATTCTTTGGCGCAGTAGCAGGTTCAACAGCATTACGAGCAGACTCAGCAACAACAAAAACAACAGAAGAAGTAATAAACAAGCAGTGACACAAAAAAGAAAAAAAGACCCAACAACAACAAGTAAGTCAAAGTATACAATACAACAAACAACAAGAAATAAATTCTCTTGCTTGTTGTGTTACTCTTAATATTTCTTTACGCTGCATTTTTTAAGAACGAAGAGAACCAACAGGGTTACCACCCCCATCACATTTTAAACAAATACCGGGGAAACAAATCGCTTTGTGGGACTCTAATTATTTTTAAAAATAATATAATTTTTTCGATACTTGTTGTTGTTTAATCGCTAGCAGGTACTTTTTTGACCCAATTTAAAATAGTTTTTTTTCACGATTCTGGTTAATTCAAAAAATTAATAATGGCACTCGATAAATTTGTTAATTGTACAAATGACCTTTTAGATTTTGAAAGCGAGTATTCAGAATCAAAGGCAGGTGAGGACATTCATAGTTTAGAAGTTCTTCGTGTAGAACTAGACTCACTTTGGCAGCAAATCAAAAGGGCTTATGAAGAGTGTAGGGACAAGAAACCGGAATCGGGCGAACAACCGATAGACAGGCAGAAACTTCGCGATCGGTACAAAAAAGCCTTGGCTGCATACAAAACTTGTTTGGCATCACTTAACGCGGAAATTCTGGCGCTTTCTGCCCCAACTGATGACACGAATAAGCACGAGCGTTTTTCGTCTGCCGAAACCCCAATTTTAGGAAACAACGACGTTTCGTCTATTCGGCTGCCACCTTGCGAAATAGATACGTTTTCAGGTGATTTTGTGACATGGCCAACCTTCCGCGACCTTTTTACTGCCCTATATTTAAATAATTCGCGACTTAGTAAAATTGAAAAATTATTTCATTTGCTTCAAAAAACTGGAGGAGACGCTAGGAACATAGTGTCAAATGCCCCATTAACCAACGAAGGCTTCGATATAGCCTGGAAAAATCTTGTTCTTCAATACGAGAACAATCGGATTCAGGTCAACGAACAGTTGAAAATTTTATTTGACCTTCCGAAAGTTACCGAAGATTCAGGCCAATCTATTCAGACACTACAACGAACCGTTAATGGCTGCATTCAAGCTTTAAATGCTTTAAGGGTAGAAACTGGCACTTGGGATCCTTTTCTTGTATATCTTTGCTCGACCAAGCTCCCCCGAACACTTTTGAAGGAATTTGAAAACTCTCTTCAAGAAATAACAAAGGTTCCGTCGTGGGAACAATTTAACACTTTTTTGACTCACCACTCTAAAACTTTAGAGTCAATAGCGGCCATCACCAAACCCAAACCCTGTCAACAAAAAAAGGAATGTTCTAAGCCGTTCACTAAACAAAAACAGGTTCACAGTTTTCAAACAAACGCGACTCAAACCAATAACGAGTCGAAAACTCAGAAACGTTTTCCATCAAAGGGGGGACAAAAAGACTCTACACACAATTGCCAACATTGTAAAGAGCCCCACCCATTACGATCCTGCCCTAAACTTTTGGAAAAGAATGTGAATGACCGAATTCACATAGTAAAAGTCACAAATTCATGTTTTAATTGTTTGTCAATAAATCATGGTGTCAAGGACTGCTTAAGAAAATATAGTTGTAGGCTGTGCAAACAAAAACATAACACTTTGTTGCACAAGGCAACGGTGACCCAGCCTATAAGTTTACCACCAAATAACGCTGACGAGCAAGCTAGTACAAGTGCTGCAGCGCAAGCCCAATATATACAGTCCACTTCCAGATCAGGTATTCCTAACCTGACTTCCTTGACCCTGCGGGGAAGCAATCAGTCCTCGACACAACTGGTAGACAAAGAAACTTTGTTATTTACTGCAATAGTACAAATCGAAACTAGAGGCGCAAGATACCAGGCAAGAGCAATCATCGACCCTGGATCCCAATCCACGTTTATATCGGACAAGTTGAAAAACCGATTAAACTTACCCACAAAACGTAATATAGTACACGTTTCCGGCTTGAGTCAGACAGTTTCTGAAACTTCGACCAAAGCCTGTTTGTTTAACCTTTGCTCCAGGGTGGATACATCGTTTAAGTTAGAGGTATGGGCACCAGTTTTGAAGACCCTTCCATCCAATTTACCGCCCCAAACGTTAAACGCAGAACAATTCGCAGAGGCTGCAAAACTAGAACTTGCAGACCCACACTTTCATCAAAGTCGACCCATCGACCTACTAATAGGCCTCGACTTAGGCCCCTCAATATATAGTATGGAAACACCGATGCGGTCCATTGGTTCCCTTTTGGCACAAAAAACAGTATTTGGCTGGATTGTGGGGGGACCCATTTGTACAAAAACTTCACCTAGAAAAACGATATCGTTACTAAACACATCGTCCCTGGACCGAATCCTCTCACGCTTTTGGGAGGTGGAGGAGACCCCAAAAAAGGTTTTGAGGTCAGAAGAGGACACGCACTGTGAAAATCACTACAAGTCTACAACCCGTAGAAGTGAGTCGGGTAGATATATTGTTACCCTACCCTTTAAAAATGGCGAAGAAATAGGCGTATCTAGAAATATTGCCATGGCCCAATTTTTGAGAATGGAGCGCATGCTTAGCCAAAAACCAGAACTTAAGACACAATACGACCAAGTTATTGTAGAATACCTCGAGCTAGGACATATGAGGAAAATATCTCCCCTGGAAATTAGTAAATACCCAAATTATTACCTGCCGCATCACGCAGTAATAAAACCCGAAAAGTTGACTTCGAAGATTAGAGTAGTTTTCAACGCATCGAGCCCGTCTTCAAATAAGAGAAGTTTGAATGACATTTTGTATCCAGGACCCATACTTCAACAAGACTTAGTGCTCATAATATTGAAGTGGAGATTCTTCCGTTTTGTGTACAACGCAGATGTCACAAAAATGTATCGCCAGATACTCATTGACCCTACGCAAACAAAATATCAAAGGATATTGTTTAGAAAATCCGAGACAGATCCTATTGAGGATTACGAACTCCTCACAGTGACGTTTGGAGTTAATTGCGCGCCCTTTCTTGCCATAAGAACCCTTCTTCAACTAGCCGAAGATATCGGGACAACTTACCCCCTGGCGTCAAACATCTTACAACACAACATGTACGTAGATGACGTCTTAGCTGGTGGCCACACATTAAACGATGCCATCAAATCACGAAAAGAACTTACAACTGTTCTAAAATCTGCCGGTTTCGATCTGATGAAATGGACCTCAAATGATCCACGAGTTATTCAAGATTTGCCAAATGAGACCCTACTACCGCTCGACTGGTTAAACTTATCCGAGAACGCCGGAACCAAGACACTCGGGATAAAATGGAACATTTCCTCAGACTCTTTTACATTCACTGCCCCAGGTGTTGAATTGAAAGAAAATTACACAAAAAGGGAAGTTCTATCTACAATTGCCAAATTCTTTGACCCTTGCGGATGGATAGCTCCAGTAATTGTTGATGCCAAGTTAATCATGCAACAGATTTGGTTAGATAAAGTCGACTGGGATGACAACCTAAAACCCTTGACTTGCCTCAAATGGCAGAAATTCGTCAAAAACTGCCCTGCAATAAATGCCCTGAAAATTCCTCGTTGGATCCAGTACAGCCCTAATTTAAATGTGGAAATACATGGCTTTAGCGACGCCTCAGAAAAGGCTTATTCTGCGACTCTTTTCGTCCGAATACAGTCTGAAAATTCTATATTTACACATTTACTGGCCTCTAAGACTCGTGTTGCTCCCATTAAACAAATATCGCTACCACGTTTGGAGCTTTGTGGATCCGTTTTACTGGCAAATTTAGCCTCAGGAATTCTGCCAAATCTTCAAGCTACGCAAATCGACACATATTTTTGGACCGACTCAACAATAGTACTGGCCTGGTTAAAGAAGCCCCCCTGCACGTGGAACACTTTCGTTGGAAATCGTGTCTCAGAAATTGTAGATAAAGTCGGCAATAGCCATTGGCAACATGTCGAATCAAAAGAAAACCCCGCAGATATAGCCAGCCGGGGATGTACGCCCCAAGAATTAGAAACCCACAACTTGTGGTGGCTTGGACCTTCATGGCTAAAATTACCTAAAGATAAATGGCCAAAATCCAGAAGTCCAGATGACACCAACTTAGAAGCAAAAACCGTAAGGACGTTAACTACTACGACTCAAGAGGAACCGTTTCTCCAATTTGTCACGCGCTTATAGAGTATTAGCTTATGCCCTACGATTCTGGAGGAATACTGGTGTAAACAGAAACAGCTTTCGGACATCTTCAAACGAAGTTACACCAGAAGAAATAAAAGATGTCAAAACACGACTCATTATTTTGACGCAAAAACAACACTTCCCAGAAGAATATAAGCAGTTAAAACTCAAACAAAGGATATCGTCCTCTAGCATATTTTAACTCTCAACCCGTTCATGGACCAACTAGGCGTCATCCGAGCCAACGGACGTCTGGTTCAATCACCAGCGCTCACATATAACGAACGACATCCAATTTTGTTGCCGTACAACTCTAAGTTCACCAGATTGCTGACCGAGTTCACTCATAAAATAACTATTCATGGTGGAAACCAACTTATGATCCGAGTACTTCGGACGGAATTTTGGATTTTTCGTTTAAGGCCCTTAGTAAAAATGGTGATTAATAATTGTAAAACTTGTGTTTTGTACAAAAAACACACACTGAGTCAAATCATGGCTTCCTTACCACCAGAGCGCACAACACTTTCTCGCCCTTTCACCACAACTGGAGTCGATTACGCTGGACCCTTTACCATTCGAAACTTTACTGGTCGAGCCTGCCTCATCACAAAAGGGTACGTCTGCATTTTTGTATGCTTTGCTACTAAGGCCGTACATTTAGAACCAGTTAGTGATTTATCGACTCAAGCATTTTTAGCCGCTTTCTCCCGCTTCATTGGAAGGCGTGGATGTCCAGCAATCATATATTCGGACAATGGCACGAACTTTGTCGGAGCAGCAGAACTCATCAAAAAAGATCGTCTAGAATTTCTAAAAACTCTTCAAACCCAAGTTACTCACAACTATAGCCATCAAAATATCGTTTGGAAATTTATACCCCCCGGTGCCCCACATATGGGCGGACTCTAGGAAGCCGGTGTAAAATCATTCAAAACCCACCTAAAGAAAATGATACCAGATATGAAATTCACGTTTGAAGAGCTGTCAACAATTCTCACCCGCATAGAATCGTGTTTAAACTCTAGACCCTTAAGTCCTGCTAGCGATGACCCAAATGACCTTAACCCATTGACCCCTGGACACTTCCTTATTGGAACTCCATTATTGACCCCAGCCGAATCTGATGTAAGCAGCGAAAACCTGACCCTCATCAACCGCTGGAAACGCCTAAAGGTCATCTACCACTCATTTTGTAGAAGATGGAAATCCGAATACCTGGCCGAACTGCATCGCAGGTACAAGTGGAAGTCTCAGAGGGCTAACGTTAAAGTCGACGATTTAGTCGTCATCAAAAACAACAACTTGCCGCCCAACGAATGGCAAATGGGTCGAATTACGAAGACGTATACTGGAACAGACCAGAACTGTAGAGTGGTTGACATCCAGACCAAAAATGGGATCATAACCAGACCCATTTCAAAAATTGTGGTTTTGTTTTGAAATATAGTATAAGTTTTTTACAATTTTCCACACTAATTTTATTCTGAATTCCTACTTACAGGTATGGCATCCCACGAAACAGTTCGTAGCGTATCTTCAACAGATTGATTGCCGTCAACATATACAACCTCACACGACCCGCAACCCTGAATCGAATTGAGATCCTAGATGCCATATCTGTCAAATTCATCACAACACCGTGCTACATTGTTTCCTGTTTTATGGACCTTTGGTAAACCTGCACCAAGTCATGGGGGCCGGAATGTTTAATGATGAACCATGTTAATCAAAACACCCGGTGTTTAATGATGACTCATTATAAACACAGCACCCTGTAAAATAGTAACGGTCCTTAAATTGTTATTTACTTTTTCACATTTGTCATTGCACTATTTTTCTATGCACTGAAACTTAGATTGTAAGATCATTTTTAAAACATTAAAAACTCACTCTAGTTGCGACCTTTGTGAGACAAACATCAAAAAACTTAAATAAAACATAAAGTGTGTAAATACAAAAACAACCAAACAGACAGCAAAAAAAGTGTTTTTTACTTAACAAAAAAAAAGGAAAAAGAACCAACCCCCAAACAGTTACTGTCACCAAATTTCCATTCATTATTTGAATCTTTATGTAATCCATAAAGTGTGTCTAACTCATTTTTTTCTATATATAACAAATCGTTAAAATTTATAAGATTATTAAGATTTTCTGCTTCTGCTTGAGAATAAAAATCATCATCATCTTCAGAGTTAATTGCAGCAGTAGATAACATATATTTTTCAGGTTTTATAATTGGAATATTTTAATCTGTTTTAAATTGTTGTTGTTTTGATTAATTTTTAATTTTATTCTTTTCAATTTTTAAATTTACTTTGGTATTTTTTGAACTTTTAATTAAATTTTTCAATTATGGGTTTAAATGTATCTTTAAGTTGTTCGCGAGTATCCGCTTCACCAATTTTTATACTGCGAAATTTCTTCTTTAAAACATTTCTTGTCTTTATCAGGTCTTTTAAAACTTTTTCATTCATTTTTTTTATCGACCATCAGATCAGCTATTCGTTAGTTGTTGTAATATCTTTAAATGTTGATGACATATTAATACTTGTATGTAATATATTTTATAATTTATAATGTTATAAAATAATCAAACTGCTTTCTATATCTCCCATCATTTAATTCATCATCTGTACTTATAACCAAAAATCCATATTTATCTTTCCAACATTCTCTACAAATTTCATGAAACTTTTCGTAACTCATATCGCTACCAACATGATCAGCATATATATGTTTTATATTCATTTCATCTTGCTTAAACATAATAATCATAATAGCATTATCTCTTATTAAATGTTTAGGAATTCTTGTATATGTTTGACATAAGTAGAATGAATATACATTTCTATGTCTACCCATACAAAAATATGCACGCATATTAATTTGTTTTTCACATGCAACATCATCGAATATCATAACTGTACCCATGTTCTGTAACTTTGGAGAGAACTTCTCGCATCGAAAACATGTGAAACAAAATATTCCATAGTTTCTCGAGAGAAAAAAGTGTGTCTGTAACTCATGTCGAAAACTATCAAAAGAGATTACGTCGTTACGTTATAAATGTCATAATATTCCACTCGAAGCCGATGAGAAATAACAGATGTTGTGAACGCCAGTCAAACATATCGTTGACGGAGACCAAATTGTACTAAAATTGAAAAATTTTCAACAACGGGGGCGAGAAAACAACCGTCGGCTATACCAAAAAATGTAAAGTGCGACTTTAATGTTTGTTGATGAAGAAATTGCTTTGAAAACATTCGTATGTTTTTAAAAAATGTGTTCTCTTAGCTCGGCATACGGTTTATTTTTCATAATAAATTAAAAAAAAAAAGAAAATAGAAGAAAAAGAAAAAAAATATATACATATGTATGTACATACATAAAAAAATATTTTTGGTTTTTAAACTTGGTGTTGATAAACAATAAATAATAAGAAGAGCACAACTGTAAACAGAAAAGTAAAAAAAAAAAACGCTTATGAGTGCAAATAATGTAAATACAATAAAACAGAATGTAGAAACGCATATATCACAGTGAGTGTTAACGAAACAAATGCAGAAGTAAAAAAAAAGAATCGATGATAGCAAATACCTAACGGTTAAACCCTTTACTCGCACGCGATCCCTCTCACCCTCTGTATTTAATAATTCAGTTGATACACTAACAAATATAAAACCTGCAATCTTTGGCTCAACGGGAAAAACAATTTTAATAAGTGATGAAAATATTAACCTCAAATCGGGCATAATAGAAAACTCAGTATCACCTTCTGTGTCTAATAATACGGTTGATTTCAATACAGTAAAAAATATTAAACCTGCAAGCGATGCCTCAGCGGCAAAAACTATTTTAATAAGTAATAAAAATATTAATCCCAAATCAGGCATAATAGAAAACTCAGTATCACCTTCTGTGTCTAATTATACAGTTAATTTCAATACTATAAAACATATAGAACCTGCAAACGTCGCCTCAGCGGCAAAAACAATTTTAATACATAATGAAAAGATTACTCCCAAAGCAGGCATAATGGAAAACTGAGTATCACAGGTAAAAAGTGGTCAAAAGCCTCAAGTGCAAGTTGGTATTGATAGGTACATAACAGTAATGGTCTTCAGGTAGTGATAAAGGGCATTACTCATGCGTAGACCTAGGTGAGATAAAAACGTTTTTAGAAGAGAAGAGCTTCAAAATAAAAAATGTAGTAAATATTAAAAATAGAGAAAAAAAATCCCCAGCCACTATTTCGAGTGGAGTTAGAACACGGCGACGTTAAGCTTAAAAAACGAAACTCATCCCATCTACAGTCTGAAATATATCCTGTATAGGAAAATAACGATAGAGGAGCCGCACAAATGGAATGGTCCCGTGCAATGGTTAAACTGCCAAGAATTTGGTCACACTAAGGCTTACTGCCATTTAACCCCTGTTTGCGTTGTATGTGGAGAATTGCATGGTACAGCTCTCTGCGATAAGTCTAAAAACGACCCCAATGTAAAAAATGCAGCAACTGTGGTGGTAATCACACTGCCAACTATAGAGGATGCTCTGTATACTCTATAGTCAAGCGCTCGGTTGGACCGAAACCTAATCCCCCTCAAATGCAGGTAACAAATCAAGTTAACACTAATGACATTCAGGTACCGCAGCCTAGTAGTAACAGAACATCCTACGCTTACGTCCTAAAATCAAACCATATGCCAATGCAAAGTGATTTGCCAAATAATGATGAGACTACTCCAGTTTCTAATTTAAGTCGTCTAGAAAAAACCATGGAAACACTAGTGCAAACAGTAACTAACTTTACGAACACAATGGGTAAAATGATGCAGGAAATGTTAAGAATGCAATCGATGTTATTGCAAGCTGTACTTAACAAGCCATGAACTGTTTAAAAGTTTGTTTTTGGAACGCAAACGGCATTCGTCAACATAAAAATGAACTAGAATACTTTCTTAAAAGTAAACAGATTGATGTAATGATGGTTTCTGAAACTCATTTGACCTCAAGAAATACGTTTAAAATCAATGGATATATATTATATGATACCAAGGACCCTCGAGATAGAGCTAGTTGAGGTTCTGCAATTTTAATAAAAGCACGAATTAAACACTACTTAATGTGTGATCATCGTGAAGATTATCTGCAAGCAACGAATATTTGTGTTGAAGAGCTAAACCGAAACTTAGTACTTTCGTCTTTATACTCTCCACCTAGATTTTTAATATCAGAAAGCCAATATTTTAAATATTTTAAATCATTAGGACCCTGTTTCCTAGCCGCTGGCGATTACAACGCTAAACATACCTTCTGGGGGTCACGGCTCTTAACACCAAAGGGTCGTCTTTTGTACAATACAATCTCTAAAATGGATTTAAATGTGGTCGCGAGCGGACAACCAGATGTGATCGATTTTGGCGTAGTTAAAAACATCCCCGCAGAAACGATTCATGTTGAAGCTTCCTTAGAACTATCTTCCGATCATACACCTACATTTGTAACTTTAATGAACCCAAATAGAATTGTATCTACGTCTGGTTACTTAGCGACGTCAGCCACATAAATAAATTGGTTAAAATATAAATAATATCTTAGTGCCCATTGCACAGAAAATATTCCGCTTAGTACACCGGAGAACGTGGATCTCGCTATTGTTAATTTTGACAGTAATATCAAACTAGCTGTTCAACATTCCAGCATAACCCTCAAAACAACCAAAAATATATTCTACAGATGTCGAGCGTCTCTTGACTGAAAAAGGAGAGTTCGAAGAGAGTGGCAATTGCACCCCCAAACTTAAGACTTTATTAAAACGGTGCATTAAAAGGCTAAGAAAGTTACTGCAGTCTCATAAAACGGCTTCCCTGGAAAAATATCTTAAGCAACTTGATTCAACTCTGTTTATCCTCAATATTGTTTGAGGACTGGTTTTAAAAATCAGTTTAAAAAACCAAAAAAGTTAAATTTTTAATTTTTTTTATAAAAAATGGAGGACGGGTTTTCACTCGATTTAAAAAAAATTCGCTTTAAAAAATACACGTTCGGTGGTATTCAGTATACACAAGAATGATTTATTTTTTCAAAAATGGATCCTTAATCTAGCTTAATATAAGAGCAGTTTTACAAATTTCCCAAGCAGTTTGACAATTAGAAAAAGAAAGAAAGTTACGTTAAATGAACAGTTGGGAAAAAAGGGAATTACGTTAAAAATTAAATTAACTAAAAATGACAGTGAAAAGTTAAAATTTAAAATTCAAAAAGCAATAAAAAGATAAGGAAAGAGAAAAAATAAGAAAAGCAAGGAAATGACGAAACACCGGCCCAATTGAAGGACCGACGGTCTTCAATTAATCGGCAACAAAGCCAATTTATATATCGGCCTTTTGACAACACCGTTTTTGGTCTTCACTTCCGCTACCCTGACTTTGTCGTCTTGGCCGCGAATAACGGCCTGAATGCGACCGGTTAGCCACTGCAGGGGCGGAAGATTGTCTTCGTGGACCACGACGAGCTCGCCGACGTCGAGATCTGGCTCTTCTGTTGCCCACTTCGTTCTGGCTTGGAGGCTGCGGACGTAATCTTTCTCCCAAGATTGCCAGAACATCCGCTTGAGTTTGGAGATAAGCCGCCATCTCTTGCAAGTACGTTAGCTTGTCCTGACCGTCGTGACGCGACTCTTGCGGCAGCGATGGCCTGGAGTGAGTGCTTCGCCGTCGTTGGGATCGCTGCTGATGGGTGCAATGGGCCTGGAATTCAGCACAGCTTCCACTTCTACTAGCATCGTTTGAAGCTCCTCCGTTGTGAGCAGCACTTTGCCCACGGTTCTGATAAGAAGCCCTTTGGCGGACTTCACTGCTGCTTTCCACAGCCCGCCGATGTGTGGAGCTCGAGGCGGAATGAAGGTGAAGTTGACCCCCTTGTTGGCAGCGAAAGACACCATTTTTTCGGCATGGCTGGACATCGCCTCCTGCAGCTCTCGACTGGCGCCTACAAAATTCGTTGCGTTGTCGCAATAAATTCTCTCTGGGAGACCTCTCCTGCCGACGAACCTTGAAAGACAGAGAATAAAAGAATTTGAAGACAGATCAGTAACTAATTCAATATGTACGGCTTTAGAAGTGAAACACACAAATATCGCTATGTACATTTTTACGGGTGGACGGACACGTAACTTTAAAGTTATATTCACTGGGCCGCAAAAGTCTACACCACATATTTTAAATGGGCGTAGAGCTCTCACCCTATCAGCGGGCAGATTTCCCATTATTTGACCCATTAGTTTAGGTTTATAACGAAAACAATGCAGACACTTCCGAACCACTTTCGAACATTCCCCTCTGGCGTTTATGAGCCAAATTCTATCTCGGAGGAGAGCTACTAACGCTTTCGCTCCTGCATGACAGTTATTAAAGTGTAGGTGTCGCAAATACATATTTACAAAATGTGAATTATTCGCCATCAAAAGGGGAAATTTAGCATCATATGAGATGGGTGCGTTAAGCAACCGCCCGCCTACCCTAATAAGTGAAAACGAGCGATGTTCGTCTTTAAATTGGTGGACAAATGGATTCAGCCGTTGTAGGTTGGAAGGCAAAACTTGTGATTTACTTAATTTTTTAAGTTCATCCGCGTATTCTTGCTTCTGGATAAGCTCAACGAATTTAAGAAACGTCCAATTCATCTCTTTCGCTGTATGAACTCCCAAATGGCGACACTTGTGTCCCCGAGCAATGTCAAGAAAACGAAAGACATAAGAAAAAACTCGTATCATCTTAGTGTACACTGAGTAATTTTCCATCAACTTCACAATATAGTTGACTTCCTTTTCCTCTACAGCGAAAAACACATAAGTTTTCCTTTTTTCCAGTGACTCTTCTTCGGCGGTTAGCCTGAAATGTTCATTAACTGGCCAGGCGTTACTCTCTTTGAGTAGAAAAGTTGGGCCATTGAACCAAATTGAGTCAACTAGCTCATCTACATTACAACCCCTCGAAACTATATCAGCCGGGTTCATCTTAGTAGGAACGTGTCGCCATTCGACTTGGCCTGATAGTTCTTGGATTTCAGAAACTCGATTTGAAACAAAAGTAGCAAGCGTAGAAGTATGCGTCTGAATCCAGTGTAAGGTGATTTCTGAATCAATCCAGAACGTTACTGTTTCGATTTCACATGCAATCATGGATTTAATTTTAGACCACAATTTGGCCAATAAATGGGCTGCGCATAATTCAAGCCTAGGAAGTGACTTGGTCTTCAGAGGAGCAACTTTCGATTTTGCAGTCAAAAGTCGGCACGAAGTATCACCTGCAACTCGACTCCAGATATAAATGCAGCAGCCATATACTCGCATGGAGGCATCAGAAAATCCGTGAATTTGGCATTTGGTTTTTGAAGTCGTTAAGACATATCTTGGAATCTCAATCCCATCAATTTTCAATAAATTGGATTTGAAATTCTCCCAAGAACTGTCAAGGCGCGTGGGGATTGATTCATCCCAATCTAACTTCAGCAGCCAAAGTTCTTGAAGTAAAATTTTAGCTTTTACAACCAAGGGGCACAAAAGTCCGAGAGGATCAAAAAGCCGAGCCGAAACAGATAAAATGTTACGTTTCGCTGCTTTCAGATTCTGAAAAGAATCGTCTAAATGATATTTAAAAACATCACTCTTCGGACGCCAATATGTGCCTAAAGTTTTAGTGAAATCCGGATCTATTTGTACAGGTGTCTCTACTATAGCTGCGTCAGCTCGATTGTAGTGGCTTGAAAACCATTTTGTTAAATTAAAACCTGCGGATTTCAATATCTCAGTAACTTGAGTTCTTATCACGTTAAGTTCCTCAATTGAATCTGCCCCAGTTAGCAGATCGTCGACATAAAAGTCCTTTCGCACGACCTGAGATCCGATTGGTAACGATTTTGCGAACAATTCGCTCAAATACGTTAGACAACGTATTGCCAAAAATGGAGCCGAAGACGTGCCATAAGTAACTGTATTCAGTCTAAAGATTTCAATATTATCAGACTGCTTTTCACGCCACAAAATCAATTGAAAATTTCTATCGGCCTCATCAATTAAAACTTGACGGTACATTTTTTCAATGTCAGCCGTCATTGCGTATTTATGCAGCCGAAAGCGAATCAACGTAGAATACAACTCCTCCTGAACAGTAGGGCCGATCATTAGTAGATCGTTTAGAGAACGTTGCGTAGACGTTTTACAAGAGGCATCGAAAACCACCCGAAGTTTTGTCGTCGAACTTTGCGGGCGTAATACACACTGATGTGGTATGAAATAATGAGGAAAATCAGGCACTTTATTGTCTGCAATAGACATATGCCCCAGATTAATGTATTCTTTCATGAAAGAATTATACATCTCTTTCGTTTGTGGTTCTTTTGACAGCCGACGTTCCAACGATAGGAATCGCCGCTTGGCTGTTTCAAAAGAGAGACCCAACGTTTTTGGATCCGCTTTGAAAGGTAGCGCCACTTCAAATTTACCCGACGGCAATTGTCGAATAGATTTTGTGAAATGTTCCTCACATTGTTGATGTTCTATAGATAGAACATTTGCCTCCTGGGGAATTTCTTCTAATTCCTAAAATTTTTGAACTATTGAACCCAAAGATGATTCGTTTTCATTAAGAGTACTTAAATGGCATGAATTTTTAATTAAATTCTTCGACTCTTTGTATTTGCCCGAAACAATCCAACCCAGAAGCGTTTTCTGAAGAGTCGAAATGTTTGGACTCTTTTTAATTTGACCAACACAAAGCAATTCAAAGAAGATCTCAGCGCCGATCAACATATCAATTTTCTGAGGTTTGAAAAAATATAGATCAGCTAATTCTATGTTACCAGGCAAATTCTAATCAGAAGTTGAAATAACCTGATCTGGTTGGTAAGAAGAAATCGACCGAAGAACCCAATAATCCGAAGAAAATTCGTGGGAGTTCATTCGAGATTTTACCGTGGCTTGTAATTTAAATTTGGCAGAAGCATTCATTTTTCCAATTCCATGTAACCTGAGATTTCGTTCCTCTTTTCGTAGTTGAAGTCGCTGAGCTAGTTCCTCAGTTACAAAATTTATTTGTGAACCGGAGTCCAATAAAGCTCTAGCCAGAATATACTGACCAGATTTATCTTTGATTTTAACCAAAGCCGTTGCCAATTCAATTGTCTTTAGATGACGAAATATGTGTAAATGCCGTCGAAGTTGATGGCTGATTGGGGTCAAAACTAGAACTACTTTGTACTTGTGCATTACTTGCAGCATAAATGTGTAACAAAGTGTTATGTGCGCAACTACAAACTCGACACTTTGACGATTTGCATTTTGTCACTGTATGTCCTTTTTTCAAACAATTATTACAGGCAGGAACGCCTTTTACAAAATCAAATCTCTGCTGCACAGGCATTGCAGAGAAAGACGGACAAGTGTTTACAAAATGTTGTGTCGATTTACAAAATATACATTTTGAGGAAGTTTGTTGTGTTCCCGTTTGAACCGAAAAGGACTTAGCTTTCTTCTTTGAAAAGGTATCGCTCTTTTTCGACACGGGGGCATTTTGAGTAGAAGCCTGTGAACGGTGATTCGGTTTGGTATTCGAGGCTTCCTCAGCAGAGATATGCTGGAAACGTTTATTTAATGCGGCCTCACAATCACTCCACCAGGGCAACTTTTGATAGTCAAGTTGCTCCTCCCATTTTGTACGAGTGACTGGATCAACCTTTGACATAACCAGATGAATTATCATGGCGTTAACAATGTCTTTCTCATTACCAATCGACAAAAGTGAACCGTAAATCGCCGACACCGTGTCAATCATGCTCCTCAAGGCTGAAGAGGAGGCCCTAGACATTTCCGAAAGATCAAACAATTTTCTTATGTTGTCAAAAAAGATCAGACACGGATTATCGTAAACTTTCTTCAAACTTTCTAAAGCCTTGGAATAATTTTGCTCAGTCACTTGGTACGCCTTTACCGTACCAAGCGCTTCATCTGAGAGACATGATATGAGATGATTAAACTTCTCAATATCAGTTAGAGACGTATCGGTATGAACCAAACTTTGAACAAACTGATAAAGTTTTTATAATCCGAGTATTTGCCACTGAATTTAGGCAATTTCATAAGTGGGAGTCTGCTTTTGTGACCCTGAAAGGCAAATGAAGTTTCACCCACGCTTGGGTTTCTCGGAGTTAAGTAACTCAAAAAAAGACTCTTTGTGTCAATGCACAAATCTTCCACTTCGACCCGATCACCATTTGTGGGATCCAGGACCTCAATCTCGGACTGAATATCCATCGCATCATCTATATAACAGTTTAAAATCTCAAGGCGACACTGTAGGTTGTTCTGAGAGAATGAAATAGTTTTCTCTTCAATAGAGGTTTTCATCCTCATTATGTTGGTCATTACTGTGTTCTTTTGTGCATATAAGCCTTCAATTGTGATCGCACCTTTATGCTTAAGTTTCTCACAAAAATGTAGGTATCACAGAAAGTATATAGGAAACCAATAAGCGATTATAAATTCCTTTAGAAATATTTATTCTCGTAAGGATCTCAAGGAAATTGTATTAATTTTGTCGTTAAGACAATAAAACCGAATTCAAATAATTTCCGAAATCAACTAACGGTTTAAAATCAATTTAAAACAAACGCTTAAGGACATTTTCTGGAAGGATCTCAAGGAAATTGAAATGATTTTGTCGTTTAGACAAATAAAAAGGAATTTTTAATAATTTCCGAGATCAACTTTCGGTTTTGAATCAATTTCAAAAACCACTTTTATAAAAGTACAGAAATTTTTGCTGGTCTCAACTATTTTTTATCACAATTCACACAATTTTATCAAATTGCAAATACAAATCTTTGCCTGATGTGAAATCTCCAGAATCAATTTCAATTATTGCACTAAAATCACAGATTTTTTGCACAATTTTACCGAAAAATCAAATTTATTTATTTTTCCCGAAAAGTAAAAAAGTTGTTTGCTGGGTTAACAATTGTAATTTTCCGAAATTTAAATAAATTTTATAAAAAAAAATCAACAAAAAATTACACACAAAATATTGCTTTCAAATTTCACTCAAATTGCTTGCTGGGTTGTATGGATGCAAAACAACCAAGAATACAGCAAACAAGAACAAGAAAATGTTTTCGAATTTCTTTTAATTTTTTCACTATTTTGATATATAATTTTCCATAAAATATATGTTTTATTGTTAATTTATTAACCACAGCCTCTTTATCAATTAATATTACTCGCAAACACCTAATAATTGTCCGTCCGGTTATTATAATTTTACCTCGATCTTCTTTGTAAACAAATTCGGTATCACTGTAAATTATACACAATTATATTGTATGAAATCAACCGGTATTCAGTTTTTCTTTATTTATTTTAATTTCTCAATTTTATTACTAATCGTTTTTATAAATTGTTTTCACTTTTCTCACAAATTTTCAAATTATTTATTTTCCATTTGTTTACATTTGCATTTACCATATGATCGATGGTGTTGCCAAATACGATCAGTACACTCAAAAAAAAAACAGTGTTGGTAAACGATATTATTACCAAAACTAGCGAGTAAAATGGAAATGAAGAAAATAAATAAAGCAAATGTCAAACAATAATGACAAACGCGATTGTGGAATAAATAAGACAAACACGAGAAGAGGTAAAAATTGGAAAATTGTAAATATTTTACAATTTAATAAAATTAAATATTTTTTTAAAGGAAAATGAACGAGAGATACCGGAAAAAAGAGAGAACGAACGGTAGGTGAAGCGAGGAGGCGTAACTTTTTTAACCTTTTGTGGTTTTTCTTAATTATATTTCAACACTATACGGAAGTTTGATGTATTTTGATAATAATTAAGTTTTAACAACAAGCACTTTTATATTTTTTGTGTGTTTCACTATTAGGGTGATTTATAAATTTCGGGTGGTTTATAAATTTGAAAATTTGATTAAAAGAACGAATAATTTCAGGTGTGGAATTATAATTTTGCCAAAAATTAAATTTTTTAATTGAAATTTTAATTAAAGTTTTATTAGAAAACAAACGCAAAGTCTCACACTAATTATTGGTTCTTGAATACCTGGTTAGGGTTTTGTTGACGTTCGGCACTTTCCTTTTGGCACAAGACGCAATTACACTTCGGCATTTGTGTAGTATGGATTCCTACTCCGTTGGCTTCCTTCCTTCAATAGGTATGGGATGTTGATGTTGATGATTTTTGTAGTTGTTGTGGTTGTAGCAATTACAGCCGCATTATTTTAAAGTCTTTGTTTTTATTAAACGTTTTTTTTTTACCCCGATGGTTTTATTAACACACACGGTAGAGTCTTGTTATATTTTTTTTTAAATATACGAGCGCGGTATGTGTGAAAAATTTTTAATTTATTTAAAAACACTGTCCCTGCTCGGGCGCCAAAATGTTTATCCTCAATATTGTTTGAGGACTGGTTTTAAAAATCAGTTTAAAAAACCAAAAAAGTTAAATTTTTAATTTTTTTTATAAAAAATGGAGGACGGGTTTTCACTCGATTTAAAAAAAATTCGCTTTAAAAAATATACGTTCGGTGGTATTCAGTATACACAAGAATGATTTATTTTTTCAAAAATGGATCCTTAATCTAGCTTAATATAAGAGCAGTTTTACAAATTTCCCAAGCAGTTTGACAATTAGAAAAAGAAAGAAAGTTACGTTAAATGAACAGTTGGGAAAAAAGGGAATTACGTTAAAAATGAAATTTACTAAAAATGACTGTTAAAAGTTAAAATTTAAAATTCAAAAAGCAATAAAAAGATAAGGAAAGAGAAAAAATAAGAAAAGCAAGGGAATGACGAAACAAACTCAACAATCAGACTACTCATTATGGCGTGCAGCTAGAAGTCTCAATAGACCAGTTATATCTAAGCCACCATTAAGAAACTTGAATGGAAGTTGGGCAAGAGATGACATTGAAAAAGGAAATCTGTTTGTTCATCATCTGAAAAACGTATTTACCCTTTATACATCTCGCGATATAGCAGTCGAGTTACCGCCTGTAAATGTTAGAGCAGCTATTCCCCTAAAATTCGAGTTTAGAGAAATCGAAAAGATTATTTGTGATTTAAACACCAAGAAGGCTCCCGGTATTGATAAGATCAGTAATAAAATGCTTTTGGAGCTACCAAATATAGCAAAAAAATTATTCTTATTATTTTTAATGCTATTTTACGACTTCAATACGACCCTCAATAATGGAAGGTCTCCTTACCAAAACCAGGAATGGATCACACAAAAGACGATTCATACAGGCCTATTAGCTTATTATCTAATATTTCAAAGCTATTTGAGAAACTACTAGTGTCAAAATTAACGCCGATTTTAAATGAAAATAGATGTCTTCCAAACCATCAATTCGGTTTTAGAAGAAAGCATAGCACAATTGAACAAACTCATCGAATAGTAAATGTCATAAGAAAAGCCTTTGAAGAAAAAAATATTGCTCAGCACTCTTCATCGATGTGTCTCAAGTTTTGATAAAGTCTGGCATGAAGGATTACTACTGAAACATACACAAGCTGTTAGAAAGCTACTTTGTCGGTCGTCAATTTATTATTAACCTTTAACTGTGGAGGTGGTGGTAAATTTTACGCTCGCCTTACATTTTTTAAAAATACTCTGTTGCATTGCGCTCTATAAATTTAATTTTCTTAGTATCTTCTCATATCGTGATAGTCGTTATTTACTTGTGTTTTGGCTGAGCTCTACTCAGCACGAGCGGAGCTATGGACATGCTGGTGTAAAAATTACCACTCGTCATCATTTACGTAATTTTTTCTTTAAAAATATTTTACCACCACGTCAGCGTTAGCGTAAGTATTTAGTAGAAAAAAATTTACCCCACATCAAAATTAACGTATTATTTTCATGGAATTATTTTTACCACTCGTTCTGTTAGTAAATAATATTTTATATTATACAAGCTCATTAACTCAGTGCGCTTTGCTACCCTAATTAAAAAAATAAGTACATTTTATTAAATACAGGTCTCGTGCATTGTTTAGGAAGTTGTTAGTACCAAGTTTGAATACTCTTACTATTACCATCCTCCAGTTATACAGAAATCTATAATCTCTTTGTATGGGAGGTGCCACACCCAGCCCATTTTTGAAGAGGGGTTGCTTATTGATAACCCAGCTGTGTGTACCAAATATGAACAATTTACTTCTTACCGTTCATTAGTTACAAAAAAAATTATTTTGTGCCACGCCCAATTCTCTAATCCCACCCATATTTTGTCGGATGTTGTGTATTGCTAACCAAGATGAATGTACTTCATTGCGAAACTTTGACTCTTATTCAGATATATAGAAATCTATAAGGTCTCTGTATGAAAGGTGCCACGCCCACTTCTACCGCCCAGATTTTGTCAGATGATGTGTATTGGTATATTGGTAACCAAGATATTTCGATCAAAGTTGGAGGCTTTAGCTCTTGCCGATTTGTCTGCAATGTAGTAAGCCAATGTGTATGGGATGCAGATTTTGATGAGTAAAAAACCTCCAAAATGTTGACCTGTAGTTTCTACACCTAATTATTTATTTTCATGATCTCTTTTATATCTTTAAATGTATACATTTGGCTGTGAAAAAAATTCCCTTTAAGGTTTTGTTTTTTTTTTTTAATTCATACTATTTTAATAAGTTTTTGATATATCGTTTTTTTATATTAAAAAAAAGGTTTGTGAAGTAAAGTACGTTTTTCGTTTAAACAAATAAAAATAATTTTTGGTTTCTTTATTTTTTGTGATTAAACTTGTGGTACCTTATTTTTCAAGAACAAATAATTATAAAAAAAATATTTTTATCTAAATTTTTTTTAGTAAAATTTAGAGGGGTAAAATTTACCACCACGTCATTAACTATGTCCCAAAATTTCACCTCGACAGTTAAAGGTTAATGAAGCCGAATTTTTAAGTTCTCCACAGCCAATTAACGCTAGAGTCCCACAAGGCAGCATCATGGGCCTTCACTTATACTTAATTTATACTTCGGACTTTCCAACAAACAGCTACACCCAAACCTCAACATTTGCGGACGATACAGCTTTTCTAAGCATCACGCATACTGTCAAGTAGCATCTCGTTACTTACAGGATCATATATTTGTACTAGAAAGGTGGTTAAAAAATGGAGGATAAAGATCAATGAGCAAAAATGCGCACATATAACATTCACATTGCGTCGGGAAACATGCCTCCCTATTAAAATAAATAATCAAATAATACCCCAACACTCGCATATAAAATACCTTAGCTTCTATGTGCGTGGAAATGGCATATAGAAGCTAAATTAACTCAAATGAAACTAAAAGCAATTCAAATTAATTGGCTTATTGGAAGAAATTCTGTTCTTAGTCTCGATTGCAAACTTCTACTTTAGAACTCTATCTTAAAGCCAATGTGGTGATACGGTATGCAGGTATGGGGAACTGCCTCGGCTTCTAACATCGTAAAAATTCAAAGGCGCCAAAATAAACTTCTTCGAATAATCACAGCCGCCCCCTGGTACGTCAAAAACTCAAATATCCACAAGAATCTCAATGTGCCATTAGTAAAAACTATGATAACGAAATTTGCAGTAAAATATTTAAAAAGGCTGGAACTGCACCCAAATCAATTAACTCGAAATATTTTAAATTATGGCGGCCACACTCGCTTAAGAAGAAGAGACACTGCAGCACTCACCCAATCAGATGAGCGATAAACACCTACATATGGGAACAGAAACCGTGATGACGAAATCTTTTTTGTCTGGCACTGGCAGAACATAAAGCAAATATTAGGATAAGATTTGATTAATTATTGTTAGTTCATGTTTAATATATGAAGATTCAATAAATAAATACTGAAAAATGCAAAATAATTAAACAATGAAAAAATCTGCCAAGAACATAATACTCGCTTCCGTGTTAATATTCATTGCATTTCTGCTTTTCAATTAATTTTTTAGTGTTAAAAATTTTTCTCACCCCGTTTTTACGAGTGAGTTTATTTGACAGTACAAAGCGGGAACTTTCTCACAAAAATTTTATAGACACACTTTTTCAGTATATTGGCGAGAAATTTCCTTACGTGACAGTTATTACTCGCCAACAATGTTACAGACGCAGTTAAGTGAGAAAAACAGCTGTTTGTTTCAATTTATGGCATTTTTGTTTCATTTCTCGAATTTCAATCGAAAAGTTTCTCGAAGCGAGAGTTACAGAACATGGGCACTGAATTGTTTTGTGCTTCATCAGGAGGTAATACAGAATCATTATTTGAAAACGTGTAATAACCCGTTCCTTTAATTTGTGATAATAATTTTCTTAAATACTTTGGCTTAAATAGTGATTTTGAGGATAAATAGATGTTTTTAAATTTCAGTCCATTAGGACTTTCTAATAAGCTTATCGTGACGTTAGTCTTTCCACAATTTGAAGGACCTTCAATAAGCGCACGGATAGAATTCTGCAATATAGAACTATGTCTAGTTTTTGATTTTATATTCGTTGAAGAATCCATATTACGAACAAAAATATTTTTATGTTGTTTAATTAAGCGCATCTTTATAACTGAATGAAATAATGAAATTTTATGTTTTTCTTATAGAATAAAATAAAATGGTGATACTCTTTAACAACAAGGTAAATTACAATAAAACTGTCAGAGGAAGAGGTTTAGTCAATAAATTGATAAATTCACTTCCTATTGAGCTACATCTTGCTGGTTATCAATATTGCGGTCCTGGAACGAAATTACAAAAACGTTTAGAACAAGGCGATAACGCAATAAATCTGTTGGACGCTGCATGTAAAGAACACGATATTGCTTATTCAAAAAGTAAAGATATAAATATTAGACATCAAGCTGTTAAAATTGTTGAGAACAGAGGTTGGGAACGAGTACTTTCAAACAATAGCAGTCTGCCAGAAAAATCATTTGCATATTTGCTTACTAACACAATGAAAGCAAAAATTAAACTCGGTATGGGGATGACTAAGCAAAACAAAAGTAATAGCAAATCAAAATCGAATAAAGTTATTGGAAGAAAACTGTTCAATTCAATGCTAAAAGCGACAGCAAAAATGTTAAAAAAAGAAAAACCAACAGATCTTAACGCTGCTTTCAAGATTGCACGTAAAACCATTAACAAATCCTTTAAGGGAAGGAAATCTGAAATTGTAATACCACGCGTAATACATGTTCCAAAAGTTGGTGGTGTTTTACCATTAATACCAATAATAACAGCTTTAGTTGTAATTGGTACCATATCGAGTGGTGGTGCTTACATAGCAAAAGCAATTAATGCTAAGAATGTTAAACTCCAACTTGATGAAGCGAGAAGACACAATAAAAGCATGGAAGCCATAGCAACGGGTAAAGGACTTTACCTTAAATTATATAAGAAAGGATATGGATTAACTTATGAAGAAAAATCAAAAAACTTCTAAGCAAGCTACCCAAGAGGCCATTGACTTATATCGATATACGAAAATTCTCAAAAAATATTCCCCACTTTAGAGGAATTTTCATGTTACACTCAATACCAAATCATCCCAAAAATATTAAATATGGAATAATTAATTTGGATTCTACAATAGGTAGTGGTACACATTGGGTAGCTTACTATAAAAACAATAAACAAATAGAATATTATGTTAGTTTTGGAAATTTACAACCACTATTGGAACTAGTTGAATACCTAGGAGAAAATATAAAATATAACTACAATCAACATCAAACAAATGATTCAGTTAATTGTGGACATTTATGTCTTGGATTTTTGTATAAAATAACGGAAAAAAGAAATATGTAAATAAATAAATAGAAAAATAAAATTATTTTAAAAAAGAAAACCATTAATTTTTTTAATTAATTATTCTTAGTTTTAACTTTATTATTATTATTACATTGGTGTAGGTACGTATTGCTATTTTTATCATTAAAATAAAATTTAAATACTGCTGAAGTTGGCGTATATGGGGTATTTAGAATTGGCTACAAAGATATCATCCTCCTCGAATGGTTTCAATTGCAAGTTTTTCTCCCTACCCCTCGTCAGTTATCGTATTGTAGCGATATGGCAAAAACAATACATTATCCTCCAGCGCAATTTTTATTGAGCTCCCATACTTTGTTTTCAATCTACTTGCACTTATAATAATGTGTTTAGATGACATCACAAGATCCTTAATGTGAATAAAGGATTTGATATAGCTCAGAATGTTAAATTTATTTATTAAGTTTTTCGAGGGTTCCATTTTCCACAACCGATCACGTTAGTGTCTTTTTTTCAACTGAGATTAAATCAATCTTAGTATATTTTATTAATTAAGAAAATAGTAATTTATATATATATAATGATGTTAAAGAAAGAGATGAAGATACACATTTCTTCCCTTTGCTCTAAACAAAGAAATTGGTGTATATAAATATTGAATAAAGGCCCAACTGTAATATGAATAAGCTTGCTTATGCTTTTGTTAAAAAATTAACGACATTTAAAAACACAAAAACAAAAAATCGAAATACATTTGATTCCGTACGGAAAGTGCGATCAGTTTCACAAATTGCTTAAGCAAATGACAGATTCATTAAACTTAACAAAAAGTTTCCTTAAGTACAATATGGTTTGACACATGATTTACATGTATTCGCTCAGTTGCTCAAGTCAACTTAAGCATATCATAGTTGGACCTTAACACTTCCACATAAATAAGAATCAATACAGAACAAATTACCGAATAGCATTGAGAAAATAAATATAGTTTTCTCTTTCACTCCAGTTATTAAGTAAAATGTTGTAAAATAATAATAAAAAATTCGTCTGACATTTCACACTTGTATCTAAAAATTTAACAACGAGAAACATTTACAAAAAGGCAACCAAACAAAGAAGATCAAAAAAAAAAAAAGAATGTGTGCCTTAAAAGAATTTGTAATAAATTTTTTAAAAACATTTGAGGATGTTTTAATGTTCGAGTACGGGGAGTGCATACAACATTTTTTAACTATGATGGATGAAAATGAGGATATTGGTGTTGGGGATTTTAACGATGCAGAGCCACATTTCGAATGCTGCCGGTGGTCAAGTCCGGCTTGTGAGGAGGGTCCTAGTCCGTGCAGGAGAATAATTATAAAAACAAAAATGTATATATATGTTTTTTTTTTCTCTTTTATTTTATCTTATATTTATTTTCTTTATTCAGTAAATAAAATGTATTCCAATACAAATAAAATTAATAACAATAAATTGTAAATAAAAAAAATTAATTTGCGAGTTTCCTTATTGTAATTCACAATAATGATTGTTGAATGGATAGAGCGGCACTTGTAACCGACTGTCGTAATTTGAATTATGTTGTTGTGAAAATATAAACAAAGCAGCACATAAACTGATTGTTTTCTAAACTTGAATAATTGAATACACCACGCAATGTTAAGTGATTGATTAACAAAATGTAACAATAATTTTATTATATATTAACGTCTTATATATACAAATAGTAACAACTAAAATTTAATTACTAAGCAAATTAACAATTAAAATTAATGTAAAATAAAATAAAAGAAAATAAGTGTGCCCTGCATTTTATTAAATTGCCGGTTTAATGATCATTAATTAATCATTTATGCTAGTTCAGGAGGTAAACAAACATAAAGGTGAAAAAACTTATTAGAGACGATTCAGCGTTTTTGGTTAAATAATGAAACTAAATATGTAAACAAACATATGGGTTAAATAAGTTCAGTGCTTTTCTCTAAATATTATGAAAAAATAAAAATAAAGAAATATGAAACTAAACATTCGGCCGGCCTTATATATTATATTATGTCCTGTGGTTCCTATAAGGAACAAAGGGCCACAACGAACTCTTTCCATTCGGTTCTGTTTGATGCTAGGTGTTTGATTTGCCTCCAGCTTAGCCCACTTTGGATTACTTCAGCTTCGAGTTGACGTCTCCAGGAGTGCGACGGGCGTCCAACTCTTCGTGTATTTCCATGGGGATTCCAGTCAATAGCAGTTTTAGAAGGGTCGCCTTGTGGTCTACGGAGTGTGACCAATCCAGCGCCATTTTCGCTTAAGGATCTCGATATTGATTGGACTTTGATTTGTTTGTGGCCATAGTTGAATGTTTGATATGGTGCTTGGCCAGAATATCTTAAGGATCCTTCGTAGACAGCGGTTAACAAACACCTGTATGGCATTTATTTCACGTGTTGTTGTGTTCCATGACTCACAACCGTAAAGGAGCACTGATTTGACGCACGAATTGAATATGCTGATCTTAGTGTGCTTTGAAATAATAGTAGATTTCCATACAGGGCGGAGCATACCGAATGCCAGATTGGCCTTTGACATTCTATAGGCGACGTCATTGCTGCAGCCGCCAGTATGAGTTAAAATGCTACCAAGATAGCAAAACGACCTTACTTCCTCTAGTTCCACATCCTGTATTTTAAATCTGCTGTTATTAATGGTGTTGCAGCGTATTACCATACTCTTTTTAATATTTATTTTTAGACCAGCTTTTGCAGCTTCGGTTTCGACGGACTTAAGTTAAGCTGACATATGCCGATAGCTGTGAGACAGAAGACAAATATCATCTGCGTACTCCAGACTCTCGAGTTGTTGAGTGAGTCCCCATCGTATACCTCTGCTGTCCTGAGTAGCATTGCGCACTATGACGTCTAGGACGATGTTAAAGAGAAGAGGGGATAGTATACATCCCTGGCGCACTCCGGTTACAACGTTAAAACTGTTGCTTAGTGCGTTGTCATGGACAACACGACATCTAACATCCTTATACAGAGCTTGAGTAAGCATGATAATCTTTGGTGGAACACCTTTACACGCGAGAGCACTCCATATCGCATCGTGGCTCAGGGTGTCGAATGCTTTCTCAAAATCTATAAAGATCATGTTCAGGGGGGACTGCCACTCGGCGAACTGCTCAATTTATATGGTCCACACAAGACTTTTGTGGACGAAAGCCAGCCTGCTCAGGCCTGATATCATCCATTACAGCATCTGATATTCTTTTGTTGATAATATGCGCTATAATCTTGTTTACTGCACTAAGAATTGTGATACCTCTCCAGTTCCTGCAATCGGTAAGGTTGCCTTTCTTTGGTAGGTTGACAATGATACCTATATTATCGGCACCGGGGGCCTTGTTTGCCTTCAAAGCATTAATAGCGTTTAAAACTTCTGAAATGTCAGGTCATTCAGTTGAGATGTTTTGCCTAACTGTGTGGGTTGCGCATGAGCAAATGTTCGAAAGGTTGGATGGAGCGTTTGAAAGCATTGAAGAATAATGACGTCTCCATATTTCCAATTGCTCATTTAAGTAGTTGATGATGGTGACTGGATCTATGACAGTACTATTGTGGAGTCGGATCATAGAAACTTTTGTATGTTTGCGAGTTTTATGTCTGTTTGGACTCGATTTGTGAGTTCCGGCCCCAAAAGTGCTGCACATAATTCCAGTCGAGGAATCGTAAGTTTTTCATTGGAGCAACTCTGGATTAAGCACATAAAAGCTGGACAGATATCGTTTTATCCTCATTGATGGATCTGATATATACTGCTGCACCGAAGGCTTTCTCTGAAGCATCCACAAAGGTGTGTAACTGTACTTGATTAGCTACTTGAACACGGAATACATGGCTGCGTGTTTTGAAATTGTTGAGTTCCTGCAAATCGTTTCGAAATTGAGTCCATTGACGTCTTAAACTTGGTGGAAGTTCTTCGTCCCAGTCTACCTTCAACTACCAGAGTTGTTGCATGAATAATTTTGCCTGTACAGTGACTGGTCCAAACAGTCCAAGTGGATCAAAAATGCGCGCTGAGTCTGATGAAACAGTGCGTTTTGTGATTTTAGAGTGCGTCCAAATATGTGATCGCCCACACAATTCATCTGATTTGGGTAGCCAGAATAAACCTAATGTTTTTATGATTTGTTTTGATGACTGATCTAGATCTAAGTTTATTTCTTGATCTTCCAAGGGTATCTCAGATAGTAAATGTTTACAGTTAACAGTCCATTTTCGTAATTTGAATCCTGCATTCATCAAGAGTGCTGCAGTCTGCTTTTGCATGTGTTGAGCAGTGGTGATGTCATTTGCACCACTTAAACAATCATCAACATAGAAGTCATCGTGTACGACGGCAGCTCCAAGGGGGTATTTACTTTTATTTCTTGTGCTCAGATATTGATGACATTTTGTTGCCAAATATGGTGCGGATGTTGTCCCGTAATCTGTAATCCTCAGATTCGTTGGTTCTCCAGACAATTAGTTGATATGCAGAATCTTCATTGTGTATAAGAATTTGCCTATACATTTTTTCAATGTCAGCTGTGAATACGAACTTATGAAGCCGAAAACGTAATAAAATTGAAAACAGATCACTCTGTACGACAGGTCCCTTATGTAATATGTCATTAAGTGAAATACCGGTTGATGTTTTTGCCGACGCGTCGAAGACAACCCGTAGCTTTTTTGTACTGCTGTAGTGTACCTCATAAGTCGCCACCGCATACCCTTAAACTACTCTTAAACCAACACTTACCAACTTATATAGAGTAGGGTATTTTAAATATCAAATAACGGTATAGACAAATGACGACAATCGGAATGTAAGTGAATGACACCTCTTTGAGTAAGAATTGAGTGCATTCCAACTTGCAACATTCTGATTGGCGAGAATAGTCACGAGAGTTTGTTATTGTTACAATTTATTGATATCTCCATATGACTGACAAAGACAAACAGAATAATGTAAATAATTAAAATAAGTTAGAACGGTTAAGTTAAAATTTCATTTATAGTATATAAGCACCCGTAAATTTAAAATAAATCAGACTTGAAATTAACTACTTAATTCGGCAATAACTTGCCTAGTTTTAATTAAGAGCCTCAAATAATTCGGCAGTTCTTTTGAACGCCTTCCAAATCAGCTGGTACCCTAACAGCTATTAAAACTAAATAAGGGCTATAGGGAATACACATCAACTTCCTACACTACATGGCGATCCTGCAATCGGACCATAAACTAACGATCCTGCCATTACACATCTAAACCTACATGGCAAAAAAAAAAAATTAACGATCCTGTCCACTCCACTGTAGATCCTTTTGTAGATATTCCAGGCTGGCAAAGAAAATTTTAGACTATTCCTGCCAAACTAAGACCAAGCATTTTAAATATAGACACCACGTTGCAAAGAAGATTTCAAAATGACATGGTGGAAAAATATTTTAAAAGCAATCCCTTTAATTTTTGCGGGATATGAAGAAGGAAAACATGAAGATTCCGAAAACAAACATAGCAATGATCAGCTATTAGAATATATAAGGACGACACGTACAATGAGAGTACAACACGAGGTTGAAAATGAGAACTTAAATATTTTGGAAATTATAATGATAGTTATCCTAGCATTATTGGTAATTTCTTACATTATTAGATTAATATATGCAATCTTAAATAAAAGACAATAATAGAAGAATATTTATAATGTTTTCAAAAATAACTACAATGTTATTAATGATTTTTATAGTCCTATCTGTAATATACATGATTCAGAAACTTATTAGTAAATATAAAAACAACAATAAGAATAAAATAACAGTAGTATAAAGATTAAACACACATAAATAATTCCTTAGTTTTTAAGAATATTTTTACTATTTTCAATGTAACTATTATAGAAAATTCATACCGAATTGAGAAAATAAGTAAAATTCTTATGGACAAATGAATGCCAAAATGCTTTTGACACACTAAAAGAAAAATTAATGAACCCACCAATTTTACAGTACCCAAATTTTGACAAACCTTTTATTTTGACTGGCGCCTCAAACTACTCGTTAGGAGCAGTCTTATGACAAGGTGAAATTGGAAAAGATTTACCTATTTCTTACGCAAGTAAATCACTTTAAAAGCATGATATGAACAAACTCATCATTGAACAAGTTAGAGTGCTATATTCGGCTGTGCCGAATCTTTGATACCCTCCACCGACAGGAGTTGGCTCTATATGATAAATACATATATATTATTAATTAAGCTTCATAAAAACGAACATCAGCATAAAAATTGGTTGCGGTTTAGACCTGAATTAAATTATTGACCGACAATAAGAAAATGTTATTCGTTTCTTGTAAGAACTTTGAACTGGCTTGAGTAAAATATCATTATTCGTAACAGTTTTAGCCGGACTAAAATGATTTTTAGGAGCGTTATTTGTATTGGACCTATGGTAAATTATGGACAAATCATCCCAAAATTCTGAAGACTGATTTCTGGTATTACAATAAATAAATTAGAATAAATTTCAATACAGCAGTGTAATTAGTTTTAGCGTTAACAGTAAATATCACAAACTTGCATGATAGTTTTTCTTGCCATATGAATTTAAGTAAAAAATTTCACCGCAATATCTATAAATCCCAAAGTGAGCTTTATTTGGTTTTAGGCGCAATAAACTATTTTCCGAGAGTAGGGTTTATATGGGGCCTATGGTAAATTATGGACAAATCTTCACGAAATTTGGCAGTGTTATTTCTCGTCCTATAAAACTGTGACGCACCGAACTTCAATTTGATAGCATTATTTATTACGGTTTTAGGCGTTCTAAACGGTTTTCCGGGAGTAGGGTTTATATGGGGCCTAGGGTAAATTATGGACCAGTCTTCACGAAATTTGGCAGTGTGATTTCTCGTCCTATAAAACTGTGACGTACCGAATTTCCATTTGATAGCATTATTTATTACGGTTTTAGGCGTACTAAACGGTTTTCCGGGAGTAGGGTTTATATGGGGCCTAGTGTAAATTATGGACCGATCTTTAAAAAATTATACAGTGTGATTTCTGGTTCTATAAAACTGTAACGTACCAAATTTTAGTATGAAAGCGTTATTTATTACGGTTTTAGGCGCAATAAACTGTTTTCCGCGAGAAGGGTTTATATGGGGCCTAGTGTAAATTATGGACCGATCTTTAAAAAATTCTACAGTGTGATTTCTGGTTCTATAAAACTGTGACGTACCAAATTTTAATATGATAGCGTTATTTATTACGGTTTTAGGCGCAATAAACTGTTTTCCGGGGGTAGGGTTTATATGGGGCCTAGTGTAAATTATGGACCGATCTTCAAAAAATTTTACAGTGTGATTTCTGGTCGTATAAAACTGTGACGTACCAAATTTTAGTATGCTAGCATTATTTATTGCGGTTTTAGGCGTACTAAACTGTTTTCTGGGAGTAGGGTTTATATGGGGCCTACTGTAAATTGTGGACCGATCTTCAAAAAATTTTACAGTGTGATTTCTGGTCATATAAAACTGTGACGTACCAAATTTAAATATGATAGCGTTATGTTTTACGGTTTAAGGCGTACTAAACTGTTTTCCGGGAGTAGGGTTTATATGGGACCTAGTGTAAATTATGGGCCAATCTTCAAAAAATTTTACAGTGTGATTTGACGTATTATAAAACTGTGACGTACCAATTTTAAGTATGCTAGCGTTATTTATTGCGGTTTTAGGCGTACTAAACTGTTTTCCGCGAGAAGGGTTTATATGGGGCCTATGGTAAATTATGGACCGATCTTCACGAAATTTTACAGTATGATTTGCAGTCGTATAAAGCGAATTCGTGCAAAATTGTATGTCATTCCGTGCATTATTCCACCATTTATGTTAGTTTTTGTATCAAAATTATCAATTTTTTTTGGGTAGTGGTTCCACATTTTGATTCATAGTTCTGATCCTACTAAACCGATGTTGCTGGATTTCAATCCCAAACTGCTTAGAATAACTACAAGCAATTTGAGACCAAGTTTGTTCTTTTCTTTTGCGTTTTTCGAAAGTGAGCGTGTTTTCAACAGACGGACAGACGGACATGGCTAAATCGACTTAGAATTACTTAAGGACCCAGAATATATATACTTTATGGGGTCTTAGATGTATAATAAAAAAGTTTCACACGGAATGACAAACTTAGTATACCCTCATTCACCACAGTGGAGGGTATAAAAAGAATTGCTCGCAATTCACTGGGGAATAAATTTCTTCAAACCATATTTTTACGGTCAAAAATTCATAGTGGTAACAGACCATAGACCATTGATATCACTATTTTCACATAAGAATCCTTCATCAAAAATGACAATAAATAGACTAGATTTAAGCGATTATGACTTCACGATAATTTATAAGAAAGGAAAAATTAACACTAATGCGGACGCATTATCAAGAATAGAAATAAACTCAGACGTACTAAAACAAATGATACCGTTGGAAAATTATGAAAAAGAAAAGAGAATTCTAATAAGCACAAGGGCAATGACAAAGAGAAGTGAAAAAGAGGCAAATAAAGTTACAAGTAATGAGGCAAATAAAGTTGATGATAATGAAGAAATAGATATAAATAAAGCGCGCGCGAATAGAAATAACGCAAATATAAATAATATGGAAAAATGCATCTCTCAGGAGTCTGATCAACTTCTAATATGGGAATGCACATCCATAAATGACGTCAAGAAGATGAAGAAATTGCAATTTGATAATATTGAGAATATAGATATATATGTAAAAGATAACATTGTGCACATAGGGCGTGATGATAATTCATCGAAACAAGATTCGATTATGAAGAAATCACGTACCCAAAATAATAATACAAATAAAGGATGTAACGATAATTCATCGAAACAAGATTCGATTATGAAGAAGTTACATGCCAAGAATATACAAAATAGTATGCATACAAGATTCAGCGATAACTCAGCGACACTAGATTCGATTCTGAGGAAACTGATATCTAAAATGAATAAAGAAAATATAAAAGAACTAGCGCTAGCAAAGAATGATAAAATATTTAAAGTATATACAATGAAAGATTTTAAAGAAGCCTATACAAAGATTAGAATAAACAACAAAAGTCCTCAACTAAAAATATTAATTTACAATGCCTCAACAAGAATAACAGATGACATACTGAAATATAAACTCATCGATGAATTCCACAATGCCACACACGCAGGCCACTTAGGAATAAGAAAAACAATTATTAAATTAAAACAGCGGTACATTTGGAAAAACATGAATAAGATGGTAAAGAAATTCGTAAAATACTGTGACAAGTGTAACATAAACAAACAAACAAAACACATTAAAGAACCACTTACAATAACGGACACCCCAAGCAACAGCTTTGAGACAATATCAATTGATAATGTAGGACCTCTTCGTATTTCAAACGGATACCGATACATATTGACAATGCAATGCGAGCTAACGAAATTCATTATTGCTCAAGACGCACTTACAACTGCCAAAACACTAGTAGAACAATTAATTTTAAAATTCGGTAAATTTAAAGTGTTTAAATCAGACAACGGGACAGAATTCAAAAACGAACTCATGCATAACATATGTTCACTACTCGATATCAAACAAACATTTTCAACCCTTTACCACCATGAAACAATGGGTGCGGTAGAAAGAAATCACAGGGTTCTCAATGAATTCTTGCTGACAACAGCAAATGATTACGAATGGGATAAGTGGATAAACTATTTTACTTTTGCCTACAACACGGCACCACACATAGACACTGGTTACACACCATTTGAGTTAGTATATGGTAAATTACCATGCTTACCATCAGAATTTCATAACAGTGAAGGAGATAAAATATATAACTATGAAGATTATGCAAAAGAACTTAAGCAAAAGTTACAATATTCTTTAAATAGAGCTAAGGAGCTTACAACTAAGATAAAAGAAAAAAGAAATTTAGAAGATAGATATAGCAGTAGCTTAAATCTAAAAATAGGAGATTTAGTTTTAATAAAAGTAGAAAATAGGAAAAAGAATCAAAGCCCGTACAGAGGCCCATATAAAATAATTAGAAATAACGGTGTAAATACTATAATAGATTACCACGGAATGAAAAAGAATTCCATAACAATCAATTAAAACCATATATAGGCCTTAGAGACAATAATTAAGTACACAGTAAACATTAAATATTATAAGAATACTATTTTTAAATAATTAAATAATTATAAATTAAATATTAATTACATTAAGAACTACTTTAAAAACTATAACTTATGTAAATACAAATTATAAAACTATGAAAATATTAAATACTATATTAAGAATTAATTTGTAAAATTATAATATATGTAAATAGAAATTAAGAATTATTTTATGAACATTGTCGGTACCATGAATATATCAAGAAAAATCAATCCCCTAATTTTTCTCTTAGCGTGAGGGTGTAGTGTTCCTCATAAGTCGCCACCGCATACCCTTAAACTACTCTTAAACCAACACTTACGAACTTATATAGAGTAGGGTATTTTAAATATCAAATAACGGTATAGACAAATGACGACAATCGGAATGTAAGTGAATGACACCTCATTGAGTAAGAATTGAGTGCATTCCAACTTGCAACATTCAGATTGGCGAGAATAGTCACGAGAGTTTGTTATTGTAACAATTTATTGATATCTCCATATGACTGACAAAGACAAACAGAATAATGTAAATAATTAAAATAAGTTAGAACGGTTAAGTTAAAATTTCATGTATAGTATATAAGCACCAGTAAATTTAAAATAAATCAGACTTGAAATTAACTACTTAATTCGGCAATAACTTGCCTAGTTTTAATTAAGAGCTTCAAATAATTCGGCAGTTCTTTTGAACGCCTTCCAAATCAGCTGGTACCCTAACAGCTATTAAAACTAAATAAGGGCTATAGGGAATACACATCAACTTCCTACACTACACTGCTGTCGGGCTTCAGCACACAGTGATGTGGTATAAAGTAGTTTGAAGCTGGAACATCCTGTTTTTTGATTTTCTTCATATGACCTAATGCCTCATATTCTTCCATAAAATTCCGGTATTCAGCGTGAAGGTTGTGATTTAATTTCAGTTTTCTTTCAGTCGATTGAAAACGTTTTTCAGCTTGAGCTTGTGAGTTACCCAATACTGATGGATTGTCAGCGAATGGAAGCCTAACTACGAATCGTCCATCTGGATTTCTTGTGACATTTTTAGCAAAGTGTGTTTCATAGAGCCTTTCCTTTGGAGTTACGCATTCGGTGTGGTTGTCTATCTCTTCGAGTTTCCAGAACTTTTCCAATAGATTGGAAACCTTTTTTCCTCAGCACCGTATATATCACATGTGACTGCTTTTTCACTTTGTATTTCTGTTTTCCCAATTGCAATCCATCCTAATACTGTATTTTGGAGCAATGATAAGCGGTTTCCTAATGTTATTTGTTCTGGTTTTAAGAAATGGTGATAGTATTCTGCTCCAATGAGAATTTCAATTTTTCCTGGTCTGTAGAAGAAGGGATCTGCCAATTGTGCGTCGTTTGGAATGTTCCAAGTTGATACGTCGCTTGTGGTGAGATGATTTCCGGTAAAACAAATGCTTCAAGTCTTGTTGAAAACCTTTCTGCACAAGACTGGAGGTCCACATTTACTCTTGAGCTGGATGGCCCTGTGTGCTGGCCTATTCCTTCAATGAATAGTTTTGTTTTTTTTTTTGTTGATAGCGACAGTTTATTAATAAGTCGCTGCGAGATTAAACTCACCTGTGAGCCGGCATCTAAAACCGCTCGTCCTTCGCATGCTTGGCCATTGTTTGCTACTATTCTGACCTTTGCTCTTGCAAGGAGAACGTAGTTTTGATGTGTTTGATTATTTTCTACTCCTTGGTTTGTGGTTGCTACTACGGAATTGGTAGAGGACAATGCTGGTTGTGCATCATTATTCAGCATAGCAATGGCTGGTGCTGAAGCTGATGACGTCTGAGTTAGACCTTTCTTTTGGATTTGGGGCTTCGACTTGCAGTCAAAGTGTAAGAGAGAATTGTGTTTTTTGTGAATTGCTTGCATGTACGTGAAATGCAAGTTTCAGCCTTATGCCCGGGTTTATGCATAATTTCTTATCTTGCACCCATTGGTACCGCTCCCTTGGTGTCATTTGAATGAAATTTTTGCAATAGTATATCGCATGATCCTTGGCGTCACATCCTTTGCAGGCAATTGATAGTAGTGATGCAGTTGTCATCTTTGGTGAATTTAGATTTTCAGCTATTTTCGGCCTCTCCTTTTGGCCTAACGACTCCAATGCTTGGAACCGTTGTTCGAAAACCCTTAAAAAATGGTCAATTGCTTGTACTTCTCTTGGATTTGATATTGGTGATTCATAAAGGATGTAAGTATTTCGATCAAGTTTTTTTTATTAGTATTTGTAGTAAGAGGGGATCCCAATCCCGCACAGCCAGACTTCCTTGGATGACGTCATGGAGGCCTTTGATCGAGTTCGCTTCAGATGTGATACATTGATGGCCCAAAATTTCCACAATTATTGTTGAAGTAAGCACCCGTTTGTTGTTGAATCGCTCTTTCAATGTGTTCCAAGCTGTCGTGTAGTTGTATTCGGTAAGAGCTAAATGACGGATGAGGCGTTCGGCTTCTCCCGGTAAACGGGTTTTTAAATACCACATTTTTTGTACTGCTGAGATAGGTTGCTCGTGTACAACCTTTTGAAACAGATCTGAAAATGTTGGCCATTTTTCGTAATCACCCGCAAATTTTGGTATGATTACTTTCGGTAGGGAAAGGTTGGTGGGTGGGGCTGGCATATTGTCTGTTGCCTTCGCCAACTTTCTGACCCTCCCTTCCAGCTGGATATACATTGTTATGTCAAAGCCTTGTGTTGTAAGGCTGTCAGACATTTCTGACATCTGGAAATGTATGTCTTCAATTGGTTGCCATAACCTTGTTGCGGCTATAGCATTTGTATGAGCGGATTTGTCCTCTAACATCCTTTCTAAAGATGACATCATGGCATATTGTCTGCGCATGAGTTTCACAAGCCCGCTGTGATGCACCGTGGCACCTTCTTCGGACTTTTTCATTGAAGGTAAAGGTTCTGATGCTTCACTTACTTCTGGTGGCTGCATGGTTACTTCCTTTATTCTCTTGATTTGAGAATCGATGTTATCCAATGCTTTCCGGTACTTTGCTCCGAGTAGTTGGTGAAGATTGTTGACAATGTATGGGTCATTGTAGCCGAGTGTTTGATCTCTACGGATCACATTCTCCACTCTTTCAAATTCTAACCGTAGATTGGATAGTTCTTCGGACCTTTTTTGGTAGAAGTCTAGGCTTCTCCGGTCCAGAAGAGCTTTTTTACGTTGGCAATAGCCGTCTCAAGCTCAATTGCCTTTTGTTCTTGTAAGCTGATTAGCTCTTGTAGATTTGCCGTGGTGAATGAATGGTTGAATATATATGCACTTGTATTTGTATTTGCAAACAATGATCCTGCAATTGGAACAGGATCACGTCGGGGTCACCAAAAATTATGTTTTTTTTGCGAGTTTCCTTATTGCGATTCACAATAAGGATTGTTCAATGAATAGAGCGGCACTTGTAACCGACTATCGTAATTTGAATAATGTTGTTGTGAAAATATAAACAAAGCAGCACATAAACGGATTGTTTTCTAAACTTGAATAATTGAATACACCACGCAATGTTAAGTGATTGATTACCAAAATGTAACAATAATTTTATTAAATATTAACGTCTTATATATACAGATAGTAACAACTAAAATTTAACTACTAAGCAAATTAACAATTAAAATTAAAGTAAAATAAAATAAAAGAAAATAAGTGTGCCTTGCATTTGATTAATTTGCCGGTTTAACGATCATTAATTAATGTTCAGGTAAACAACCATAAAGGTGAAAGAACTTATTAGAGACGATTCAGCGTTTTTGGTTAAATAATGAAACTAAATATGTAAACAAACATATCAGTGAAAGAACTTGTTAAATAAGTTCAGTGCTTTTCTTTAAATATTATGAAAAATGAAAATAAAGAAATATGAAACTAAACAAAGATGTATTTAGCTATATTTATTATGACGGTTGAAATTTCAGCGTTATGCATCATTGTTTTTGAGGATTCGACAAATGAAATTGGGATTTCAATAACTTGAACCCCATAATTTGTAATGTGATTTCTTCTAGAGATATCATCGTTTTACATTTCCATATTATATTGAGGAACGTTAGAAATGTTATCATCTCGTATTTCGCATTCTTCAGTTAGACCACAGGTTTCATAGGTGGGTGGTGGTAGTAGTTGATTCAATGAATTCCAATAAATCGGTACATTATTGGTACAACGCCTTCTCGGTAAAGCACAATTTGATGACCAGCACAAATGCTCTGTTATAGGTTGATCAGTAGGCTCCCAATTCCAAATTTCAACTTCACAAAAATAACACTTTGTTTTGTCATAATCTCCACTGTAAAACATGCCACTCATAGCTAATTCCCTTTTATCTAACCATTTTAATGGCACAACATACAAAGATTTTTAAACGTTCATCTTCTCTATTAAAGTTATCGTTCATGCTATAGCGTGGCGTAAACGCAGATATTTGCTGATCTTCCATTTAAATTTTTTTCTATTTAATACCTATTAAGCGCAATTATTAAAAATACTATTTTAAATCCACGATATATCACAATATGTTATAAGAAATAAATTGTCTACGCTTTTTATACATGGATATGTTTAACCATTAAAAATTATTTTCGAAATGTGATTCAATATCAGAAATAATAATTTAACTTTTAATATTTTTTTATTATTTATATTTTATTTAATAATTTCCTAAAAGTATTTGAAAAAAAAATCACGACATCTATCAACTTAAATCTACTTCCCAAATAAAGCGATCTCCTTCTTCATCCAAATAAAACCCGTTATTTGCCTTCAAAATTATGGCATTTCCCTCTTCATAATCTTGTAAATCCTCAATTTCCCACAAAAAAATCATAATACGCCAGCTGGTTGTTGGGGATTTCCATTCCTGGGTTTTTATTTAATAGGAGGTTCTCTATAGATGCGTCGATTAACGCGTTTATACGCGTCTGCGTATTCTCCTCTACTGCTTCCACGGAATTTTTTTCCATAGAATGTTCATCGACAAATTCAATTTCGTACTGGCTCGAATCCATTGTTTAAATCTTCAATGTTCAAATGCAAATAAACCTATTTTTCAGAAGTATACTCCTCTAAGCCTTTTATGAAGGCAAAATAAACAATATACAAATTCTTATTAAATATTATTGGGACACATTGTATTGTGAAAGAAAACAAACTGCAATTAATGTTTTGTTTTATAAACAAATTATACATTCTAAACAAATTATACATTCTAACATGCTCACTTATGTTTATGCTTCTTAAATATAACAAAAAGGTTTCTTCATCAGATTAATGTTAAAATAAATAAGCAGACATATCAACTTTTTATTACAAAATACAAATTCTAATTCTAATTCTAATCTTATTAGGACACATTGTATTGGGAAAGGAAAAAAAACCGCAAATAAGAATAACATAATGTCATCATAAAGGGGAATACAATATTTTTTAATACAAAAAAAAAAAATAAAAAGACTAAGATGATAACATTTCTAACGTTCCTCAATATAATATGGAAATGAAAAACGATGATATCTCTCGAAGAAATCACATTACAAATTATGGGGTTCAAGTTATTGAAATCCCAATTTCATTTATCGAATCCTTAAAAACAATGATGCAAAACGCTGAAATTTCATCCTGCATAATAAATATAGCTAAATACATATTTTTTTTTAATTTACAATTTATTGTTATTTTATTTGTATTGGAATATATTTTATTTACTGAAATAAGAAAATAAATATAAAATAAAATATATATAAATTTTTGTTTTTATAATTATTCTCGTGCACGGACTAGGACCCTCCTCACAAGCCGGACTGGACCACGGGCAGCGTTCGAAATATGGCTCTCCATCGTTAAAATCCCCAACACCAAAGTCCTCATTTTCATCCATCATAGTTAAAAAATGTTGTATGCACTCCCTGTACTCGAACATTAAAACATCCTCAAATGTTTTTAAAAAATTTATTACAAATTCATTTAAGGAACAAATTTTTTTGACCTTCTTTGTTTGGTTGCCTTTTTGTAAATGTTTCTCGTTGTTAAATTTCTAGATACAAGTTTGAAATGTCAGACGAATTTTTTTTTATTATTTTACAACATTTCACTTAATAACTGGAGTGAAAGAGGAAACTATATTTATTTTCTCAATGCCATTCGGTAATTTGTTCTGTATTGATTGTTATTTATGTGGAAGTATTAAGGTCCAACTATAATATGCTTAAGTTGACTTGAGCAACTGAGCGAATACATGTAAATCATATGTGTCAAATCATATTGTACTTAAGGAAACTTTTTGTTAAGTTTAATGAATCTGTCATTTGCTTAAGCAATTTGTGAAACTGATCGCACTTTCCGTACGGAATCAAATGTATTTCGATTTTTTGTTTTTGTGTTTTTAAATGTCGTTAATTTTTTAACAAAAGCATAAGCAAGCTTATTCATATTACAGTTGGGCCTTTATTCAATATTTATATATACCAATTTCTTTGTTTAGAGCAAAGGGAAGAAATGTGTATCTTCATCTCTTTCTTTAACATCATTATATATATATAAATTACTATTTTCTTAATTAATAAAATATACTAAGATTGATTAAGAAATTGATTTAATCTCAGTTGAAAAAAAGACACTAACGTGATCGGTTGTGGAAAATGGAACCCTCAAAAAACTTAATAAATAAATTTAACACTCTGAGCTATAGCAAATCCCTAATTCACATTAAGGATTTTGTGATGTCATCTTAACACATTATTATAAGTGCAAGTAGAGTGAAAACAAAGTATGGGAGCTCAATAAAAATTGAGCTGGAGGATAATGTATTGTTTTTGCCATATCGCTACAATACGATAACTTACGAAGATTTGAAGAATTAATCATCTGGAACGCGACTTATATCCAGGGAAGGGGAGAAAAACTTGCAATTGAAACCATTCGAGGAGGATGATATCTTTGTATCCAATTCTAAATACCCCATATACGCCAACGTTAACAGTTTTTAAATTTTATTTTAATGATAAAAATAGCACCAATATAATAATAATAATAAAGTTAAAACCAAAAATAATTTATTAAAAAAATTAATGGTTTTCTTTTTTAAAATAATTTTAATTGTTCTATTTATTTATTTATTTCTTTTTTCAGTTATTTTATACAAAAATCCAAGACATAAATGTCCACAATTAACTGAATCATTGTTTTGATGTTGATTGTAGTTATATTTTATATTTTCGCCTAGGTATTCAACTAGTTCCAATGGTGGTTGTAAATTTCCAAAACTGTTATAATATTCTATTTGCTTATTATTTTTATAGTAAGCTACCCAATGTGTGCCACTACCTATTGTAGAATCCAAATTAATTATTCCATATTTAATATTTTTGGGATGTTTTGGTATTGAGTCTAACATGAAAATTCCTCTAAAGTGAGGAATATTTTTTGAGAATTTTCGTATATCGACATCAGTCAATGGCCTTCTTGGGTAGCTTGCTTAGAAGTTTTTTGATTTTTCTTCATAAGTTAATCCATATCCTTTCTTATATAATTTAAGGTAAAGTCCTTTACCCATTGCTATGGCTTCCATGCTTTTATTGTGTCTTCTCGCTTCATCAAGTTGGAGTTTAGCATTCTTTGCTGCATTAACTGCTTTTGCTATGTAAGCACCATCACTCGATATGGTACCAATTACACCTAAAGCTGTTAATATTGGTATTAATGGTAAAACACCACCAACTTTTGGAACATGTATTACGCGTGGTATTACAATTTCAGATTTCCTTCCCTTAAAGGATTTGATAATGGTTTTACGTGCAATCTTGATAGCAGCGTTAAGATCTGTTGGTTTTTCTTTTTTTAACATTTTTGCTGTCGCTTTTAGCATTAAATTGTACAGTTTTCTTCCAATAACTTTATTCGATTTTGATTGTCTATTACTTTTGTTTTGCTTAGTCATACCCATGCTGAGTTTAGTTTTAGCTTTCATTGTGTTAGTAGCAAATATGCAAATGATTTTTCTGGCAGACTGCTATTGTTTGAAAGTACTCGTTCCCAACCTCTGTTCTCAACAATTTTAACAGCTTGATGTCTTATATTTATATCTTTACTTTTTGAATAAGTTCTTTACATGCAGCGTCCAACAGATTTATTCCGTTATCACCTTGTTCTGAACGTTTTTGTAATTTCGTTCCATAACCGTAATAAAGATGTTATAAAGATGCGCTTATTTAAACAACATAAAAATATTTTTGTTCGTAATATGGATTCTTCAACGAATATAAAATCAAAAACTAGACATAGTTCTATATTGCAGAATTCTATCCGTGCGCTTATTGAAGGTCCTTCAAATTGTGGAAAGACTAACGTCATGATAAGCTTATTAGAAAGTCCTAATGGACTGAAATTTGAAAACATCTATTTACACTCAAAATCACTATTTCAACCGAAGTATGAATATTTAAGAAAATTATTATCACCAATTAAAGGAATGGGTTATTACACGTTTTCAAATAATGATTCTTATTACCTCCTGATGAAGCACAATACAATTCAGTGCCCATGCTCTGTAACTCTCGAAGCGACTCTCACTTAACTGCGTCTGTAACATTGTTGGCGAGTAATAACTGTCACGTAAGGAAATTTCTCGCCAATATACTGAAAAAGTGTTTCTATAAAATTTTTGTGAGAAAGTTCCCGCTTTGTACTGTCAAATAAACTCACAAAATAAATTGAAAATGCAATGAATATTACCACGGAAGAGATAAGTATTATGTTTTTGGCAGATTTTTTCATTTTTAATTATTTTGCTTTTAACATTTTTTAAAAACATACGAATGTTTTCAAAGCAATTTCTTCGTCAACAAACATTAAAGTCGCACTTAACATTTTTGGTATAGCCGACGGTTTTTTCTCGGCCCCGTTGTTGAAAATTTTTCAATTTTAGTACAATTTGGTCGACGTCAACGATATGTTTGACTGGCGTTCACAACATATGTAATTTCTAATCGGCTTCGAATGGAATATTATGACATTTATAACGTAACGACGTAATCTCTTTTGATAGTTTTCGACATGAGTTACAGACACACTTTCTTCTCACTGTTCGAGAAACGATGGAATATTTTGTTTCACATGTTTTCGATGCGAGAAGTTCTCTCCAAAGTTACAGAACAGTTATGATATTCGATGATGTTGCATGTGAAAAACAAATTAATATGCGTGCATATTTTTGTATGGGTAGACATAGAAATGTATATTCATTCTACTTATGTCAAACATATACAAGAATTCCTAAACATTTAATAAGAGATAATGCTATTATGATTATTATGTTTAAGCAAGATGAAATGAATATAAAACATATATATGCTGATCATGTTGGTAGCGATATGAGTTACGAAAAGTTTCATGAAATTTGTAGAGAATGTTGGAAAGATAAATATGGATTTTTGGTTATAAGTACAGATGATGAATTAAATGATGGGAGATATAGAAAGCAGTTTGATTATTTTATAACATTATAAATTATAAAATATATTACATACCAGTATCAATATGTCATCAACATTTAAAGATATTACTACAACAACAGCAAAATCATTGACAACTAACGAATAGCTGATCTGATGGTCGATAAATAAAATGAATGAAAAAGTTTTAAAAGACCTGATAAAGACAAGAAATGTTTTAAAGAAGAAATTTCGCAGTATAAAAATTGGTGAAGCGAACAACTTAAAGATACATTTAAACCCATAATTGAAAAATTTAATTAATAGTTCAAAAAATACCAAAGTAAATTTAAAAATTGAAAAGAATAAAATTAAAAATTAATCAAAACAACAACAATTTAAAACAGATTCAAATATTCCAATTATAAAACCTGAAAAATATATGTTATCTACTGCTGCAATTAACTCTGAACATGATGATGATTTTTATTCTCAAGCAGAAGCAGAAAATCTAAATAATCTTATAAATTTTAACGATTTGTTATATTTAGAAAAAAAGACATGAGTTAGACACACTTTATGGATTACATAAAGATTCAAATAATGAATGGAAATTTGGTGACAGTAACATTAAATTTAATGAAGATAAGATTCAAGTTGGAAACCAAATATGGGCACTCACTCCAGGTTTATTTTCATTAATGTTTCAAAAAATACCAAAATACTATGATAAATCCGAGTTAGATATTTATAAAAAAAAATATTAATTAATACTAATGCGTATAAAAGAGGTTATGTCTCAGATGGTAATATAAGGGGTACAAGAGCATATAAATATAAGAATATTATTAGCAAATTCATTAAACCTAAAAATTCATCTATACAATAAAAACAACAAAAGAAAATTATATGGGAAGTGGGTTAATGGATTTCAATCCAAATAAACCAAACTATATACACCGGGATGATCCAAATGAGTTAAAAGATCGACTTAGACTTATGCTCGCATCACAAGCTGCAGGTCACAGCAATCATAATAACGAAATTGTATCTATTATTGAAGAATTATACGAAGCTAACATTATTGAATAACTATTAAATTAACATCATGTAATGTCTGTTGATAAATTTGGTCACTATATTAACGATACAAGTGGTGTAATATCTTTGAAAAATGCACCTAAATTGCTTGGGTTCTTTATGGATACAGAAACAACATTGACATTCAAAACAAAAGAATCAAACATATGTCAAATTCTTTGGAAGAAAATGATGGTGTCAATAAAATGTTTTTGCAATCTCAAATTGAAAAAACACAGAAGGAGATAATGGATCAATTAAGCAAGAATATAAATTAAATTTATCAAATAATAGAGAAAATTACAATGATTTTGAAAGAAGAATCAAAATCTTAAATCAGAAAGTATATAACAGGCTTGATATTAAAAATAAAGAACAGCAGATAACAATATTTCCTTAAGTAAAGTAGACTTAATAATCGACCCTATCGCGAATGTTATGGGAATAAGTTGTTTGGGAGTAAACGTGTATTCCCATCCCCAACAAATTGGTATCGTTAATTTTTTGGGAGTAAAAAGTCTATTCTGAATATCATGGGAGTAACAATTTCTATTTTGAATTGTTTGTTTTGATTTATAAATAGTTTGCGTGCTTATAAAAGAAAAGCCTATTTTGTGAAGAAAAGTGTTAATTTAAAATGAATAGTGTTTATTTGCGTTTCCTGATTTTGGAAGAAGAAAATCAATCCACGGAACGATTGCAGCGAAGACATATACGCGATGAATCAGATCCGCTATCGTTAACGGAGACAAGGTAAAAGTTATAAATGTGTTTGTCTATGTTTTTGACAGGTTTCAGGAATATTATAGAATTAACAAAGATGCTTTCCAATTCCTACTGAACGTGTTGGAAGAAATCATGCCTCCTAGAGGTAAAATGTTCGCGGTACCCACCGTAGTGAAATTGGGTAGCACCTTAAGATTTTTGGCGGAAGGCAGCTACCAAAAGGGGGTGGGCAGACAAATCGATGTCGGTTTAGTACAATCTACATTTTGTGAAGTGCTAGCAGAAGCTTGGTTTCCACCAAGCAAGTACTTTGATCTTTATTAATACTCCTTCAATAAAATAAGTTTAATAAAGATGGACATTTAAAAACAAATATTTAGCAACTTACATGTGTACTTCTTGTTCCCAATAACAATTTTTGTGAATTAATTTTGTAAAAAAAATTGTTGTTGGGAGTAAATAAACGCGATGACATATTTTTTATGTTTGTGAACGCATTCACAAAAAATTTCTATGGGAACATTCACGATAGCAAATCATAAAATTTGGGAGTTTTGTCTTGGGAACGTTCATTCGCGATAGGGGTGAATAATAATGAATTCAAGAAGAAGAGATTTAGTAAATGAACTTCATAAGCCAGCCCGAAAAAATTTCATACGTCAAAGAGTTGTAATGAAAGGGATAGATCATCAATGCCAAGCTGATTTAGTTAAAATAGGAAACTATTCTACATATAGTTAAAAATATCGATATTTGTTAACTATCATTGATGCACTCTCAAAGTTTGCATGGGGGTTTGCACTTCAAACAAAAACAGCAACTGAAGTATTTTAAGCAATGAAAAGTATTTTAAAATTAGGTCGAGTGCCCAAAAACTTGCAGACTGATGATGGTAAAGAATTTTTCAATAAACAATTTAACACTTTCATGCACAACCATAATTACTCAACATTTAGTATAATGAAAGCCTCGATAATAGAACGATTTAATCGAACACTAAAAGGAATAATGTGGAAATAATTTAGTTTAAATGGTTCATATTATTAGCTTCATATTTACAAAGATCTAATTAATAAATATAATAGCAAAGTTCATCGCAAAATGGCATCAATTGACGTTAATTCTAACAACGAAATGAAATTATTAAAAACCGTATACAATCATTTAAAAATATTTGAAAAATTTAAATTTAATGTTGGAGATTATGTACGCATAAGCAAATATAAACACATTTTTGAAAAAGGTTACACCCCCAATTGTACGACCGAAATTTTTAAAATTAAAACCGTAAAAAATTCTTATCCCGCAACATTCATATTGGAAGACTATCTTGGAAATCCAATAATGAACTTCAAAAACTCGATTTCCTGATACCTACCTTGTTGAAAAAATTCTTAAAACTAAAGGAGAAATGGCATATGTAAAATGGTTGGGATTTTCAAATCAAATTAATTCTTGGATAAACAGAATTGATATATTGTAGTTTGTAAGAAAGAGTAGATGCAATAATAATAATAATAATAGTACCTAAGAGTTAATGTATTATTATTAATTAAGAAAAAAAAAAATTAAATAAATTATTTTTAAATAAAGAATATTACAAATAGATATTGGGAATTATTTATTTTTCATAAGCAACTTTATTATATTCAACATTTTTCGAATTTGTTCTATGAGTTAAATTTCAGTTATGTATTTTATAAAGCTTTTTGTAATAGCTCTATTCCTTAAATTTTTTTAGAAATGACTTTATACACTACCAGACTATTATATTGTATTTTCTTGTTACATTTAACCTTAGCTTTCCGTTGGATAGCAATGAAGTATATTTATGTACAGAAAAATTTACAATTATTAGACACCAGCAGAATGTAATGCATTTTCTGGCCTGCTACGGCCTTCGTCAGCATTCTTTGTGTCACACTGGATAGTGATACTTTATAAATTGAATGTATTTAACTTAACTATTTTAACAAATAGATATTGGGAATTATTTATTTTTCATAAGCAACTTTATTATATTCAACATTTTTCATTTTTCAAATTTATTCTATGAGTTAAATTTCAGTTATGTATTTTATAAAGCTATTTGTAATAGCTCTATTCCTTAAATTTTTTTAGAAATGATTTTATACACTACCAGACTATTATATTGTATTTTCTTGTTACATTTTACCTTAGCTTTCCATTGGATAGCAATGAAGTATATTTATGTACAGAAAAATTTACAATTATTAGACACCAGCAGAATGTAATGCATTTTCTGGCCTGCTACGGCCTTCGTCAGCATTCTTTGTGTCACACTGGATAGTGATTCTTTATAAATTGAATGCATTTAACTCAACTATTTTAACAAATAGATATTGGGAATTATTTATTTTTCATAAGCAACTTTATTATATTCAACATTTTTCATTTTTCGAATATATTCTATGAGTTAAATTTCAGTTATGTATTTTATAAAGCTTTTTGTAATAGCTCTATTCCTTAAATTTTTTTAGAAATGACTTTATACACTACCAGACTATTATATTGTATTTTCTTGTTACATTTTAACTTAGGTTTCCGTTGGATAGCAATGAAGTATATTTATGTACAGAAAAATTTACAATTATTAGACACCAGCAGAATGTAATGCATTTTCTGGCCTGCTACGGCCTTCGTCAGAATTCTTTGTGTCACACTGGATAGTGATACTTTATAAATTGAATGTATTTAACTCAACTATTTTAACAAATAGATGTTGGGAATTATTTATTTTTCATAAGCAACTTTATTATATTCAACATTTTTCGAATTTATTCTATGAGTTAAATTTCAGTTATGTATTTTATAAAGCTTTTTGTAATAGCTCTATTCCTTAAATTTTTTTAGAAATGACTTTATACACTACCAGACTATTATATTGTATTTTCTTGTTACATTTTACCTTAGCTTTCCGTTGGATAGCAATGAAGTATATTTATGTACAGGAAAATTTACAATTATTAGACACCAGCAGAATGTAATGCATTTTCTGGCCTGCTACGGCCTTCGTCAGCATTCTTTGTGTCACACTGGATAGTGATACTTTATAAATTGAATGTATTTAACTCAACTATTTTAACAAATAGATATTGGGAATTATTTATTTTTCATAAGCAACTTTATTATATTCAACATTTTTCATTTTTCGAATTTATTCAATGAGTTAAATTTCAGTTATGTATTTTATAAAGCTATTTGTAATAGCTCTATTCCTTAAATTTTTTTAGAAATGATTTTATACACTACCAGACTATTATATTGTATTTTCTTGTTACATTTTACCTTAGCTTTCCATTGGATAGCAATGAAGTATATTTATGTACAGAAAAATTTACAATTATTAGACACCAGCAGAATGTAATGCATTTTCTGGCCTGCTACGGCCTTCGTCAGCATTCTTTGTGTCACACTGGATAGTGATTCTTTATAAATTGAATGTATTTAACTCAACTATTTTAACAAATAGATATTGGGAATTATTTATTTTTCATAAGCAACTTTATTATATTCAACATTTTTCATTTTTCGAATATATTCTATGAGTTAAATTTCAGTTATGTATTTTATAAAGCTTTTTGTAATAGCTCTATTCCTTAAATTTTTTTAGAAATGACTTTATACACTACCAGACTATTATATTGTATTTTCTTGTTACATTTTACCTTAGGTTTCCGTTGGATAGCAATGAAGTATATTTATGTACAGAAAAATTTACAATTATTAGACACCAGCAGAATGTAATGCATTTTCTGGCCTGCTACGGCCTTCGTCAGAATTCTTTGTGTCACACTGGATAGTGATACTTTATAAATTGAATGTATTTAACTCAACTATTTTAACAAATAGATGTTGGGAATTATTTATTTTTCATAAGCAACTTTATTATATTCAACATTTTTCATTTTTCGAATTTATTCTATGAGTTAAATTTCAGTTTTTATAAAGCTTTTTGTAATAGCTCTATTCCTTAAATTTTTTTAGAAATGACTTTATACACTACCAGACTATTATATTGTATTTTCTTGTTACATTTTACCTTAGCTTTCCGTGGGATAGCAATGAAGTATATTTATGTACAGAAAAATTTACAATTATTAGACACCAGCAGAATGTAATGCATTTTCTGGCCTGCTACGGCCTTCGTCAGCATTCTTGGTGTCACACTGGATAGTGATACTTTATAAATTGAATGTATTTAACTCAACTATTTTAACAAATAGATATTGGGAATTATTTATTTTTCATAAGCAACTTTATTATATTCAACATTTTTCGAATTTATTCTATGAGTTAAATTTCAGTTATGTATTTTATAAAGCTTTTTGTAATAGCTCTATTCCTTAAATTTTTTTAGAAATGACTTTATACACTACCAGACTATTATATTGTATTTTCTTGTTACATTTTACCTTAGCTTTCCGTTGGATAGCAATGAAGTATATATACTTCTTGTTTTCTTGTTACATTTTACCTTAGCTTTCCGTTGGATAGCAATGAAGTATATATACTTCAGATATATAAAGAATGCTGACGAAGGCCGTAGTAGGCCAGAAAATGCATTACATTCTGCTGGTGTCTAATAATTGTAAATTTTTCTGTACATAAATATACTTCATTGCTATCCAACGGAAACCTAAGTTAAAATGTAACAAGAAAATACAATATAATAGTCTGGTAGTGTATAAAGTCATTTCTAAAAAAATTTAAGGAATAGAGCTATTACAAAAAGCTTTATAAAATACATAACTGAAATTTAACTCATAGAATAAATTCGAAAAATGAAAAATGTTGAATATAATAAAGTTGCTTATGAAAAATAAATAATTCCCAATATCTATTTGTTTAAATAGTTGAGTTAAATACATTCAATTTATAAAGTATCACTATCCAGTGTGTCACAAAGAATGCTGACGAAGGCCGTAGCAGGCCAGAAAATGCATTACATTCTGCTGGTGTCTAATAATTGTAAATTTTTCTGTACATAAATATACTTCATTGCTATCCAACGGAAAGCTAAGGTAAAATGTAACAAGAAAATACAATATAATAGTCTGGTAGGTATAAAGTCATTTCTAAAAAAAATTAAGGAATATAGCTATTACAAAAAGCTTTATAAAATACATAACTGAAATTTAACTCATAGAATAAATTCGAAAAATGAAAAATGTTGAATATAATAAAGTTGCTTTTGAAAAATAAATAATTCCCAATATCTATTTGTTAAAATAGTTGAGTTAAATACATTCAATTTATAAAGTATCACTATCCAGTGTGACACAAAGAATGCTGACGAAGGCCGTAGCAGGCCAGAAAATGCATTACATTCTGCTGGTGTCTAATAATTGTAAATTTTTCTGTACATAAATATACTTCATTGCTATCCAACGGAAAGCTAAGGTAAAATGTAACAAGAAAATACAATATAATAGTCTGGTAGTGTATAAAGTCATTTCTAAAAAATTTAAGGAATAGAGCTATTACAAAAAGCTTTATAAAATACATAACTGAAATTTAACTCATAGAATAAATTCGAAAAATGAAAAATTTTGAATATAATAAAGAATATTACGTTTTTAACTTTATTTACAATTCAACAGTCGAAATGTCAATAACTCTAACGTTAAGCTCTAACTCAACAGAGTTGACAGCTAACTATTTTCCTCCAATCGATTTAAATGGATAATATGAGGGTGCACTTACAGATTTTCATCTATATAATAGTATTCCAAATGTAGATGTATATAAAATATGTTTCATATTGGTGTACAAGCAATTGAAATTCCGATTGGATCTTATGAACTAAACGACATAGTTGATTATATTAAAGAACAATATCAACGATATATTCCTGTAAATAAAATTAATATTAAGGCATATAATAATACGATGCAAGTTAGAATAAAAAACTCTAATGATCCAATATACTTTAATAAGGAAAATACAATTGGCAAGCTTTTAGGATTTAAAGAAAATATTTTATTACCTCATAAAGACTATTACTCAGATCTTCCTGTTAATATTTTTAATGTAAATCTTTTACGAATTGAGAGTAATATAGCTGTCAACACATTCATGAATTACTCCCAAGCACATTCAGCCCAATTATGTAAATCCTCACGGAATTTTTTCCCTTTTAAAATTTTTTGCCCCCTAGGAAAAATCCTCCTATTCTATAAACTTGAGGATTTGGTAAATTAGAGGAATGGAATTTCATAAACAGCTGATTTGTGTTTGCGATTTTATTTTGTTATTGTGATTTTATTTGCAATTGTGAATTAATTTACGGATGTTATTTTAATAAATACCTAAATTTGTTTTTCCTAAAATTGTGTTTATTTTAAATAAATAATTGAAAATGAATAGTAGTATAGCTTTGGAAGTGCTAGCGGAGGAAATTTATCAAGAAAATGATGAAAAGCACATCCAAAGAATTGTTAGATGGAAGATGCGCGATGCATCGAATCCGCTTGAGTTGGAGCCATTACTGTAAGTAAAAAATAAAAAAAGATTTGATTAAAAATAACAAATTTTTCTTGTAATAGGTTTCAAAAATGCTACAGAGTTAACAAAAGTGCCTTTACTTATTTATTAGAAGTGCTAACATCACATTATCAGCCTAACAAGAGACAATCTGTTGTTAGTCCTATTGTGAAACTGAGTGGTTGTTTGCGTTTTTTTGCCGAAGTCGGTTTCAGACTGGGGTTGGAAACGATTTTGAAGTGTCGTTAGCTCAGCCAACTTTTAGCAAAGTTTAAAATGAAGTGGTTAACATTTTTGAAATACATCTCCATAAGGGTCAGTAAATGTTGCAGCTGTTGTTTATTTGAGCTTTTGGACCTGAAAATGTGGTAAAACATTATTTTGTACAACATAAATTTTTTTGTTAATACAAATTTATTTATTTTTAGTAAAATACTTACATTTTTACTCTATCTCCTTTTAAAATTGTTTGGGAAAAAACACTAGCAAAATAAAAGCCGGTTTTCCTGTTTTTAAAATTATAGAATACCTAATTTTTTCCCTCCACAAAAAAAAAGTGGAAAATTTTATTACATAATAGGAGGAATGCGGAAAGGGGAAAATTATCTACGGAATCTTATACATAATTGGGCAGATTATTGCATGAGTTTGGCATTAATGTCCCACTTGGGTATAAAATAGATGAGATTCCTAGGAATCTATATATAAATCGGCAAAGGCAAAACATTTAAGAACACATTGGTACTCTGTTTGCCAACCGATTTGAACAAAAAGTACACCATATGAGAGGTATTTACGTACAGTAGTGCACAATATATGTTTCATTAAAATCTGCGGGGGTGAAAAGGGTAACAATAACACAGTACAACATTTTTCAGTTAATTGATTGCCAACTCAATTCTGTGAACTGTATGTGAAATTAGACCCAAAAAGAAGAATTTCTGCATTATTCGTTTTGTCTTCTTACCTGCGATTTGAAGTTAGTATCGATTTGAAGTTAGTACTATCGTATAGGGGAATTTATCACGTTTTAGGCCCTGTTGTTTGACATAGCTCGACAACCCCTAGCCCAATTTAGTTGAAATAAATTTTAAAAAATTAAGAAATACAATATTGTTTTCCTATACAAGTAACACTTTCGAAGTTAAAACTGAATGTATGAAGGGAAAAAATTATTTTTTGCCTAAAAATTTAAATTTTTTTTTTTTTAAATACATAAAAAATCCAAAATGGAAAAAAGTTTCAAGTCTAGTTATTTTTTCGCAAAGTCACATAACCTATGAGCAAAATGAGACAAAGATCATAAAAATCGATGCACGCGTTTCGCTTTTATTCGCAATTGAGTAAATGTATGAATTTCAAAAATTTGCTCGAGATATGCACAACATTATTTGGAGAAAACATTGACACCTTTTTCATGATTCTGAGAATTAAAAAAAAGGAATAAACAAAAGGTTATTTGATTTTTATGATTGCGGTAATAAATGTACGTGGACAATTAAACGGAAAGTGGACCTTTTTATTATTTGGGTTTTTCCGGTGGCTACCTATATGATTTTTTTTACAGAAATTGCACCCACATTTAAGGGTGGTCATTATTTGGAAAGTTTTGCACAGTTTGAAACGTACAAGTGCTGAATCAGGTATATAGCCAGCCGCCCTTAAAATATGCGCCCATTTATAAGTACCTGGCAGTAAAATATTCAAAAATACGTAGTATTTATAGGTGTGCATTGATCGATTTTTGGCATTCAGCCAGTACCGACGAACGCGAACAGTAAAAGTGATTTTTCTCCAGTTTTTTAAAAGTGAATAACAACAAAACATAAAATATATCAATATGGAAAACAACAAGTGCCCATATTTGGATGAATATTGTTACGTTTGTGGTCATATCGTCCGAAAAATACAGAAAAAAGATCGAAAAAATTTGTTTACTGAGCAATTCAAAACCGCGTATTGTAATTATTTCGATGAAGCAGATTTAAGTGGTGCAAACTTTACGCCGAACACAGTGTGCAACAGTTGTTATACTACCCTTCTAAAATGGATTCACGGAAAAAGTAGAAAGTTATCTTTTATGAAGCCAGTAATTTGGGTGGAAGACACAACTGGACATGATGAATCCAGGTGCTATGCATGCATAAATTTTCGTCCTGGATTAAACAGACAACAATTGAAAACAAAAGTATACACTGCTGCATTTACTGCCACACTTCCAGTGCAACGCCCTGCTGATACCGATGCACCTAAACCTCCGAGTGCGGATACTGTGTCCCTGCTAGCCGAAACCGTTTTCACCAATCCGACCGATTTGGATGATGCTGATTGGATACCCGATATTGAAAATAGTGCACCACAACCGCTACCACAAATCGAAATGGATTACATTGTGGCCAAGCTGGGACTATCACAACACGACTCCGAATGGCTGACATCATTTTTGAAGAGAAGAAAACTCACACAGCAAAATGTCAGCGCAACATCATACCGACAACGCCAAGCTGATTTTCAGAAATTTTATTCCGTTGACGAAGCAAATACGTTCACGTACTGCCATGATATCCCAGGTTTAGTGAAAAAATTGGGAATGGATTATATCGCTGGCGACTGGCGTTTATTCATCGATGGTTCAGTTACTAGTTTGAAGGCTGTGCTGCTGCACAAAAAAAAATAAAAAACCATGCATTCCATTGGGATTCAGCACAACTATGAAGGAAACGTATGAAGCATTGGGCGAAATTTTGAAGAAAATCAAATACGATGAACACAAATGGAACATTTGTTGCGATCTGAAGGTGGTCAACATACTACAAGGGATTATAGAAAAGGGCGGATATCCAAAATACTTCTGTTTCCTTTGTAATTGGGATTCACGATACAAAGGAAATCAATATCAATGTAAAGATTGGAAAGGAAGAACTCCCGAGCTTAACAAACAATTAAAATTACGCAATGAACCTATGATAAAGGACCTGGATGATATTTTGTTGCCACCGCTCCACATGAAACTGGGAATAGCTGGGAAATTCGTTGAAGTGGTGGTCAAAAAAGTTAACGGCGCCTTTGACTGTTTGAAATCCATCTTTCCGAAACTCAGTGATGAGAAAATTAAAAACGGTACGTATCGTACTCTGTATTTCAATATTGTCATATCTAAATTTGTTAATTTCTATACATTCGCATTACCAATAATTTTTTCGTTTTTCTTATGTATTTAAAACAGGTATTCTCAATGGACCTGATATTCGGAAATTGATCAAAAGTGATTCTTTCACACATTTGCTTTCAGAGCATCACGACCACCAACATGCATGGAACGCATTGAAAGAAGTAATAGAAGGCGTTCTAGGAAAGAACCGTGTCCAGCGAGAAGAGATACAGCAACGAGTGGACAGGTTGCTGTTTTATTTCGAAAAAATCGGTGCATCCATGACGCTGAAATTGCATTTCTTGCACCACCACCTCGATACTTTTTTGGCACAATCACCTCAGGAATCAGACGAACAAGGAGAGAGGTTCCACCAGGTGACCATGCCATTTGAAAAGCGGTTCAAAAGCAAAAAATTGGATGCATTGCTTGCGGAGGTTTGTTGGTGGAGTTCCACAATTATGCAGTTTGAAGAAAGCACCGAAGATGAAGACATTGAAATTGGTGGACACAGTGAAAGAAACACGCCCTTGAATAGTATGTGTATCTCGGATGACGATACAGACTCAGACCATGAATATGAACAACCTACGAAGAAAACAAGATCATCAGAACCACAAGCGTCAACTTCTACAAGGATGGATATTGCCAATAATTGAAAAAATGTTCTAAATTTTGTTTTTATGCATATTATAATTGCGTATTAATTGCATATTATTTTATTTTCATTAAGTTTTTATAAATAAAGTTTTTTTTTGCATGATAATTTTTTAATTTATATTTTTATTTTTATTTTAAGGGTGGTGGCTATAACTGATTTTTTAAATTCATACCTTTACTCAATTGCGAATAAAAGCGAAACGCGTGCATCGATTTTTATGATCTTTGTCTCATTTTGCTCATAGGTTATGTGACTTTGCGAAAAAATAACTAGACTTGAAACTTTTTTCCATTTTGGATTTTTTATGTATTTTTAAAAAAAAAATTTAAATTTTTAGGCAAAAAATAATTTTTTCCCTTCATACATTCATTTTTAACTTCGAAAGTGTTACTTGTATAGGAAAACAATATATGAACAGATTAAGGGAATTGTAATTCTTAATTTTTTAAAATTTATTTCAACTAAATTGGGCTAGGGGTTGTCGAGCTATGTCAAACAACAGGGCCTAAAACGTGATAAATTCCCCTATACGATAGTACTAACTTCAAATCGATACTAACTTCAAATCGCAGGTAAGAAGACAAAACGAATGATGCAGAAATTCTTCTTTTTGGGTCTAATTTCACATACAGTTCACAGAATTGAGTTGGCAAATCATTTGTTGTACTGTGTAAGGGATCCAAAAAAATTTAACGGCCCGTTTAACGATTTCGAACATCAATGTTCACATATAAATTTATATATAAAACAAAATTCTAAAATTTGTTTTTATTTAAATTTTAAAATTCGGCCCTTTTGGGTACTAAACGGGTATAACCTGTATTTTACAACATTTTTGTCACCCCATTTAAATTTTAAACCAGCAAACATAGAAATTAAGATTATACCAAATTCTTAACTGATCTAAAAATATATGTAGGGTACCACCCTAATGCGTACTGGAAGGGAAGACCGAATAACGGACAATATGAACGAGTCACGTACGCACGTTGAATAGTTATGTATAGCAAGAACGAACGAGAAACAACAGAGTAATGAAGAGACAGTCAAGACGATAAGACGTGCGCGCAACAACCGAAAGTGACAGTGTAATAACTAAATTTAAGTACCTATTTGTAACCACCAAAACCCTTAACTAAAACAATAATAAATTGAACTAACGTTAAATGAAATTAATAATAAATTTACAACAAGTTATACATAATTTAATTTTAAGCAAACGTGTTAAATAAATTGAATTGAACCAACTGAATTAAAAAGACTGTGTGTTCATTATAATAGCAGCTGAATCCCACAAATTTTTGGGGGCTCAACCGGGATACTTTTTCAAGTTGGTTTTTAGTCTGGTAGTTACTGGTACAAGAGGAAAATAATAAAAAGTGTTTTAATATTTCAACATCAAACGTGAACAAAAAAAAAATATATAAAGGGCATCCACATAAAGTAATTGTAAAGAAAAAAAACCTGTTTTAACATCAGAACAAGAATTTGCCAAATAACTGTGTGAAAAAAAATGCCAACAAGAATTTGCTAAATAACTGTGCGTGTAAAAATAATATAAAACAAAAAAAAAAAAATACACAGGCCTAGTGACGGTTGAATGTTGGTGGTGGTTTTTTTTTATGCTCAGTGCCTGTCTACTTTAAGTAAAGTAAAGAAGAGAAATTGAGTGCAACACAAAAAAAGACTGATGAAAAGAATACTCTTACATTTCTCTTAAATTGAATGTTGAGTGAGTGTTTATAATATGATATAAACTTTATGATATAAACTTTATATCATAAAAACACAAGCGGTTATTAACATCGGACTGGCAGTAGCAGAAAATAATTGAGGGCAGCTGCGCAAGTTAATTAGCAACGTCAACAGAATCCAAGAGAAAATTTGATGTTTAGTGGTGGATGATGCGGTGTTCGAAGTTAATTCTGTCGCTGTAATAAAGTGCATCGTGAGAGGACTGCTGCTACCGAGCTCAGGAATATCAAGCTGAGGGACGTGAAGGTTGTTGCTGCGTCTAAGATGCTGTTAGTGGGTGCAGCCGTGTGTTAAAGAAGACAAGTAAAACAAACTACAGTGGGTCAAAGGCAGAAAAACTAGATAAGTATTTTATTCCATTAAGAATTTAATATTTCCGAATGAATTTGTAAAAAAAAAAGTAATAGTAAACTTGAAAATAAAAAACGAATAATAACATTAAAGACGGATAAAATTTAAGATGAGGAAAATTTAAGATGAAAGATGAATAGAATTTATGATGGGAGATGAATAAATTTAAAGATGAAAGATGAATAAAAGTTAAGACGAAAGATGAATAAAATTTAAGATGAAAGATGGAAAAAGTTTAAGATGAAAGAAGAGTAAAATTTAATAAAGTTGAATAAGATTGGAAACTTTTTCTTATATTTAATAATTATACGAGGCTGTATTCAAAATTGTGACAAATTAAATTTATATCCTTTAAGATTATAGTCATTCATTTACTTTGCAGGATTTTTGTTTATATTGTTCCCTTCTATTATAATTATTATTATTACCTGGCGCTCACGGTTGTTTTCTTTCGGACATGGATCGTGAGGAGATTTTGAGTATGGGCGTTAGCGCCTTGAGGGCCAAATTGGCGGAGTTGGGATTGAACACCCAGGGTTTAAAGGAGGACCTACAGACGACGTTGTTAGGGAAGTTCGGACTAGACGATACTGACCAAGGTGGGGACAATGACAACGAAGCAGTGGGGGGCGCTCCTGCAGACGGTGTTCCTGGAATGGAAGACGGTGAGGTCACCTACGAATTCTCCCCTCGGAAGAGTATGTACACCCTTAAAGACGTGGAGGACAGTTTGTCCCAATTTTCTGGCACTAGTACACCAGACATTATTCGGTGGCTAGGCGAATTCGAGGAAATGGGTACCATATTAAAATGGTCACCACTCCAATTTTACGTGTATGGAAAGCAACTACTGGTTGGTGCAGCAAGGATGTTCATCAGAAGTCAAAGAGGTATATGCGATTGGCGTTCACTAAAAGCGGCCCTTAAAAGCGAATTTGGAGTGCAGTTTTCGGCCGCAGAAGTCATACGTCGGATTCAAAATCGACGGTTAAATAAAAACGAAACGCTGATAGAATACTTGTACCATATCATGGAGATGGGAGCTCAAATCGAATTAGACGAGAAAAGCTGATTGAGTATTTCATAGAAGGTATCCCGGGGTCTAGAATGAACAAAGGTGTACTATATCAGGCCGATAATATCAACGAGTTGAAGAAGCAAATAAAAGTGTACGAGAAAACGCGTATGGTTCCACAGTCGTCTTGACTGTCTCAGAAGGGGAAGGAGTCAGTGCCTAACGTGAAGAGTACTAGTTCACCAAAGACCGAAACCGGTGGATAGGAACGAAGGTGCTATAAGTGTGGGGAAAAATCACATATCGCCAAAGACTGTCCCAAAAAAACAGCCTAAATGTTTCCGTTGCGAAAAATTTGGTCATCGTTCGTTTGAGTGCCCGACGGGGAAACCAATTGAAAAGATTAAGGCAGAAGGCGATCAGGTGAATATGGTTCGAAAGGGACCAGGGCTACTGTTCAAGGACATTATGATACGGGGTAAAACATTTTCGGCGTTGGTCGATACGGGTTGTGACCTATGCATCGTACGCTACGATATGCTATTTATTTTGGGCGAGGTGAAGTTTATGCCGGAAAAGGTTAAATTATTTGGAATTAGCGATAGCGCCATTGTTACGATGGGTCGTTTTGACGAAGTTGTTCAAGTTGACAGTTTGGACTTTGATGTAACCTTTTATGTAGTTGGCGAACGGGATATTAATCACTCTATAATGTTGGGAAATAGTCTGATACAGAAGGCTGATATAACCATAACGAAAGGTGAGGTAACTTTTAAGACACCCATCGAAAGAAACACCCTGCTGATGGAATTCTCGGGAATTTGTTTAAATATGGACCAGTGCGAGCCCGATATCCCAGTTAAACTCGACCACTTGAATGACTCCATTAAGAGCCAGGTAGGAAGGGCAATAAAAGAATATCAACCCAAACGCAATGGAGAGAGTCCAGTGAAAATGAATATCGTGCTGCAAGACGATATACCAGTTAATCATCGCCCTCGACGTTTACCCATTGCTGATCAAATTATAGTCGAAAAGCAGGTCGCAGAATGGCTGGATGAGAAAATAGTGCAGCCCAGCACGTCGGAGTACGCATCACCCATTGTTCTTGTTTCCAAAAAAGACGGCAGTAAAAGATTATGTTGCGACTACAGGAGGCTAAACCAGAAAATCGTGCGCGATAATTTCCCTATGCCGCTGATGGACGAAGTACTGGATAAATTGCAGAGCGCCAATCTCTACACAACGCTAGATCTGCGGAATGGATTTTTCCATGTGCCATTGGCTGAATCCTCCAGAAGGTATACTTCGTTCGTGACTCATAATGGTCAGTACGAGTTTCTATTCGCGCCGTTTGGTATTAGCAACTCACCTGCCGTGTTCACCCGTTTTATATCCGCCGTGTTCAAAGATTTAATACGAGAGGGCCTGGTGATAGTGTATATGGACGCTAAAGAGGGTGTTGGAGACAGCTGCCGATAGTGGTCTGCGAATCAAGTGGGAGAAGTGTCATATCCGGTTCGATAAAGCCAGCGAAAGAGAAGATAAAGGCGGTGGAGAACTTCCCAATTCCCACAGATCAGAAATTGCTTCAGCGATTTTTGGGGCTGACCTCCTATTTTAGGAAGTTCATTGAGAATTAGGCGATTATGGCTAAACCTTTAACCGATCTGCTGAGAAAGAACGTTCCCTTCGTGCTTACTGAAGAAGTTTTACTGGCTTGTCAACAGTTAAAAGAAGCTCTTGTTAGTGCTCCCGTCCTGAAGTTATACGACCCAGATGCAATCACGGAAGTCCACGCAGACGCCAGCAAGTATGGTTATGGTGCAGTGTTGTTGCAGAAGAGCTTAGAGGACCAAGATCTGCATCCAGTACAGTATATGAGCCGTCGGACGAAGCCGTATGAGGAGAAGTACCACTTCTATGAATTGGAAGTGCTCGCAATCATAGAATCTCTGAAAAAATGGAGAGTTTATTTACTTGGCATACAGTTCAAAATCGTGACCGATTGCAATGCTTTCAAAATGACGATGAACAAGGACGAGGTACCCGCTAGAATCTCTCGATGGGCCATGTTCCTGCAAGAATACTCTTACGTCATAGAACACCGACCGGGTACCCGAATGAAGCACGTAGATGCCTTAAGCCGCATGGCATGTCTAATACTCGAAAGCAGCCTTACTCACAGGATCAGATGTGCCCAGGAGGCTGATGAATGTACGAAGGCCATCAAAGCAGTGTTGCAACACAGAGAATACGAAGATTACTATATGCAAAATGGAGTTTTGTACAAGGATCCAGCGAAGGACCTTGTGGTAGTACCAGTTCAGTTGGAAGATGAAATTATTCGGTTGGCGCATAACCAGGGTCGCTTCAGTGTTTCCAAAACTCGCGAAATTATTGAGAAACAGTACTATATAACTAGGCTGACCGCAAAGGTTCCAAAGATTGTGAAAAGCTGTATCGAGTGCATTATCACCGAGGCAAAAACTGGCAGGAAGGAGGGCTATCTGAATTCCATTGATAAAGATGAACGACCCCTCGATACTTATCATGTGGACCACGTTGGTCCAATGGAAGTTACCAAGAAGGCCTACAATCACCTGTTCGTCGTAGTTGACGGGTTCACAAAATTCGTTTGGCTTTATCCCACGAAGACTACTGATACCAAAACCGTGATTGAATGCTTAGGGAAGCAATCCTCTATTTTCGGTAATCCCCGAAGAATAATAACTGACCGCGGAGCGGCGTTCACTTCGCAGGGGTTCAAAAACTATTGCGTTGAGGAAAACATTCAGCACTTGCTGATTACCACCGGTGTACCGCGCGGGAATGGCCAGGTTGAACGAGTCCACAAGATAATTATACCCATGCTTTCAAAATTGTGTGCCGAAACACCGCAGAACTGGTATAGACACGTGTCACGCGTCCAAATGTTGATCAACTCCACTTCCCCGAGGAGCACCCGGCTGTCACCGTTCAAGTTTTTAACAGGCGTAGAAATGAAATAACCGGATTACCCTGACCTTCGAGAGATGTTAGAAACCGAGCTAATTAGTGCCTTCGAGGACGAGCGAAATGATATGAGGGCCGAGGCAAGAGAGAACATAGCAAAAATTTAGAGGGAAAATTGTAAAACGTATAACAGCAAACGGAAGCCAGAGGCTGAATATGCAATAAACGAGCTGGTAGCCATCAAGCGTACCCAGTTTGGCAGCGGGCTTAAGCTGAAGGGCAAATACATTGGCCCCTTCAAGGTTGTAAGAAGGTCTCCTCACGGAAGATATGAGGTCGAGAAGGTCGGCCACCACGAGGGTCCAAACAGGACGACCTCCGTGGCCGAGCTTATGAAACGGTGGCAATCCGAGCCGAATTGCCGTCAGGAGGGCCGAATGTAGGATACCACCCTAATGCGTACTGGAAGGGAAGACCGAATAACGGACAATATGAACGAGTCACGTACGCACGTTGAATAGTTATGTATAGCAAGAACGAACGAGAAACAACAGAGTAATGAAGAGACAGTCAAGACGATAAGACGTGCGCGCAACAACCGAAAGTGACAGTGTAATAACTAAATTTAAGTACCTATTTGTAACCACCAAAACCCTTAACTAAAACAATAATAAATTGAACTAACGATAAATGAAATTAATAATAAATTTACAACAAGTTATACATAATTTAATTTTAAGCAAACGTGTTAAATAAATTGAATTGAACCAACTGAATTAAAAAGACTGTGTGTTCATTATAATAGCAGCTGAATCCCACATATATATTTGGTACTTTTTCGAAATTCGAACGTTTTAGCTGTGAAAATACTACATATTTTTGCCACTTTTTTACAACATATTTTTCTTTATGTATTGAAACATTCGTATTTAATTATGGAGTTCTACTACAATATTGAACTTTTTGGTACTTTTATGCGGAGAAAAAAAATCATCAAAAAGGGAAAATACGGGATATACATAAATTTATTTTTCTTTTCCGTGCTGCATGTGGTAATTTTTAAATTTTCTATAATATTGAACGTAGAAACATAAAATTATAGGAGTGAATGAGAACCTGCAAGAAGAAAAATGTTGGCCCTTTTTTGCTCTTCAACAGATACTTTTTGAGTTTTCATTAAAATTGGACCTAGAATCATACAATTAAACATGCAGAGTGATTGAGAAACTTTATCTTAAGGAAGATTTTTTGTCCTTTTTGGTTTTTTAACTGGTAATTTTTTATTTTTTTTTATTATTGTAATGTAAGTGGAAGAGTACATATAGACTGGAGGCTGGTCACTCGCCAAACCGACTCACTAAGACGAATAAAAACAAATGCTTGAAATATGTAAATTAATTTTTACTTATATGTATGATTTCTTCATATTCGCATAAATAATTATGGTCGAATTTCGACCAGTGAGCAAACACTAGTCTCATTTATTTGCCAGTCAACTGTCGAGAGATAAGCTCCATTACTCTGCGAGTGGTTGATCAAGACGGTGATTTACTTAATTTCCGAGGAGAGGAAATTTCAATTCGATAACATTTAAGGCCAATAAGATAATGATAATTTACAATTAGAATATACTTAAAAACAAAGTATTACATTCTTCTTCTTCTTCTGCTAACAAAATATTGAAAAATAAATTAAATTCAAAGAATTCATTAAAAAATATAAACTTAACGCAATCAAATAAAGAATTTCTAAAATCATTAAATTTAAAATTGAAGAAACCATGAGTTCAATAATAGATGTTCTGGATAAACCTTTGTCCGATGAAAATATAATTAAGAAGGCCTACCATACGTATACCCAATATTTACAATCTTACAAAATTAACGATGAAATTCGTATTACAATACAAAATCAAGACTTGTATGTTTTGCCGTCGGAAAGGATTTTTTAAAGATGAAAGCAGCCAACTTTAAATTAAACAAGTTAGAGTGCTATATTCGGCTGTGCCGAATCTTTGATACCCTCCACCGACAGGAGTTGGCTCTATATGATAAATACATATATATTATTAATTAAGCTTCATAAAAACGAACATCAGCATAAAAATTGGTTGCGGTTTAGACCTGAATTAAATTATTGACCGACAAAAGAAAATGTTATTCGTTTCTTGTAAGAACTTTGAACTGGCTTGAGTAAAATATCATTATTCGTAGCAGTTTTAGCCGGACTAAAATGATTTTTAGGAGCGTTATTTGTATTGGACCTATGGTAAATTATGGACAAATCATCCCAAAATTCTGAAGACTGATTTCTGGTATTACAAAAAATAAATTAGAATAAATTTCAATACAGCAGTGTAATTAGTTTTAGCGTTAACAGTAAATATTACAAACTTGCATGATAGTTTTTCTTGCCATATGAATTTAAGTAAAAAATTTCACCGCAATATCTATAAATCCCAAAGTGAGCTTTATTTGGTTTTAGGCGCAATAAACTATTTTCCGAGAGTAGGGTTTATATGGGGCCTATGGTAAACTATGGACAAATCTTCACGAAATTTGGCAGTGTGATTTCTCGTCCTATAACACTGTGACGCACCGAACTTCAATTTGATAGCATTATTTATTACGGTTTTAGGCGTTCTAAACGGGTTTCCGGGAGTAGGGTTTATATGGGGCCTAGGGTAAATTATGGACCAGTCTTCACGAAATTTGGCAGTGTGATTTCTCGTCCTATAAAACTGTGACGTACCGAATTTCCATTTGATAGCATTATTTATTACGGTTTTAGGCGTACTAAACGGTTTTCCGGGAGTAGGGTTTATATGGGGCCTAGTGTAAATTATGGACCGATCTTTAAAAAATTATACAGTGTGATTTATGGTTCTATAAAACTGTAACGTACCAAATTTTAGTATGATAGCGTTATTTATTACGGTTTTAGGCGCAATAAACTGTTTTCCGCGAGAAGGGTTTATATGGGGCCTAGTGTAAATTATGGACCGATCTTTAAAAAATTCTACAGTGTGATTTCTGGTTCTATAAAACTGTGACGTACCAAATTTTAGTATGATAGCGTTATTTATTACGGTTTTAGGCGCAATAAACTGTTTTCCGGGGGTAGGGTTTATATGGGGCCTACTGTAAATTGTGGACCGATCTTCAAAAAATTTTACAGTGTGATTTCTGGTCATATAAAACTGTGACGTACCAAATTCAAATATGATAGCGTTATGTTTTACGGTTTAAGGCGTACTAAACTGTTTTCCGGAAGTAGGGTTTATATGGGACCTAGTGTAAATTATGGGCCAATCTTCAAAAAAATTTACAGTGTGATTTGACGTATTATAAAACTGTGGCGTACCAATTTTAAGTATGCTAGCGTTATTTATTGCGGTTTTAGGCGTACTAAACTGTTTTCCGCGAGAAGGGTTAATATGGGGCCTATGGTAAATTATGGACCGATCTTCACGAAATTTAACAGTATGATTTGCAGTCGTATAAAGCGAATTGTGCAAAATTGTATGTCATTCCGTGCATTATTCCACCATTTATGTTAGTTTTTGTATCAAAATTATCAATTTTTTTTGGGTAGTGGTTCCACATTTTGATTCATAGTTCTGATCCTACTAAGCCGATGTTGCTGGATTTCAATCCCAAACTGCTTAGGATAACTAAAAGCAATTTGAGACCAAGTTTGTTCTTTTCTTTTGCGTTTTCCGAAAGTGAGCGTGTTTTCAACAGACGGATAGACGGACAGACAGACAGACATGGCTAAATCGACTTAGAATTACTCAAGGACCCAGAATATATATACTTTATGGGGTCTTAGATGTATAATAAAAAAGTTTCACACGGAATGACAAACTTAGTATACCCTCATTCACCACAGTGGAAAGTATAAAAATAATTTTTTAGTACATATATTTGATGAAATTCGTTACGAAGTAAATGGTGTTGAAATTGATCAAACGGGACATTTAGGAACATCAAGTACTATTAAAAATTTGGTTTCATTATCACCAATAGATAGTAATGGAATGCAAAATGCTGGATGGAATAAAGTTGATGATATTGATCTCGTAAATGGCTATTTTAATTTTTATGTACCACCTAAATTGTTTTTGGGATTCGCTGAAGACTATAACTAAATATTATTGAACGCAAAACATGAATTGATTCTATTGCGTAATAAAAATGATGAGAATCTTGTATATTCAACTGTTTCTACCGAAAAGGCTAAATTAACAATTTCATGTATATCATGTACAACTATCTGATTTAAGTAAATTAAATATAATAAAAATAATAAACAGTGGTACTTCAATACCAATTGCATTTAGAAGTTGGGATTGTCATATAAATCCACAACTAAATATGAGGGAGTTTACACGGTGTCTTTTCAGACATGTCTAACATACACGTTTGTTTTGTTTGTAGGCTATCGGGTTAGAGAAGAAAGAGGGGTTGTCAAACAGACACGAAACGAGTTTTCATGTTTATTTTTATGAATTTTCATGTTTATTAGTTTGTATGTATATGGCTATTAGACACGAAAACAGACATGTTTGGAAAGACATCGTGAAAAGACAATAGGATTTTGGAAGCATGTTCAAAAGGGAATGAAGAAAACAGACATGTCTTAATAGACACCGTGTAAACTCCCTCTATGTCAACAAATCATGTGTGGAATGTTAAGCTGGCAGGGAATATGGAACGCTCTCGTTTTGTTTTGATTGCATTCCAACATGAAAAGAAATTTATCCACTGCGATTTGACACAAAAATTCTTTTAAGACACGTGCCACACCATTTTAAGAGTGACGTTGAGGAAATTACAATTGAAAATATCGAAGAATGTGTTGTAACCCCTACTTCACACTTAAAAACTCCATATAATTACATTCCAAATAGCTATCAGTACACAAAAAATCTTCAAATGTTAATGACTTCAAACATTTAGTTATTTCTCTCGCTCAGACGTAAACAAAATACGATCTTTAGTTGAGACATTAATACTAAGTCCGATGGTTGAATTAATTGATCAAGCCCAAAATCCGGATAACTGCTGTAATAAAAGTCTCAGATGTTTTAAAAGATATAAAGATGTTGTTTGGAAATATTAATACCGAATGAAAGTTAATTTAAATTTTACATGATAAATATCTTATTGGTAATGTAAATTCTTTTCAAATTAATAACGATGCAAAATCTATTTCAATTTTAAAAAACCTCTGAACATAATGATTATCTAGATCATGTTTTGAAACATATGAAGTCTATAGAATCTAATGATACTAACATAACAAAATATAACTAAACTTAAATTTTTTCAGTTCATTCATATGACTATATATCTACATACCTCTCATTTGCTGGAACAACGTCATAACTCAAAAAATTAGTTTCTTATTTTAATGTGGAATTAATTATCGCTCCTATATTTATCTTAAGTAAAAAATGTATGTAAAAATCTTGCATATTCAGCTCTTGAGAGAAATATCATTTTTTGTAAAGAAACCTACCTCAATTTTTTTCAGCCAAATAAGTATGAGATCAGCTGTTCAAGTGCTGGGTAATGTTAGAAAGTGATGGTAGGATAGGGAAAACATTAGATATGAAACTTTTACCATATATGTAGCTGCTATTGCAGATGCATTATGTTTTAATAAGAAAATTTATAAAATATTTTAAAGCAATAAATATTAAGAACATTTTGTGGAAAATTTTTTTAGCTGGACAAATTTCTTTTTAGATTGAAACTGGACAGGCCATTAAAAAGCTGGACAATCCAGGCAAAACAAGCCCGACTGGCAACCCTAGGTTATAAGTATTCGTCAAAACAAATTGTAGCAACATTTTCTAGAAACTTTAAATTCGTTGAAATCTATTTAATTGTAAAAACAAAAAATAATGAATTAACATTTCGTTGTCAACAAATTTGTACAGAATATAATACGCATTTTGCAGTATTTGAGTATAGATCAGTATTGGCAGAATACACCATTGTTTACCAAAAAGATATCGTAGGACCACCTATTGAAAAACTCTACCTCAAATGGAAAATCATTCTTGAGGCTAAAAGAATTTTACAAAAGCCTTAATTAATACCTCGTCCTATAGCATTGACTCAGTGAAATAAAATGGACGCTGATAAAAATTTAATTTTTCTTTTAACTGAATGGAAGCTGCAACACTTTCATGAATTTTTTAAAAGTAAGTATAATGTTATTGTTTTGATTAAAAACACATCATATATCTAAATTATTTAAAGATTTAACTACATGCAATCAGGCAAAATTTGGAGAAGTGGAAAAAACAATTAAAAAGTTCTGAATATTTGCCTGATAGCCAATATACAACGCCAACTCCAAATGCAGCGCAAAATCAACCACCAACAGTAATGGAGATTTGATCTAATACATCAAACGGCAAGGATATTTTAAAATTGTACAATAAAAATAATATTTTACACGAGGAACATCGTAATTTGCTAGTCAATATAATTACAAAATATATAGAATCAAAAAGCATAATTGGTAAGCATAAATTTGTACTATGTTTTAATTACAATTAATTAAACTAATTTTTTAAAATTTTTTTACTTTTAGCTACATACCTCTGAGTGCTTAAGATGAGTTGCACTAAACCTTTCGTCGCTGCTGTAAGTTGTTAGACCAACCGTTAATAAGTGATAGTCCTTTTTTCTTATCCAAGAAACCTACGAAAAAAATGTATGTGTAATATATTTTTTAATTTTTTGGTAAAAGCAATTTCGCGAGCTTATCAAATTAAATTTCCAAAAACTGTTTTTACTATGCGACATATTTGAACTTTTGTCCAGACCTGCCATGACCATTTTATTTTTTTGACCATTTTATTTTTTATTATAAAAAATCAGTCGAAATTTAAAATTTTATGGATAAATGTCTTTAATTTTTTTTGTTAAATTCACCAATTTTATCATAACATAGGAAGGTGTTACCAGATTTTATAACAGGAAACGCTGATTAGCTTAAAAATAAATTGTTTTTAAGTCGATTTCGGAATAATTCAGACCACAATGATGAAAAATATTTTTTTTGGCAAAATTTAAAAAATTTGTTGTTAATATCTTATAAAAATTAAAAAAAAAATTTTTTAACATCTACGTATATTCCAAATAAAACAAGCTTGATTTCATAACAATCAATGAAAAATATTGCTTTTGTTCCCAATAAAGGGCTCTAAGTTGAACAAGTAAGCTCGAATATTCAGCATATAAACTTTGGACATGTGTTTTTAGAGAGAATGTGTATTAAGCAATTTTTTCTTGAGATTTAGAAAAAAACTTTTTTGCTTCATGCTCACTTCTCCAATCCCTCCCACATTTTGTGAGAAGCTGTGTATTGATAAACAAGGTGATTTGGAAACTGTGGCCCTTGCTGTTCTCCAGATAAACAGAATAAAGTAATGAAACAAACAAGGGTTTTATGGGTAAAATTAGAGGGAATCGTGGTTTTTTACTTATACATATCTCAGTCATTTATGGACCGATCTGGCTGAATACCAATAGCAATCTTTAACGGAATATATGTGAAAAAAATACATAACAATCTGGTCCCCATAGTTTCCAGTTAAAGAAACACACCGACAGACATACATCGTTAAAATACCTTCGCTACTCAAAAGGACCCACAATAGATGCACTAGATCAATATAATATAAATTTCAAACTTATAAATACCCTTTTAATCTTAATAAGTGATAAAACGGTAAGCCCAAAAACAGAAGCAATGGAAAACTCCAAAAAAAGTATCAAAAGTAAGAAGTTGTCAAAAGATGGTGAAGCTGATAGAAACTAAGAGAGTCAAAGCAATGTACAACTCCTGAAAATTTTCCGAAAATTCCACGACTAACAAGTTAAAAATGATAAAGCTTTCATTAGAGAGTTAATAAAAGAGAGTGAAAGCATTACTACGCAAATCATGAAGAACACAATAAAAGAAAGTGAAGAAAAACATTATGATTTTATAAAAAGTCTAATAAAGGAGAGTGAAACTTGAATTCTTTCTGTAATTGAGGACAAAATAGACAATATACAAGTCCAAGTAAATAATATTACTGAACGAGTGAATGACTTGGAAACCAAGAGTTTCCAAGTGATCCGATTTTGATTGAATTTATTGAAGAAATTGATCGATTTTTTCTTTAGAGGGTCCTGGAGAACTGTTTACGTACTTACAATTATATTAACTCTGCCTTTTTCGCTCTTACCTTGCTTTCCGTTTAACTCAATTTTTTTTATGTCATATATAACTGTTTATATACTTATAACTATTTGGTTGAAATTTGTTATTAATAACTTAAAATTATTCATTTTATTATACAAATTTATTACACAATTTTATACGTTAAAATATGTTATACTTTGTTGCGTTGCATTGAAAATATATAATGACAGCTATAATTATTGATCAACTTGGTTCCAGAGACGGTAATCATAACATAGTTCGTATATTGCCAAAACAAAATCAAGTCTTTAATATTTGTCACATAAATGCTCAAAGCCTGTACCGAAAAATTGATGCTATATATATCTCTGAAACGTGGTTCGCTGATGCTTATAATGATAAACTTGTTGAATTGATGAATTATAAACTTTTTAGATGTGACCGTCGTGGTAAAGCTGGTGGAGTGGCTATATATATCAAAAATAATATTTCACGCAAGCTTCTTCGTACTTTTAATGCAGAAAATGATGTTGAGAACATTTTAGTGGAATTAAATTCGTACGGTGAGAAATTGCTACTATGATGTCTATACAGACCCAGTAATTACATCAGATTAGATTCGATTATAGCTAAGTTGGAACAATTATCTATTGCCTACACTAATATAATAATATCTGGAGACTTTAATGCCAACTAACTTTCTAGTTCCGGATCAAATCTTACTACAGTAATGACACCTCTTAACCTATTTTCAGTAAATAGCATAAAACTTACACATTTCACAGCAACGAATGCCTCTTTATTGGACCTTTTCTTGGTTGCTGATAATCGTAAAATAATACATTAGGATCAGTTGGCAGCACCCGTTTTTTCTAAGCATGACCTTATCTTCCTGTCTTATAAATTTAAAGTCGTACGTCAAGTACTGTAAGTGAACACGTCGAGTATCTAAATGGTCTTATTCTTCCTATATTTAACAAACATGTTCCCCTTAAAATTGGAAAATCAAATGGTCGGATAAGTCCTTGTTTTACGTCAGGGACTAAACTGTAAATAGATCGTCGTGATTTACTTTATAACACTCTACAACAAAATCAAATTTTTCACAAAATTACAAGGTCCGGCCTATAATTTTTGATAGAGGAGACAAAAAAAAGACACGTGTATCGGCGTTTTGAAAGTTTACATCTGAATATCAGTTGAGGGGTGGTTAAAGTTTCCCAGCTCTGACATATTCTTATTGTTAATCGGCATAAGAAACCATGTGATCCTTACATTTTAGGTATTAAATATGTTCAGCAAATTTTTGTAGAATGTTACGAAGAAAATTTTTGTAGAATATGTTAACGCTCTAACTCCTTATGGTATGGGTCTTTGTTGCCCTTCTTTTAAAAAAGAGCAAAAAACACCATTAAAACAGGGATTTATGGGGTTAAAATGTTCCGCAAAAATATTATCCGTGAAATTTTGATATAAGTCTTTGAATACAGCAAAACGGAAAATTTATCCAGAATTTTATTTTAAAGTACCCCAAAAATTTAGCATGAAAAAAAATAGTTCAAATTTAACTAAAAATCACTAATATCTCTATTATTTTACCTCAGATAGCAAATTTAAATGAAAAGTATTCATTAACTACATTTTTTTACCTCTATGCAATTCCACTTCATTATCATACAATGTCCAGCATATTTCAGCGATAAGCGAAGGGATGCTTTTGCCTTTATAGCGTTCTTCAATAGGTGCGCATGTCTGATGAAATTTTTCAGCATGCCCATCAGATTCTGTTGACAACTGGTTCTCAAATAATCCATATGGGAATTTTAAAAATGAATTTTTGTTGACATATGAACGCCTAGTTTTTCAAAAGCTCTAAGCATGGTGTCTAAGTATATTCGAGCAGTAGGAGCACGATTTTTGCCACATTGTATATCACTTCCTTAATGATTTTCCACGCATCAAGCTCAATTAGTGAGAGCATTTCGTCGAAGTCAGTGCTTTGCATCAGCTTTCTTATATCTGGACCAACAAAACCACCTGTTGGTATGAAACCAATTTAAAGGATTTCAACAATAACAACAATTTGAAGAACTTTAGTCTTTACTTCGCTTAATTTTGGAAACATTGTTTTCAGAAAATTTGATATGTAATGGGGGTAATATAATTTTTTCAGTTGGTACCAATGCTTGATGAACGATATTGTGCTCTCCTAATGTTCCCTCAGCTCTTAACTTCCATTGTTTTTTGGAATATTGGTCGCCCTTCCATCTGCTATCCTAAGTGCATAAAAATCATCCATACTTAACGTATTCAGCCTACATACCTGAAAGGAAAGTAACGACTTTTAAATCACAAAAGATCCGCCACTTATGCTCTCCATAATTTACGGAGTCCAGTATTAATTTTATAGAATCATAGCTTTCTTTAATACTCATTCCATAGGCAATTGGAATACGATTTTTGGTATTATCGTAAGACAGAAGTACAGCTTTTAGACTCCTCTTAGAAGATTCAATAAATATACGCCAGTCCTCGTGGTTATACTCAAAATTCATTGCATTTATTATTCCTTCAATATCGTTGCAATAAGCAAACGTGTTATCATTGTTTACTGAAAAGAACGGCAGAAGACTTTTTAAGTATGCAGCTAAAATTTCTGATTTGGTTTTAGACAGATTCAGTCTCCGAGCCAATGCATTTAAATGCTCTTGCGATATTAATATTGGTCTTAAGATAACTTCAATTCCTGTGTAATCACCAGAGAAGACAAAAAAAAAGCAAAAAAACAAAGTGTTTACAGCAAAAAAAAAATATATAAAAAAGCACAAAAATTTAGAAAAAAAGCAGCAAAAAAAGCATTTTTATTTTTTTAATATATACATTTAAATATAAAAAATTACAGTTATTCTATTTCTTCAGATTCGTGAAAACAGTTACAATAACCAATCATGTGGGCTTTTATATTTGTAAACGTCATTTTTCTTCGTCTTCCTGTTAAAAGTGAATTGTATAAGTAAAAACTTCTTTCCACGTCAACGGATGTTGTTGAAGCAAATTTATATTTCAAAATTTCATTTCGTCATCAGGCTTAGCACCAGTTTGAAGAATGTTGTTTATTTGTAAAATTTGTTTGAACCCCGGATTTCTTTGAAATACATACTGCATTAAATTTCTTCATATATATTTTTCATGTAGATTCTCAAGAGCTTCTCGTACATTTGAAACAATATTTACACTTTCGTGAATAGCTAACCCAACTGTTTGTAGCTTTTTTTTTTTAGGAGACACAATAATTGAAAAATTGTTTTTGATAAACGCAAGTTGGGAACTTAATCCGGGCAAGTTATATATTTCCTTGGCGTACGCGATCGAATCTGAGTCTTCACTTTTCAGTTAAGAAATAACAGCCTTTACTTTATCAAGGTATTCTGCATAATGCATTGTGGCTTCTATCCAAGTACCCCAACGTGTAGGGCATGAGAACGGTGGAAGAGCCAAATTGGGATTCATTTGTAAAAATAACTGCTTTCCACGAGGAGCCTATGGAAATTAAAATTTTAGTTTGTATGTGTGTAAATACGAGTTATTGAAAAATTAACTTAACAAAAACGGATTTGGTACAAGATATTAATTTATTTACATGCTGAAACTCTAAGCGTATGAAGTCAGCAACACGATGAAGTCCATGAGCAAAACATGTCAAATTCCACTTAACATGTATGCCGCTGCATCAGTTATTATTAGCAATATTTTGTCGTATTGAATGCCTAGATTAAATTAAAAAAAAAACATAAAAATATAAAAAAAAAAATTATGAATCAAATATTCACTTACCATCAGGCCATAAAATTTGTAATGAATCGTTGCAATAGAAGCCCCATTTGCATTTTCGAGAACACCCATGTTCAATAAAAAAGGTTTATTTCCAACATCGTCATTTAAAATACCAAATATAAAGTTGGCCACATATCTTTGTTCACTGTCTGTTGTTTCATCAACAGAAATTTATATATATTTACCTTTAGCCTTTTCACGCATTTTTCCCAAAGCTTCCGTATACATTTGAGGTATATATTTACCTCGAATAGAACTTTCGCTTGGAACTGACAAATTGGCGTACTTTTAAAAGATGTTTTTGAAACTGGGATGGCTTACTTTTTTTACTGGTGTATTGGTCTCCAACAAAAATTTACATATATCTTCGTGAAATGTATTAGCAGTAATAGTAACAGGAAATTCCGTTATAAGTTTTTGTGGACGATTTTCTTGGCAAGCAGCTAATTTGTGTTTTTTGTACTAAAATGTTGCTCCACATTGCACTTCTTTTCGCTTTAATTTTACTCGAACACACATTACAAAAAAGCCAATCTTTTTCAACTTTAAAAACTTCAGCATACAATTTAACCATTTTTAGCAAAAATAACATATATGACTTTTCTTTCGGCATTTTTTTTTATTATTTTTTCGTTCACAACGGCCGGTTTACTTATTTTGTTTTAAACTCAAATAAGTAACATGGCTGTTTTTTTGGGATGGTAAGTTTATTAATTTTAGTTGTAATAAAGCGCCCAAAAACGTTGAGTCCACAACTAACATATTTTTGTTTTAACCCAGAAAAAAGTTGTCAATTATTTTTTTTTCTCATGTTTTCTCAAAAAAATATTTTTTACGTAAAAATTATGTTAAAAAAGCTATTTTTCAGCAAAAACATAGTAAAAAAGCAAAATAAGCACCATAATAACAAAAACAGCAAAAATGGGCAAAAACAGCAAAAAAGAAGCAAAACAGCAAAAAAAGCAAATTTGTCTTCTCTGGTAATCACTACCTGCGCAATGAAAGGTTCCTGTTTTAGCGATTGTTCCATCAACATAATGACTTCGAAGTTGTAGCACAGCTACTGCGAGCTCTTCAGAATATGGAACTGGGAGCATGGTTTATGGTACAGCTTTGTATAAAAAACTCTTTCGCCCATATCTATTCAACTTTAATATTGGACTATTTTGGCACACATAGTACGTAGCGTCATTATGTTCACCTGGATCTAACCACCGCATAGGAATACCAAACTGCATTAAATTTCGTTGACCTTAAGCGAGACTTTAAAAATAAAACTATAGTTTTAGAACAAAAAAAAAATTAATTACCTTTGGACCACAAAATTAAGCTATTATAACCAATGCGACAGCAATGCTTCGGCGCCCACAGTTCATCCGGAAAAACTTCTAGCTCAAAATACCTTTTTTATATGTCTTCAACTTTACTATTGAAAAACGTAACTTTATATTCCGGCATAGTGTGTTTACCGCATAGCAAAACAAATCAAATTTTTTCAAAAAATTGGCCATTTTTTTTCAAAACAAATCTTACACGTTGTTTTAAGTAGCACTTTATTTTACATACAAATTATTCTTTCGAATTCGTCCTTAAATACTATTTACAAAATTCTTAAAACCATCTTTTAGGCATGCGTAATTTAGCGGAACATTTAAACCCCTTAAATCCCTGTTTTAATGGTGTTTTTTGCTCTTTTTTAAAATAAGGGCAAAAAAGACCCATACCTTAAGGAGTTAGAGGGTTAACATGTTCTATAAAAATGTTCTCCGTAATATTCTACATAAATCTGCTAAAAACATTTTATACCTAAAATGTAAGGATCACATGGTTTCTTACGCCGATTAACAATAAGAATGTGCCAGAGCTGGAAACTTTAACACACCCTCAAATAAAATTCAGACGTAAACTTTCAAAACGCCGATACACGTGTCTTTTTTTTCTCCTCTATCAAAATTTATAGGCCGGATCTTGTAATTTTGTTTTGTGTTGTACAGTGTAATCATTGGAAACGCTAAAGAACACAAGAATTACAAAATCATTATTGTTTGGCAAGAAGAGCAGTTGTATTTAAAATAAGACATGATGAAATGACTTACTATGGTAACAAATTTCAGGCCGCTGTCAACACTAAACAAAAATGGAAGAAAATTCATGAAATTGGTATAGTTGGTACACGCCCAAATATAAGAATGATTGATGTTAATGCATTAAATCAAATATTTTATAATATTCCACAACCACCAGTACAACTTGATTTTTATGACGATTATGTTCTTATTGATCCTGTGAACCAGTTAAGCTTTCAATGTTATAACTTAGATGACACTGCTGAAGGATTTTTAGCTGTTAAGTCCAATGCTGTCGGTCTATATGACATTCAGTCTCGTTTTATTAAACTTATTTTACCGTGGATAATTCGCCATGTTAACCACATTTTTAATACAGCTGTCACCACAAGTACTTTTACATCTGGGTAGAAGTGTGCAAAAATTATTCCTGTACCTAAAGATGATAAGGAATATAGGCCAATTTCCATTCTTCCCTACCTGTCTAAGGTTTTCGAACGCCTCCTACATAAACAGATCTCTAAACACATCTTTGATAATAAGCTCTTAACGGACCGCCAATATGGATTAAGACCTCAGCATAGCTGCACTACAGCCTTAACCGATGTTGTTGAAAACATCCGAGGTAGTTTAGATGATAACAAGATAGCATTCTTGATTCTACTTGACCACTCAAAGGCCTTTGACACTGTTGAACACCAGATGTTGATTATGAAACTTGCAAAAATGTTTAACTTTTCAGAAACTGCTACAAAGTTAGTTGCTTCATATATATGTGATAGATCGCACATAGTTGCCAACAATGGTACCTTTTCTAGGCCTCTGAGTACATTAAGAGGTGTTCCCCCGGGGGTATTCTCGGTCCACTTTTATACTCGTTATATGCTTATGATCTACCTTTGCAAATAAAATACATATTCATACAAATGTATGCGGACGATGTCCAACTTTATATGAGCTGTACCAGAACATCAATGCGTACTGTAGTGAATAAACTTTCCCACGATCTGTACATGATTCATCAATGGGCTTCTGCAAATGAATTACGACTAAATCCAGACAAGTCAACATGTCAAGTAATCGGTGCGACGTCTAGCAGTGACATAAATGTCAATAATGATGGTACTCGAATCGAACTAGTGCACACAGTAAAAAACTTAAGTGTAACTTTTAATCGTACCCTTACTTGGTCGGATCATATCAATCAATATGTGGCAGAACATATGCTATGCTAAGAAGCCTTTGGTGTAGCCAGCATTTTACTCCACTGAGGATAAGAATGATGCTAGCCAAATCGTATTTAATACCAACACTTTTATATTGCTGTGAAGTCTTTGCTGCTGACAATGTCACTGACAAACGTAAGCTTGTTACAACATCTAATAACATTACGCGTTACGTTTTCGAGTTAAACAGATTTGATCATGTATCTCCACACACCAAACGTGTTTTTGGCATTCGCTTTGATGATTACCTCAAGTTTAAAAGTTTAATTTTTTTGCATAAAATTATAGTAACAAAATAGCCTAAATATCTCTACAACAAGCTGACATTCACCTCATCATTACGAAATAATAGTATCCGCAACTTAAGATTTCGCAAAAGTGCTTCTTATAACCAATTTTATATATCTACAATTTATCTCTGGAACCAGCTTCCAACTGATATACAACTCACTAGTAACACAATAAAATTCCAAAAATTTTTAATGAGTCACTTTGCTAATAACTAGAACATATAGGACCTAGATACAAGTATGTTTCAAATATAATGTTTAATTGTTTATTTATTTTAAATGTTTAATGTTTATTTAAATTATTATTTCTGCAGACCCGTACCCTATAGCCTATCTTATCTAATACTGTAATTCAGAAGAAATTGTATGTTTTTGAATTAGAAAAGCAAGTAATAAATATAACTTCAAATACAAATACTAACATTTCCTGTGAGAATGAAAATCGTATTAAGCGACGATATTCCTTTCGCCCATAGACCTCTTAGATTACCAAATTCAGACCAATGTTTCATTGACAATCAAGTCAAACAATGGCTAGAAAATGGCATTATAGTACAAAGCTATTTTGAATATTCCTTTAGTTTTAGTTAAAAAGAAAGACGGTACGAAGCGCTTATGTTGTGAATACCGAAAACTCAACGAATAAATCGTTCGGGATAATTTTCCCATGACACTTATTGATGACGTTATACAAAGACTAAAAGGTATTTTCGGTCGGATTCATCTGTTGTTCTCAGTGGGTTGGGTAAACCTCCAAATACGTGGAGAACTTATGTTGCTAACCGCACGGCACAAATTATACGAAATGAAGGGAACTCCTCTTGGCGACACGTTCGGTCGGCTGAGAATCCCGCCGATTTTGGTTCCCGAGGCTGCAGAACAGTAAATAAATAGCTCCTAATGGTGGAGTGGACCTTCTTGGCTACAAAAATTCTCCGAAGAATGGCCAAAGTCCATAACAATAAACGAAAGTTCTCTTGAGTTAAAGCTGAAGGTAAACGTTCTCCATCTGTTCACTAGCGAAACCGCTTCTCAGAGTGGGATAGGGCTATAAGGGCAATGATATATCCGCTTCGATTTATTCCTACAATTAGGAAGCGGTTATGAACCGATGACAAGTCGCCAGTGAAGCTCTTTCTCTCAAAGCCAAATATCATCTTCTGGCGAAGCAGTATCCTGCATAATAAGGAACTGCCCGTATATTACTCACGAGGAGTTTTTGAGAACAAAAACTTAGCTTATTCATGTTGCTCAGCTTACGCATTACCATAGAGAGTTCTAATCCCTAATTGAACAGCGGATCGTTGGCAGCAGAAGTTCTCTCTGCCCGATAAACCCGTTTTTAGATGAAAATAATTTTATAAATGGTAAAAATTTGTTCAACTATTATCATGTTGTATATGATGTTCTCAGTGTATATATTTGATAATCTGGCATCACCAGAAATTCTTGTATTTTTGGATATATAGTTTTTGCTTTATATAAATTGAGATCTTCAAGCATCTACATTATAATTAGAACATTGTTGGCGTTTAATAAATAAATGAATGAATTAAAAAATATTATAAAACATAACATAACATGGAGTCAGGTGTTGCTAAAGGTAAATTGGAGGAAAACAACAGAGGAATCGACTTTGAAAAACAAAAGAAAAAAAAAGAATATAATACTGCAACAGGCGATACCAAGGTGTGTGTATGTATACCGCGAATGTTCTTTAGACGAACAATGGCGAAAGTACAACAATTGAAAAAAGAAATCGCACAACTTAAACTATTAATACAACAGAAAGCGCAGAGCACACAAACAACGTTACCACAAATTCCTTTACCGGGACCGTTAGATATAAAGCCAGGCGATATTTCAGAAAATGTTTAACACTTTAGAAGTCAGTGGGAGCTGTATTTACAGGCGACAGGTCTTGCAGCTCAGAATGAAGAAACAAAAAGAAGCCATTTTACTTACTGCAATCGGTAGTGACGTTTTCAGAAGATATGGAAACATGCCTATTAGGGATGAAGAAAAGAGGACAGCTGCCGCGTTATTGACCGCCATAGAAAAAAATTTAACACCATCTGTAAACAAAAGGTCTGTCAGAGCAATATTTAATATGGCCAAACAAGAAGATGATGAATCATATGATGAGTATTTCAATCGATTACGAAGTGTGATAAAAAATGCACAGTATGGTGCTTTACAGGATGACTTGTTGTTGGACAAAATTATTTGTTCAATAAAAGATCATAACCTACGTGAAAGATTGTCGCTGGATAAGGATATAACTTTGCATAAGGCAGTAGAAACGTGCAGATCCAAGTAAATTTCAGAGAAACAACTTAAAGGGGTAGATAACAACAACATGGAAGTAAACAAAATTCAGAGAGGTAATGGCAAACAACAACAGTAAGCGAAAAACAGCAGAACATCATATAAAGGTAAATTTTGTGGTAATGATTACCACGGGTCATTATGCAAGGGTATGTATGACATACGAATCAAGTGACAACAATAAACGTAACAATTACGGTAGAACAGTAAAGGAGATTTCAACAACGGTGAATCATGAGGAACTGGATGGTGATGATCAATATTTAGCAATTTGTGTATATACAACGAAAAGTGTCAATCCGTAAACGTCAAGGCGCAGTTGGATACGGGAGCTACATGTAATCTAATTGGATACAATAACTTAAAATACATAGATCCAAATCCACATATTAAGAAAACATTCACAAAATTATAGACAATCGTGGGCACTGAAATATCAGCTGTTGGAACAACGCAGTTAACAGTACGAAGTAAGAAAAACGAAAGAAAATTATTTTTTATGTTATCAAAAGGGATCACTGTCCGCTGTTATCAGCAGGGGCATGTCAACAGCTAGAATTAATAGAAATTTGACAAGCTGTCACACAAAATACGACAGAACAAGAGGCATACAACATAATCAACAAATATGGAGAGGTATTCAAAGGCTTGGGTAGGTTGGCGGGAAAAATTAGATTAGAAGTTGATGGAACTGCAATACCGAAAAGTGAACCACCACGAAGAATTCCTGTGCCGTTACGGGAGCAACTAAGGGCAACACTAGATGATATGGAAAAGGCGAACGTAATAGAAAAAGAACTAGAATATATTCCATGGACTAGCAACATCGTCATAATAAAAAAAAATAACAAACTACGAATATGTATCGACCCTCGGAAATTGAACGATGCTCTTAGGGATGTTAGATACCAATTACCAACAGTTGAGGAAATACTTACAGAACTGGCGGGTGCAAAGGTGTTCAGTATACTCGATGCAAAGAACGGGTTTTGGCAGTTGGAGTTAGATGAACCGAGCAGCAAGTTAACCACGTTTTGGACTCCATTTGGAAAGTATCGGTTTAAGAGACTACCATTTGGGGTAAAGCCAGCAATGGAAATCTTCCAAATGAGGCAAAATCAGGTCGTTTATGGTTTAAAAGGTGTAACATGCATAGCCGATGACATTTTGGTGGTAGGAAAAGGAGAAAATATCGAGGAGGCAACACGACATCACAACATAAACTTACAACAGCTACTAGAACGGCTAAAAAAGGAGAATTTGAAAATAAATCCTGAAAAAATTCAAATTTGCCAGAGTAGTATCATATTTTCATATTTTAACAAAGGAGGGTTTAAAACCAGATCATGACAAAATTAACGCGATCATTAACATTCCAAGACCATCAAACAAAAATGATACGTTACGTTTTCTGGGTATGGCGACCTATTTGAGTAAGTTCATTCCAAACATGTCGGGGATAACTGAACCCCTTAGAAAAGTAACGCACGTTAAAAGTGAATTTTCATGGAACGACGAACAGGAAACAGCATTTAGAAAAATTAAACAAATTATAACATACACTCCAGTTCTAAAATATTTTGATATAAGGAAACAAGTAACGATTCAAACAGATGCATCGTCATTCGCATTGGGCTGTACACTTATGCAGGAGGGCCATCCTGTGGTTTACGCTTCAAAAACACTAACACCAACACAAAGAAATGATGCACAAATCGAGAAAGAGATGTTGGCTATTCTTTTTGCTTGCAAAAGATTCGATCAGTATATTTGCGGAAAAAAAGATGTACAAATTGAAACAGATCACTCACCACTTATCAGTATTTTCAAGAAACCATTATTGAATACACCTAAGGGGCTACAATCCATGATTCTATCACTTCAAAGATACAATTTCAGCATAAAGTACACAAAGGGAACCGAAATGTATATTGCAGATACTTTATCGAGAGCACCAATTGATGAAAATCGTCAGGAAAAATCGTTCGAAATCTATAAAATAGAAAAGGATATGAAAGAACTAGATCGCAGCAGTGACAGCAACAGAATCAGCAACAAGATGATCATCAAAATTCAACAAGCTACAGCTCAAGACAGTGTTTATAGAAACAATAAATGGTGGATGGCCAGAAAACAATTCCGAAACAGGTGAAGCAATAAGAGACTACTGGAGTATCCGTGATGAATTGGTGACTAATAACAAAATGATCTTCAAAGGAAATAGAATACTGGTTCCACAACAAATGAGGAAGGAAATACTTGATCATTTGCATCAGCCTCATTTGGGAATGGAGTCGAATCTAAAGTTAGCTAGGGAAACTGTATATTGGAGAGGAATCTCGAACAGCATAAAACTTAAAATACAGAACTGCGATATATGTAACAAATATGCTAGAAATCAACAAAAGGAGCCGTTAATACTTTCGGAAATTCCAAGATCACCATTTGAAATCGTATCAATGGACGTATGTGAGGTGAACATAAAGGAAAAGAAAAGTAATTTCCTAATAACAGTGGACCATTATTCAGATTTTTTCGAGATCGATGAACTAAATAGCCTTTCAGCCAAAACAACAATAAACATATGTCGGAAAAATTTCGGTAGATACGGCAATCTTTTAAAGGTCATCACTGACAACGGAACAAATTTTGTAAACGCTGATTTCGTTAAATTTGCATCAGAATGGGAGTTTAAACACGAGACCTCGAGCCCGTATCATTAACAAGCGAATGGAACGGCCGAATCAGCAGTAAAAATAGCAAAGCAGCTCATAAAAAAGGCGGTTGAATCGAATACTGATTTCTACAAATCACTGTTGATCTGGAGGAATACGCCAAACAAGATTGGGTCAAGTCCAGCCAAAAGACTATTTTGCAGATGGTTAAACTGTGGTATACCAAATACGAACACGGATCAACAAGTAGAAACAGAAGTGCCACAACGGATCGAGCAACAACGTATAAATAACAAAAAGTATTTCGATAAGGGGACAAGAAAGAAAAACAATCTGCATGTTGGAGATGAAGTATACATGAAACGAAATCCCGAAGATGTGTGGACTAAAGGCGAAGTGAGACAAAAATTATCGAATCGAACATATATAGTAATTAAAAACTATACCAACGTAACACTATTCACGTAAGGAAGCCGAACACTACAACAACAAACATGAGCAGCGAAGATGAACGAACAAATTTAGACGAATCACAAACGACATCAACATCACAACAATCTCCAACTCGGCAAATACCAACTCAACAATTTAAAACCGATGCTGAGGATGAACGTACTTCTCAGACAGCCGGAATAAGTAACCAGCAAATCAAGGACTCAGTGCAACATCACTACAACAGTACAACATCTAGGCCAAAGAGGCAGATAAGGGCACCCAGACGTTTTGAGGAATACGAACCTTCTCAGTGAAACAAAGGGGATGTCATGTTGTATATGATGTTCTCAGTGTATATATTTGATAATCTGGCATCACCAGAAATTCTTGTATTTTTGGAAATATAGTTTTGGCTTTATATAAATTGAGCTCTTCAAGCATCTACATTATAATTAGAATATTGTTGGCGTTTAATAAATAAATGAATGAATTTGAAAATATTATAAAACATAACATAACAACTATAATGAAAGATACCCCATTATTCTCCCTGTCAACTCAGTCTTCTGAAAACTACTTGTCGACCTTGTGCATAGATTCTTTATGCACGCAGAAACCAACTTAATTTTGAGAGCCGATTAAGATCGGCGATTAGGCTCTGCATTCGAAAATATGTAACTTGTATACGTTATAAGCAAAGAGGAAAGTTCCAATTAATGGGGCCCTACCCTGGGAACGAAGTTCATTTTCCTTACCCTTCACGAATACCGGGTTTAAATTTGCAGGCCTGTTCTCTATTAAAACCTCTATCTTACGAAATGCACGAGAGCTATACATCTGGAGCTATGCTCCGACCTCTCCATAAATGCTTTTCGAGCCGCCTTCACTAGGTTTATATGCCGACTTGGTTTAGCAAAAAGATTTATGTCCGACAACGGGACCAATTTTGTTGGTGCGGAAACAGCACTTCGCCAAGAATACGAATGAATTCGTCAGCACAGCGTCAAAAGAATTCGTTGAGAAATACTCATCTCGCTGCTTTCAGTGGCACTTTATCCTCCCGAGTGCCCCCCAGGAGGATTATGGGAAGCCGGGGTGAAATCTTTTAAGTGCTTTTTAAGAAAGTCGCCCAAAGTAACAAATACACCTTTGAAGAGTTCACCACGCTCTAAACTCGCATCGAGGCAGTTCTCAACTCAAGACCATTATTTCCCATAGCAGACGACCCTAGTGAGCTGTTAGCCTTTATTCCCGGGCACTTCGTGGGGTTCCCCTCGTGGCCTCGCCCGAGACCTTGATGGAAACGCTTACTTTGAGGGTGTTACTTTGGGGGTGTTACATCACCAGTTCGCTCAAAGATGGAGAGAGTTAATAAAAGAGAGTGATAGCATTACTACGCAAATCATTAACAACTCAATAAAAGAAAGTGAAGAAAAGCATTTTGATTTTATAAAAAGTATAATAAAAGAGAGTGAAACTCGAATTCTTTCTGTAATTGAGGACAAAATAAACAATATACAAGTCCAAGTAAATAATATTACTGAACGAATGAATGACTTGGAAACCAAGAGATTAGTAGAGAACAAAATAAAAGATGAACTAATTGATATTAAGAAAAAAATATTATGGCAAGAAAACTCAGTTGTTGCAGGCGGTATTCAAATTAGTGGTGTACCCTGCTATGAAAATAAAGACCTTAATAAAATTTTTAGTAACTGAATATATTACCGTGTATGATTATAGTTAACCGGGAATATATGTATGTATGTAAATGGGTGAATGTAATTAGGTGGATGAAAGTAGTTTGTAGGTTGGAAACCATGTACAAAGGGAATTTAAGAGTAAATATGAGTGATTAGATGTAGGTAAAATTTATGTTAGGTAGAGGTAAACGATGTTAGCTTAAGAGACTGGTTAGGTGACCAGGGAGGAATAAGTGGACTGTATTTATGTGTGTGAATGTGTATACTTGCGTGTTTCCAAGATAGAATGAAGTATGAGAGGATGATGATGATGACGTTTTCCGAGCGTAACGATCACTCTTAGGGAGAGCAGCTGCAAAGAAATCCCTGCTGGAAGATGAAGGGTGAAAAGATCAATTCCCTTGGATGGGAGTTGAATGGCTGTTGGAACTGAAAGAGAGTTTTTCCGCTCACACCGAACTCGGTGCAAATAAAAAGACCAGGGAGGAAATTAAAGTAGGAATTCACAAACGTTAATTTTTATTGGACTTCTTTTTAGAATACACTGGTAAAAGTTTGATTAGGTTATATTTTACAATAAACTTTAAAGCAAGTGAAAAAACACAAGTAAGTAGTTAACAGTTCAAAGAATCAAAAGTAAGTGTTAGAGTTTGAGCTAATTACCAGCCATGAAAGCAAGGTAGATAGAAAAAGATAGCTACATCGACATGGCGGGAAAGATGACAACTAAGTTGTTAACTTATCCGTGCAATGACATTAGCTGTAATTGATTTTACGTAAGGATACAGTGGTTTTTAAACTGTAGGTATTAAATTAATTAACTTTACAAGTTAGACGTTAAAAAATTCAAATTAAGAGGTAAATTGATGTAACTATAATAATATAAACACAGGATTAAAATAATGATGAACACGTTATGCTAGTTTGAACATGCCGCCACTCCTTGCAGCTATGCAAATTAAGGCGGGGTAGCGGTGATACATAGGACGGCAGCTAATGAACGGATGGCTTCCGAAAGAAGTTGTTGGTTAGGTTGAGTGGTACTAGCAGCTGGCTTCCTTTTCTTGTGTCGTGGTGGACGTCTTTTAACCTGGTTGTTGAACGGCCTGGCTGTGGAGTTTCTTTGACCAATACGCTCACGGACTGATTTGGTTGGTTGGTGTCGTCGGGGACGTCGATTCGGATGAAGTAGAGTGTGATGAGCCGACCCACATTTACGGCAACTGTCTCGACTGGCGCAGGCTCGATCATCATGAGTGCGTGCCAGGCAATTGAAGCAGTATTTGTTGCGTCGGACGACTTGACTGCGTTGGATAAAGTTCATTGCCAAAAATTGTTTGCAGAACCGGAGCGAATGGTATCTGAAGCACACTTGGCACTGGTGGATGTTGGGCTTCCGCGAAGGCTTAGAACGTGAACTAAAACGAAAATGAGAATTTAGTGAGCAAATTGCAAATTAGACAGGAGGAAATGAAATTGCATGAAGTGTGATGAAGGAATTGTGTATGGTGATAAGGCCTCTATAGTGTGGAATTGGGATCCTTATCATAAGGCAACTGACACAACTTAGTAATTGGGCGAGTTAAAATTCCAGCCGCGGTTCGCACATCTACTACTCGAACCTGTTGATCAGGCCCCTTGTGAACCTGTTCTATTCTGCCCAACCACCATTCATTTGGTGGTAGAATATCATCAATTATAATTACGAGGTCTCCTATTTGTAAATTAGGGACGGAAAATTTCCATTTGTACCTCTTTTGCAGCGATTTGAGGTAATCAGTCTTCCATTGAACCGCAAAGTGGTGATGGATGGCTTTTACTTTTTCCCACCTGTTTATTAAGGAAAGATTTTCGAAGGATGGCTCGGGAATTGCCATAATGGGACCTCCTCGGAGAAAATGACCGGGGGTGAGAGCGGTTAAGTCTGACGGGTGTTCAGACAGAGCTGAGATAGGTCTGGAGTTTAGTACACCTTCAATTCGGGCTAAAACGGTGGTAAATTCCTCGAAATTGAACCGGTAGGCACCTGCAACTCGCTTTAAATGGAATTTGAAGCTTTTAACGGCTGCTTCCCACAACCCGCCCATATGAGGGGCATGTGGGGGAATGAAGGACCATTCGAATCCATGGGTGATATACTTTTGAGCAATCTCATGGGAAACGGTTTTTAGAAATGTCGAAAATTCTTTTCGAAAGGCTCGGCTTGCGCCCAGAAAATTGCGTCCATTGTCCGATACGACTTTACGTGGGAGTCCACGACGTCCAACGAACCTGGCGAAGGTGGCTTGAAAAGCAGCGGTTGAGAGATTGGAGCAAGCTTCGAGGTGAATTGCTTTTGTGGCAAAGCACACAAATACGCATACATACGCCTTTACTGCGGAAGAATTTCTTAGGGAGGAAGGTTTTAATTCGAATGGTCCGGCAAAATCTATACCGGTTGTATGGAATGGTAAAGACAGGTTACAGCGGTCAGCTGGCAAGGCAGCCATAATTTGAGAGCAAGCTTTGCGTTTGTAAATAATGCAAGTTTTGCAATATCTTATAATTTTTCGAATGCGCACTTTGAGCCGTGGTATATAGAATTCTCTTTGTGCCATACGACACATTAATTGACACTCTCCATGAACTAGAAAGTTGTGTAAATGGGATAGGTATAAATTGCAAAATTGAGAATTGCTGGGAAGAATAATGGGATAACGCTCTTTGTAGGGCAATGAAGAGTTTGCTAATCTTCCATTGACTCGTAGAATACTATTTTGATCCAAGAAAGGATTTAATGTGAATAGAGGGCTATCTTTAGGTAAAGGTTCGGACTTGGTTAAGGCGGAATACTCGGTTGAATACCATTGCCGTTGGGCCAGCAATATTAAACTGGTTTTGACTGAATCAATTTCAGTGTGACGAAGATCGATAGTCTCGGAGAATGGGGGAAAGTGAGGGTTAGCAAACGATGGTTTTAACCGTCGTATGTAGCGGAAAACATATGCCAGGACTCGTAACGCTCTGGGGTAAGAAGAGAAATTGGTAAGAATATCAATAGAAGTGTTCGAATCTGGGCATTTATTAGAACCAATGTGTAAATGGTGCGATAGTACGGTTTCAGTTTGATTGTTTGCACCTGGTTTCAGCGAGGAAATGCGGCAAAGCTTTGTAGTGATTAGGCTATTGCATTTTGGCCATTCAGAAGCCGGGTTCGTAAGCCACGAAGGCCCATTCCACCAAAGACTATTGTTAAGCAAGTCTTGAGGTCGACAACCTCTTGACCCTAAATCAGCGGGATTGCAATGTGTGGGTACATGACGCCATTTTGCAGTTGGTAGAAGTTGATGTATTTGCGATACACGGTTAGAGACATATATTTCTTTTCATGTTGCTGGAGGCTTGGCTAGCCATCCCAACACAATGGATGAATCACACCAGAGAATGGTTTCATAATTGTGCAACTTTAAAGAAGTTATCGCATGAGCTGTGAGTTTGGCTAACAGCAAAGCACCGGATAACTCTAACCTCGGGAGGATTATGGCTGCTAGAGGAGAAACTTTACTTTTTGAGACCAGTAAATTTGAAAATACAGTAGAAGAAGTTTGCACACGAATGTATACAGCTGCACAATATGCCATTTTGGAGGCATCGCAGAATCCGTGAACTTGGATTTGGTCCACGGGAGTGAACTGAATCCAACGCGGAATCTGTATTTTTTCAACATAAGCCATATCTTTGATTAGTTCGTTCCAGCTTCGGAGAGAATCTGTACTTACGGCTTCATCCCAATCGATCTTTTCTAGCCAAAGTTGTTGTATTAAAATTTTACCTTTAATCACCACAGGGGCAAGCCAACCCGCGGTGTCAAACAGTTTGGCGACAGCTGATAATATTTTCCGTTTAGTGACTTTAGTGACCTCAGGGAGAGGTTCAAAAGAGTAGGAGAAGTAATCGGTAAGCGCATTCCAACGAATGCCAAGCGTTTTTGTGGCACTGGAATCATGGAATTTAAGTATATCCGAATCATATAAGTCCTCCTTTGGTATTGCTTCTAATAATCGAGAGTCATTAGAAGTAATTTTCTTTAAAAGGAAGCCAGCTGACTCAAGGGATTGAATCAGCTGTTGCTGGGATTCATTAGCACTGTTTATAGAGTGACCTCCTGCGAGAATGTCATCTACATATGTTTCTCGTCTTAAAATTTCAAAAGCTTTTGGAAAACGGTCTTGATTATCCGAGGCCAGTTGCAAAAGGGTTCGGATTGCTAGAAAAGGTGCGCAATTGATTCCAAATGTCACAGTTTTCATTTGGTAGTCTTTGACGGCCTCCCGGGGGGACTTTTGGAACAAAATTCTTTGAAAAGGCCGGTCAGAAGGATCTATTAAGATTTGCCTATACATTTTTTGAATGTCACCGCTAAAGACAAATCTGTAAAATCGCCAATTTACAATGACCGTCATTAAATCGGCTTGCAAAGTGGGACCTGTGTACAAAACATCGTTAAGGGAAAAGCCAGATTTTGTTTTGCGGGATGCATTGAAAACTACGCGAACGTTTGTAGTTTTACTGTCTGGACGGATGACCGCATGATGTGGAAGATAGAAAGAATTACACTTAGTATCTGAGAAGTATTCTCGAGAGGTAGTTTCCTCCATGTGGTCTAGAGTAATATATTCGTTGAGAACTTCATTGTATTGCGAGTTAAGAGAGGGATTTTTCACGAGAGTTTGTTCCATGCGCGCATATTGGCTAAGGGCTATAAATCTTGATGCGCCAAGATATTTTGTCTCAGGAAATTCTTTCTGAAATGGTAATCGTACCATATACCGACCGTCCGGAAGACGTTTCATCGTTTGAGCATAAAATTGTTCGCAATATTGATTTTCGGAAGAAAGCGGCTGGGATGTTGGAAGTTCTTCCTGTTCCCAAAATTTTCGTAGCAACTCCTCAGTATTTGAAGATTCTGGAGGGGTAACGTGAGAGGAAAATGAAAATATTGGCTGCGTTGGAATCGGCCCGCTGAGAACCCAGCCAAAAATTGTCTTATAGGCTGAAGCAGAGCCACAAACATCTCTTTTTATGCCATCGAGATTGATATGGCGTTCGCTGTCATTGCCTAAAATAAGGTCAATTGAAGACGAAATGTTGAAATATGGATCCGCAAGCTCAATGTCTGAGAGTCCGGATGTAGAGCTGATTTGGAAAGAAGTAGAAGGTATTTTATTTGTAACCTTGGGAAGTACTATAGCTGATATTTGCAGCCGGAATTTACCCTGCTGTGAAACAAGGGTTATGTCGCATTCCTTATCAGCGGCTTGGCTTTTGCCCCCAATGCCAATAATTTGAAACTTTGATCTTCTAAAGGGTAGATTTAAACGAGATCGTATTTTTTCTGATAGGAATGTTCTTTCTGATCCTGGGTCGATTAGGGCTCTAACAGTGAATAGTTCTCCCCTACTTTCTATTTTCACGAGGGCAGTTCGCAAGAGAATATTTGTATTATTTGTGGAATAATTCGCATGTATTTGGGGAGGTTTTGCCGCCTTTGAAGTTGAAGGCTGCATTGAGATTTCTCGTAATTGTTAATTTTGACCTTGGGAAGGTGAACTTTGAGCCTGTGAAGTTTGGCTATTGTTACTTTGGGAGGTATTAAAGTTTTTCTTAGATTGATTATTCGGACGCATGTGTAGCAACGTATGATGGGATTTGCCACAGTTCAAGCAAGTCTTTTTGCTTTTGCAATTGGGTTTGGTATGCGCCATTGAGAGGCAATTATTGCACATTTTGTTCTTAAACACGAAATCTACCCCCTCTTGAATTGAGAAATTGCGGAATTGTGCACATGTTCGCAGACTGTGTTCTTCTTACGTTGAGCTTTTCTTGGGATGAATAGGTGTGAATTCGAGTTTGAGAATCAGCATGATTTGGAAATAAAGTTTTGGTTTGTTTTATCGTTGAAATTCTTTCTACCACTTCGCACCTTTTTAGCAGAAAATTGCTCAATTGGGACCACTTTGGCAGCTCTCTACTGGCATTTAGAGATTGCTCCCATTGAGCTAGTGTTTCTTGTGGCAGTTTTGAGTAAACTAAGTTTACTAACATGGGATCCCAACCTTCCGATGAGACTCCGAACGATTGCAACATGGATAAGCAGTCAGAAACGGAACTATGTATTCTTTGTAATGCTTCACCGTCTTCTACAGTTGCCCCAGGAATGTTGAAAAGATTTCTTATTTGGTTATCTACTAAAACCCTAATGTTTTCATACCGGGATTTAAGAGCTTGCCATGCAAGATGGAAATTATCTTCGGTAAGGGGAAATCTTTTTACAATTTGTCCAGCTGTTTCTGCTGTTTTGTTTCTGAGATGATATAATTTTTCTGCGAATGTCAATCTTGGGTGATTGATATAGACCGCTGTGAACATGTCACGAAAAGCAGGCCATTCCTCATAACTTCCTGAGAAAGTTTGAGTATCGCATGGAGGTAATTTAAGGCATGTGCTGAATGCTTCTTCTGGCATATTGGGCATAATAGGAGTGGTACTTACACGAGCGTTCATGCTTTCCCTCTGTGGCCTTATATAATCGAGAAGCTTTGAGACAGTAAGGTAATACATCTCAACACATGCGTCATATTGCTCTTGGGCTGTTGTTTTAATTTCTTCGCTCTGATCGGAGAGCATCAAATCCTCATATGACTTCTCTACCTTATTCCACCGACCGTCAAGATCTTTCATCTTGAGGTCTAAAAGAGCCTCTGATTGGGCTGAAGAATCTTGTGCATCGCTTCGTTTGCAAAATGCTATTAAATTTTTCGAATCGAATGCAAATCTGTCTTGAGGAGAAGCCATTTTGAGAAAATAGAAATTTAACTTTGTGTAAGCTAACGCACGGTTTCACAAAGTTCTTAATTTAATGGATTCTGGGACAATTTATTTAATTTTTAATCTTGTATTTTTGATAAGACAAGTATTTCACTGTCTTGAATAAGCCGCAAACGGGTTTGTGAAAAAGCTATTGATAATAAATAGCTTTATTGCCTACACCTGATAAGTTTCGGTTGTTTTGTAAGTTGACAAGTAGACAAACAATAATAGTCGTCGTTTTAACAACTGTATCGAGAATGTGTAATATTTTCTTTTATGTAAGAAAAGAAAATAATTAGCGTTTTATAACTATAGATCGAGAATTAGTAAGATTTTCTTTCACGTAAGAAAAGAAAATTATAAGCTGTTTAAAATTATAAATCGAGAATCTGTAAGAATTTCTTTCACGTATGAAAGGAAAATAATTAGCGGTTTAAAAAATATAGATCGAGAATCTATAAAATTTTCTTTCACGTAAGAAAAGAAAATAATTAGCGTTTTAAAGTGTATATTGAGAATTTATACGATGTTATTTCACGTAAGAAAAGAAAATAATTTGCTGTTTTTTTTTAAAATTTAGATCGAAAAGTTATGATGATTTCTTTTATGTGCCAAAGAAATTATCGAGTTGTGCAATAACTTATCGATTGAAAATTTATAGTACGTTATTTAATGTACTAAACCAACGAATTAACTGAATGAACAAATATAGATAGCACATCTATAATGTATTATTTTATGTTCAAAGAAATCCACGAAAATATAGAATGAAATCTATAAAGAGCGATATAAAAAAATATAGCTTGCAAATCTATAATATTTTATTTTATGTAAAGAAAAGAAAATATAGCGGGTTAAAAATTATATAGACTGCAAATCTATAATATCTTCTTTTGTGTGCCAACAGAAGATTTAGCGGTGTGGAAAAATAGAATGAAAATCTATAAAAGCGATATAAAATTATAGCTTGGAAATCTGTAATATTTTCTTTTACGTTAAAAAAAAGAAAATATAGCGGGTTAAAAAATATACAGACTGCCACTCTATAATATAAGCGGTGTTTAAAATATAGGCGGAAACTGGCTTGGAATTTTAATTCACGAAAGCCTTGTAAATTAGATACTGGATGCGTACCTGAGCTTGGAATTTTAATTCCTAAAAGCTTTATAATTCCAGATTTCTAGCAATAAGAAATTGCCTTTAAAAATTGAGTCTAGGGGGTTGTATAAATTTTTATTCACGAGAAATTCTTATTTTTTATCGAATTTGCCATAATATTCAGTTTTAATTAAATTCGATAATTATTTAGAATTTTTGTATTTAGATTATGTTGTTAGACTTTTGTAAATAATTTTGGTTAGTTAATTTAAATTAAAAAATATTTAGTTCAAAATTGCAAATATTTTTTATATATTTTTTTTGTTTGTTCGTACCCACTGTTCAATTCTATATGCGCTGAGACACTGATTTTTGTTGTAATAGGAATACGCAGCGAGTGTTCAATAAATTATTCCAATTTAGTTTGACTAATTTTATTTAACTATTTTCATTATTTTTCAAATATTGCCAAAATTATTTAGTTTTGATTTAAAATTACTTTAGAAAATATTTAATTTAAGTTGAAAAAAATCTGCTGTATATTTTTTCGTATTCGCACCCACTGTTCACTGTGTATCACATAAAATATTTTGTATGAATAAGCAACACAATACTTTTTTACTTAATTTGCACGTTAATTTGAACCACTTTAATTTTAGCTCTTTCAATTCTTAAATTTTTGTTTGTTATTTTCTGATTGTAGGGTGAGATTCGTTTTATTTCATACAAAATTAATTTAATTTTAATTAATTTCTATTAACTAAATTTTGTTAACAATTTAGTTATAGTTATCCCACTGTGTTTGTAACTAAAAGACGATGTTTAACAAATCTGAAAAAATATGTGTTGTTGTGAGAGCTTTGATATTGTGATTAAGAGATTTGTTGTGCAGTTAAATTAGTTAACAAAAAAAAATTGTCTAGTGTACGCACAAGAGATGTGTTTTTGTATTTATTAAGAGACAATGTGATGATTGTTGAAGAGATGTGTATTGTGTGAATTATGAGTGTGAATGGAATTAAAAAAAGAGTTTGCAGAATATACTCACATTTGATTGTTGGTTCCAATGTTGCTTTCTCTTGTACCATGAAGATTGTAAAGAGCAACTGCGCGTTTGCCTTTGATTGCCGGTACTATGGCGGTTTCTCTTTTTGAAACTTTAATTATTGTTTTTTCTTTAACTTTGTATTATTTTTATTTTAATTTAAACTTTTTTCACACTTGAATTGACCCTGAAGGTTGCAAAAAATGTGGGAATACGAAACGAAACAAAAAGTAACGGTTGACGACGCTTTTTGTTATTGCAATTTTGTTTTTTAAACATTTAAATTTGCTAAAATTTGGCAATTTTTGTGTTGTTGAGGGAACTTACGTACATATATTTATGTATGTACGTATGTACATTTTAAACGTTTGAACTTTTTAAATTTCGCACTTGTGATGTTTTAGGGCACTAACGTACATACATCTGCATGTACTTATGTATGTATATGCGTACGAATGTATGGGTTTCTTTTGCTTGACGTCAGGAAACAAAATATAATGCACACTATGTATGTAGTTATGTATATCCCTTTTTGATTTTATTTAAACTTGTAAACTTATTTATTTTCTTTAAAAGCACCTTTTTTTTTTTACATTTTTATTATTATTATTAAAAGAAAGAATTTTTTTCGGTTTTCTAAGCGGTTTAAGTTTTTTAAATTATATTTATTCCTTACTCACTTTTTCACTGCTTTTACCATTTATCCGATTTAATGCGCACGTCTCGCGGTCTTCTTTTCAACTGTTGAAAATTGATTTTTTACTTGTTGAGTTGTTGCTTTGGTACTCTCTTTGTTTGCTTTTGGTGGTTGTTTTGATGAGGTGACCAGCTTCTCGTCGGCGAAGGACCATGAATATATTACCGTGTATGATTATAGTTAACCGGGAATATATGTATGTATGTAAATGGGTGAATGTAGTTAGGTGGATGAAAGTAGTTTGTAGGTTGGAAACCATGTACAAAGGGAATTTAAGAGTAAATATGAGTGATTAGATGTAGGTAAAATTTATGTTAGGTAGAGGTTAACGATGTTAGCTTAAGAGACTGGTTAGGTGACCAGGGAGGAATAAGTGGACTGTATTTATGTGTGTGAATGTGTATACTTGCGTGTTTCCAAGATAGAATGAAGTATGAGAGGATGATGATGATGACGTTTTCCGAGCGTAACGATCACTCTTAGGGAGAGCAGCTGCAAAGAAATCCCTGCTGGAAGACGAAGGGTGAAAAGATCAATTCCCTTGGATGGGAGTTGAATGGCTGTTGGAACTGAAAGAGAGTTTTTCCGCTCACACCGAACTCGGTGCAAATAAAAAGACCAGAGAGGAAATTAAAGTAGGAATTCACAAACGTTAATTTTTATTGGACTTCTTTTTAGAATACACTGGTAAAAGTTTGATTAGGTTATATTTTACAATAAACTTTAAAGCAAGTGAAAAAACACAAGTAAGTAGTTAACAGTTCAAAGAATCAAAAGTAAGTGTTAGAGTTTGAGCTAATTACCAGCCATGAAAGCAAGGTAGATAGAAAAAGATGGCTACATCGACATGGCGGGAAAGATGACAACTAAGTTGTTATTTTATCCGTGCAATGACATTAGCTGTAATTGATTTTACGTAAGGATACAGTGGTTTTTAAACTGTAGGTATTAAATTAATTAACTTTACAAGTTAGACGTTAAAAAATTCAAATTAAGAGGTAAATTGATGTAACTATAATAATATAAACACAGGCTTAAAATAATGATGAACACGTTATGCTAGTTTGAACAGTAACATATGTTCTTCTTTACAAATAACTACACTGAAAATAAAAAGTATTTACAGACTCAAAAAAATGTATAAAAACAATAAACCATATGAGTCAAACGATGAAGTTATAGATGTGAAATTGCAGTCACCATTTAAAAAAAATTTTGTTCTCAAGTCAATTTCAAAATATCGGCGAGATAAGAAAACTACGTTATGCTTACGAAATGCCGGGTTTGACAGTAATCAACCTATTCATGTGAATGAAAACCAAACACCACATTATCATCAGATATTTAAGGCAGCATTACGCTTGAAAAGAGATAAAAAAGTCCTATCTGCTTATACACTGAAAGGCCTGGTATATGTGCTAGTTCACTTCGTGTATTCATTTTAATTTGTTTTCTTTTATGTTGATAGAATATTTTTCTTTTTTTAAATAATTTAATAATTTGTAGTTGTCCCGGAACAGGTTTTGTATGTTTTGTTTTCGTTTGCTTATTTTTGTTTATTTTTGTATTTGTTTTACAATTAGCTTACAGGTTTATGTTGTTGTTTGTTTTAATTAAGATTTAGATTTTTATTTTGTAGAAAGTTTAAAGTGTTGCTTAAAGTTTTGTATTTTTGCATTTACTTAATTTCTGCATAGTTTGTGTTTATTTTTATATTGATAAATTTTTTACAAGGGATATTGCAAATATTACCAAACGCAGCGGAGCTAAAAAAAAGACACGTCCGTTCACTATAAAAATATAAAATGTTTTCTAGTTTCTTTGGCCTATACATAATTTATTACAGTGTTTTTTACATTGTTCTTCTTTCGACTGTCAAGAGTAATAATTCAAGAGATTCATAATCCACGTTGGGCTAGAAAAACCAAAAGCCAAAAATTTAGAAAAAACTATAATGTTATTTAAACGAGATACTTTAAAGATCCTGCGGCCGTTTGATCAACCAGATTAACGTAGTTCAAGATATTTTGCCAAACGTTCAAGAGCGCTCAAAGCCCCCATTAAGATGCTTTTTTGGTTCGGGACTGGACTCCGTGAAGACGGGGCTGGATTCGTGGACGGACGCCTGTTAGGCTAATTTGCTGCGATGTGTTCGCTGTGCTGGACGGCGGGCTGGGCTCAGGGGCTCATGAATTCTGGATTGATGTGGACGAGATGAGGCACTCACATAACGGCTTAAACTCTCCTGGTGGACTGCTGGTGCGGGTGCACGTGGACGCGATGCTGGAGGAAAATTACGACTCACTCTATGCTGGTTACTTGCCGGGGGCAAATCAAGCAGTGTGTGGTGCGCCCAACTCCATTTTTGGCACACTTCGGCAGAGGTGCAGTCGTCAGTACCATGAGACCTGGCCAGGCAATTTTTGCAATAGCCAACACTGCGGACTTGGTGCCTGCGGTTCTTCCCGGTCATGCTTAAACACCTTCTGCAAACCCGTAGTGCGTGAAATCGGTAGCAGGCAATGCACTGATGGACGTCTGGATTTCCTGGAGCCCAGTGGATAAACATAAGGTTAGTAAAAATAAACTTGCAAAAGGTATCCTGATTAGAAGTGTGTGTGTGAGGGATAAGAAAATAGAACGTTTGCAGAAAGTTAAAGCGCACAGCAGGGAAACTAGATGGGAGGAATTTGGGCAACAGGTTTCGGTCAATTACCTCCTAAAGTATGCACCGGCAAAATGCACAGTTTTACGATTGGCGTGGTGATTGTTCCTCCTTGCGTTTTTAAGTCCGCAATGAGCACATGACCATCATTGCCCGCATATATTCTGGTAATACGACCCCACCGCCAACCGTTTGGAGGGAGCAGGACGTCTTTCATCACGGCGAGTTGACCTACTGTACTGTTGTCCTCGTAGTTTTGCTTTTTATACCTCTGTGGTATCTCTTTTAGATACTCATCTTTCCATCTCCGAGCGAACTGGTGGTGCAACACGATTAGTCTCTTCGACCGATCCCTCAAAGTAAGCGCTTCCATCAAGGTCTCGAGCGAGGCCACGAGGGGAGCCCCACGAAGTGACCGGGAGTAAGGGCTAACAGCTCAATAGTGTCGTCTGTCATGGGCGATAAGAGTCTTGAGTTGAGAACTGCCTCGATGCGAGTTAAGAACTCATCAAAGGTGTTTTTGTTATTTTGTGTGACTTTATTGAAAATCATTTAAAAGATTTCACCCCGGCTTCCCATAATCCTCCTGGGGGCATTCGGGAGGATAAAGTGCCACTTAAAGCCACGAGATGAGTATTTCTTAACGAATTCTTTTGACGCTGTGCTGACAAATGCATTCGTATTCTTGGCGAAGTGCTCTTTCCGCACCAACAAAATTAGTCCCGTTGTCGGACATAACTCTTTTTGCCAAACCGTGTCGGCCTATAAACCTAGTGAAGGCGGCTCGAAAAGCATTTTTGCAAATGTATAGTGCATTTCGTAAGATAGAGGTTTTAATAGATAAAGGACCTGCAAAATCCAACCCAGTATTCGTGAAGGGCAAGGCAAATGAACTTCGTTCTCGGGGTAGGGCCCCCAATAATTGGGACTTTCCTCTTTGTTTATAACGTAGACAAGTTACAAATTTTCAAATGCAGAGCCTAATCACTTATCTTAATCGGCTCTCAAAATTAAGTTGGTTTCTGCGTGCATAAACAATCTATGCACAAGGTCAGCAAATAATTTACAAAAGACTGAGTTAACAGGGAGAATAATGAGGTATCTTTCATTATAGTGGGAAAAAATTCTACCATATACTCGGATAATATTATCTTCATCTAAAAACGGGTTTATCGGGCAGAGAGAAGTTCTGCTGCTAACGTTCCGCTGTTTAATAAAGGATTCAAACTCTCTATGGTAATGCGTAAGCTGAGTTTTTGTTCTCAAAAACTCCTCGTGAGTAATTTACGGGCAGTTCTTAATCATGCAGGATACTGCTTCGCCAGAAGATGATTTTTTTGAGAAAAAGAGCTTCAGTGGCGAGTTCTCATCGGTCCGTAACCGCTTGCTAATTGTACGAATAAATCGAAGCGGAGTCTATGCCCTTATAGCCCTATCCCACTCTGAGAAACGGTTAAGATGTCCTCATCGCTAGTAAACAGATGGAGAACGTTTACCTTCAGTTTCAACTCAAGAGAACTTTTGTTTATTGTTATGGACTTTGGCCATTCTGCGGAGAATTTTTGTAGCCAAGAAGGTCCACACCACCATAAGGAGCTGTTTATTTACTGTTCAGTGTCGCAGCCTCGGGAACCCAAATCGGCGGGATTCTCAACCGACCGAACGTGTCGCCAAGAGGAGTTCACTTCATTTCATATAATATGTGCCGTGCGGTTAGCAACATAAGTTCTCCACGTATTTGGAGGTTTACCCAACCCACTAAGAACAATAGATGAACCAGAGAAAGATTGCATTATTCTTATAAGCCAGAGAGTTCACCAGGTGCCTAGCTAATTTTGACAATAAAAAAGCTGCACAAAGCTCAGGTCGTGGGATACCAACCAGACAAATGGGAGCTGCATATGTTTTTGAGGTGAAAAGATGATATTTAATACCAGATGCAGAGTGTGTCCGAAAGTATACTACTGCGCAATAAGTCTTCACTGATGCATCGCAAAAGCCGTGAATTTGCGTTGGTAGGGTAGGGGACAAATCAATCCACCGCGGAATGTTTAAAATGGAGATTAAGGGAATTTTTTGCTAATGTACTAGGTTTGACATTGCTATCCCAAACCGCATCCTCTAGTCAGAGCTGTTTGGCTTTTATGACAATTGGCGATATCCAACCAGCGGGGTCGAAAAGTTCGGCACGTAAGACAGAGTTTGTCGTTTCGTTATTGACTCACTTGATGAATGGGCTCATTAGTGTAAGAAAACTTATCACACAAGGCATTCTATTGAATGCCAAGAGTTTTTGTGGTGCTTGTCTCTCTTAGCTTGGGAAACTCTGAATCACAAATGCCTTCGTTGGAGACTGATACTAGAATTCTTGAGCTATTAGAGGTGGTATTTTTCAATGCGAACCCTGCAGATTTTTAAGTGGGAATGACTTGTGACAAAGAATCAACCACTGATTCTACATTATAGGCAGCTTTGATGCTATCATCCACATACGTTTCATGGTTGAGAGTATAGCTTGCTCTCGTGTTCTGATAAGTGTTCTAATAGTCAAATACGGAGTGCAATTGACGCCAAACGTAAAGGTTTTCAAGGCGAAATCCTGGATGGGAGAGGTAGAGCTTGGACGAAAGAGAATTCACTGAAACTTAAGAACTGCGTTTTACGGCAAATAAAAGGCATTATAGCCGCCGAGAGATACGTTTTCGAAAGAGACTGTCGGTTCCATGTGATTCATTGTAGTTAATGCCTCCTAGTTCACCCTTTTTCTCCAGCGGTCGTTCTATATTGCGGTATTGAACCTTTACTGCAGGTCGGGAAGAGCCTAGAAGTAGACCTTGGGCAAACTCTGATTTAAAGGGACATAACGACTTTCGCTATGTCCCACGTGGTCGAGGTAACACGTCACGAATGGCCTATCAGCATTGTCAATATGGCTGAGGAATCCTTCTTAGCGTCCTCGTTTTGCCTCGGTCACTAAACATTCGATGCATATTTTTTCAACGCGATCAACTTTGTTCGTAAAATTTTGCATATAATACGTCTTCTGCAACAATTGTTGTGTCTTGCGAGTAGCGAAGTGTCCTTGTCTGTGAACCATCTTAATTATTTGCTGTTCCATTGAGCTTGTAACTACCAACAGCTTATATTCAGGATCCGTATGCAGTGTGTCGTACCGTTAATTCTTTATCACAAGTCATTCCCACTTAAAAATCTGCAGGGTTCGCATTGAAAAAGATCACTCCTAATAGCTCAAGAGTTCTAGCATCAGCCTCCAACGAAGACATTTGTGATTCAGAGTTTCCCAAGCTAAGAGAGACAAGCACCACAAAAACTCTTGGCATTCAATAGAATGCCTTGTGTGATAAGTTTTCTTACACTAATGAGCCCATTTACCAAGTGCCTATCTTTTCGACCCCGCTGGTTGGATATCGCCAATAGTCCTAAAAACCAAACAGCTCTGACTAGAAGATGCGGGTTGGGATTCCAATGTCAAACCTAGTACATTTACAAAAAATTCCCTTAATCTCAATTTTAAACGGAAATTCACGGCTTTAGCGATGCATCAGTGTAGACTTATTGCGCAGTTGTATACTTTCGGACACAGTCTGAGTCTGGTATTAAATATCATTTTTTGCACCTTTTTTTTTTTTGTCAAAATTAGCTAGGTACCTGGTGAACTTTCTGGATTATAAGAATAATGCAATCTTTCTCTGGTCGGATTCATCTATTGTTCTAAGTGGGTTGGGTAAACCTCCAAATACGTGAAGAACTTACGTTGCTAACCGCATGGCACAAATTATACGAAATGAAGGGAACTCCTCTTGGCGACACGTTCGGTCGGCTGAGAATCCCGCCGATTTGGGTTCCCGAGGCTGCGACACTGAACAGTAAATAAACAGCTCCTTATGGTGGAGTGGACCTTCTTAGCTACAAAAATTCTCCGAAGAATGGCCAAAGTCCATAACAATAAACAAAAGTTCTCTTGAGTTGAAACTGAAGGTAAACGTTCTCCATCTGTTTACTAGCGATGAGGACATCTTAACCGCTTCTCAGAGTGGGATAGGGCTATAAGGGCAATGACATATCCGCTTCGATTTATTCGTACAATTAGCAAGCGGTTACGGACCGATGAGAACTCGCCACTGAAGCTCTTTTTCTCAAAAAAATCATCTTCTGGAGAAGCAGTATCCTGCATGATTAAGAACTGCCCATAAATTACTCACGAGGAGTTTTTGAGAACAAAAACTCAGCTTACGCATTACCATAGAGAGTTAGAATCCTTAATTACGCAGCGGATCGTTGGCAGCAGAAGTTCTCTCTGCCCGATAAACCCGTTTTTAGATGAAGATTATAATATCCGAGTATATGGTAGAATTTTTTTCCACTATAATGAAAGATACCTCATTATTCTCCCTGTCAACTCAGTCTTCTGTAAACTACTTGTCGATCTTGTGCATAGATTATTTATGCACGCAGAAACCAACTTAATTTTGAGAGCCGATTAAGATCGGCGATTAGGCTCTGCATTTGAAAATTTGTAACTTGTATACGTTATAAACAAAGAGGAAAGTTCCAATTATGGGGGGCCCTACCCCGGGAACGAAGTTCATTTGCCTTGCCCTTCACGAATACTGGGTTGGATTTTTCAGGTTCTTTATCTATTAAAACCTCTATCTTACGAAATGCACTATACATTTGCAAAAATGCTTTTCGAGCCGCCTTCACTAGGTTTATAGGCCGACACGGCTTGGCAAAAAGAGTTATGTCCGACAACGGGACTTATTTTGTTGGTGCGGAAAGAGCACTTCGCCAAGAATACGAATGCATTTGTCAGCACAGCGTCAAAAGAATTCGTTAAGAAATACTCATCTCGTGGCTTTAAGTGGCACTTTATCCTCCTGAATGCGGAGGATTCACCCAAAGTAACAAATACATCTTTGAAATGTTCACCACGCTCTTAACTCGCATCGAGGCAGTTCTCAACTCAAGGCCCTTATCTCCCATGTCAGACGACCCTAGTGAGCTGTTAGCCCTTATTCCCGGTCACTTCGTGGGGCTCCCCTCGTGGCCTCGCTCGAGACCTTGATGGAAACGCTTACTTTGAGGGATCGCTGGGAGAGACTAAATGTGTTACACCACCAGTTCGCTTGGAGATGGAAAGATGAGTATCTAAAAGAGATACCACAGAGGTATAAAAAGCAAAACTACGAGGGCAACAGTACCGTAGGTCAACTCGCCGTGATTAAGGACGGACTGCTCCCTCCAAACGAGTGGCGGTTGGGTCGTATTACCAGAAAATATGCGGGCAATGATGGTCATGTACGCATTGCGGACTTAAAAACGCAAGGATTAACAATCACCATGCCAATCGTAAAACTGTGCATTTTGCCGGTCCATACTTTAGGAGGTAATTGACCGAAACCTGTTCCTCCCATCCAGATTCCCTGCTGTGTGCTTTACCTTTCTGCAAACGTTATATTTTCTCATCCCTCACACAAACACTTCTAATCAGGATTCCTTTTACAAGTTTATTTTTACTAACCTTATGTTTTTCCACAGGGCTGCAGGAAATCCAGACGTTCCATCAGTGCCTTGCCCGCTCTCGAATTCACGCACTACGGGCTTGCAAAAGGTGTTTAAGCATGGCCGGCAAGGACCCAGCCCGCCGTCCAACCTGCCTAACAGGCGTCCGTCCAGGAACCCAGCCCCGTCTTTACGGCGTCCAGTCCCGAACCCAAAACGCATCTTAATGGGGGCTTTGAGAGCTCTTGAACGTTTGGCAAAAAAGCTTGAACTACGTTAATCTGGTTGATCAAACGGCCGCAGGATCTTTAAAGTATCTCTTTTAGATAACATTATAGTTTTTTCTACATTTCCGGCTTTGACTTTTTCTAGGCAAACGTGAATTATGTATCTCGTGAATTATTACTATTGACAGTCAAAATGAGAACAATGTAAAAAACACTGTAATAAATTATGTATAGGCCAAAGAAACCAGAAAACATTTTTATATTTCTATAGTGAACGTACGTGTCTTTTTTTGAGCTCCGCTGCGTTTTTTAATATTTGCAATATCCCTTGTAAAAAATTTATCAATATCAAAATAAAAACAAAATATTAAGAAATTATGTGAATGCAAAAATACAAATCTTTAATCAAAACTTTAAACTTTCTACAAAATAAAAATCTAAAACTTAATTAAAACAAACAACAATATAAAACTGTAAGCTAATTGTAAAACAAATACAAAAATACACAACAATAAGCAAACGAAAACAAAACATACAAAAGCTGTGCCCTCAAGAAATTAAGAGAGTCAAAGCAATGTACAACTCCTGAAAGTTCTCCGAAAATTCCACGATTAACAAGTGATGATAAAGCTTTTATTAGAGAGTTAATAAAAGAGAGTGAAAGCATTACTACGCAAATCATTAAAAACTCAATAAAAGAAAGTGAAGAAAAACATTTTGATTTTATAAAAAGTCTAATAAAGGAGAGTGAAACTTGAATTCTTTCTGTAATTGAGGACAATATAGACAATATTCAAGTCCAAGTAAATAATATTACTGAATGACTTGGAAACCAAGAGATTAGTAGAGAACAAAATAAAAGATGAACTAATTGATATTAAGAAAAAAATATTAAGGCAAGAAAACTCAGTTATTGCAAGCGGTATACGAATTAGTGGTGTACCCTGCTATGAAAATAAAGACCTCAATAAAAGTTTTAATAACATATGTACAAATAACTACACCGAAAATAGAAAGTATTTACAGACTCAAAAAAATTTATAAAAACAATAAACCATATGAGCCAAACGATGAAGTTATAGCTGTGAAATTACAGTCACCATTTGAAAAAAATTTTGTTCTCAAGTCAATTTCAAAATATCGGCGAGATAAGAAAACTGCATTATGCTTACGAAATGCCGGGTTCGACAGTAATCCACCTATTTATGTGAATGAAAACCTAACACCACATAATCATCAGATATTTAAGGCAGCATTATGCTTTAAACACATTCGAGACAGCAGACTACCGACTTCAATATGTCAACAATAGAATACATGTGTGTATATGGAAATGATTATTTTAACGACGACACGGCTAAATGGCTGCAGGTTGTTGTCTATGCTAATTTTGTCGTTGTAGTCAAATTAAACTGATTTCTATTTTTGTACGCTAGAAAACAGAAAAAGTGCTGCTAATATAATCAAAAATTAGAAGAATTAGTGCTTATAATATATAATAATAATTTTTTGGTTAAACAGCAAAGAACCGGATTGAAGCAAGAATATAAGCGCGGCTCACCACCAAATCTATATTATTATTACTTTTTAGTATCCTTAAAAGAAGATATATAGGAAGATATTTGTCACGCCAACGCTCTTAGTTTTAGCAGTATGGGGATCATTGAAAAATTGAAAGTGCTTTTCACATGGTGTTTAAAGCACACCGGTTTATTAGCCCATTAAGAGCCCATTTCAAATGCTCATACTTCTTGACTGACTTTTTTTACTAAATTTGCTTCATCTTTAAATTATGTCGATATAATAATAATTATTTAACAATAATATACACATGTTCCCAAAGTTATTAGGACTTCGATTAATAAAGTTTTTCTGTACTGCGGGTTTTCAGCCTTCCGGAACACTCAATATGTAACAAGTTCATAAACTATTACCACTATGTATTTAAACTCAAACTTGTAAATAAATTGTGAAGTTTTCCAAAATAAAATTTTTTTAACCCTAATAACTTTAAAATTTTATATGATGGAGTTTCTAAGAATATAGCATACAAAAACTTGGGGTGTTCTCTAAAACATATTATATTTGAGGAAAATTGTGATACATATCGACAAAATGTTAAGATAAATCCTCTTAAGAGGTTAATCATTCGGTATATTTAATACATCATATGAAATGTGTTTCGAAAGACTTTATTATGATACCAATACTTTAAAGATTCAGATTATATTTTTCTTCCTATACTATTGATAAAGTGCTCTGAAACCTTTACGACCTATAATTCATAAACTTAGTGCGTTGAACCAAAAAATTACAGTAGAATCGCGATACAGTAATAGGTCTGTCTGCGTACTTTTCCAGTAGCAAATACTCAGTAAATTTTTTTGGGAGAGTAAGACAAATTTTACTCTTTCGGCTGAGAATATCTCAAAAAGTACGCAGACAGTATCCAGTGAAATCTTGCAAGAAAACAGCTGATCGGTGTGTAAACAATTGAAATAACAAACGTGAGCCAAGATAGCGTTAAAGAAATAGCGTACAATTTGGGAATTTAAAAACCGGGAAACCAAAATACCCAAATAATGGGTTTTTGCAGTATAAACAAAAAGTTAGCGTCGAATTTAGGAATTTAAAATAGGGAAGTACAAATATAGGAACAAATCTAGTTTACCGACGCAGCTCCAAATAAAAAAAAAGTACCCAGGGTGATGGAAAATGGAAAAATAAGAAGAAAAAATAAAATAAAAATGTTGGCGCAAACGCTTAGTTTTCGAGTTATGGACGTTTAAAGTTTTCATATAAATATGTGATTTTCCACTACAATTCTAAACGTATATGGCCAATATTTGTATCATTTTAAAGCTCTTGAACAGATTTTTCTGGATATACATAATTTATTTCAAAATATTAAACTCCTTAGATCACATTACAGTTTTTTTCATTTTACGTCGAAATGTTACGGAAGTGCACTAGGAAAGAATGTAGTTTATTTAAATAAAAGTGTAATACAAATTTTATAAAATAACAAACACTAGCATCGCAAAAAAAAATTCTTTGCATAGCCAGCCTTTGGCCGGACGCAAGGATGTTCTTCTCTATGGTATAATAAACACCGGTTTCGCTTACTAAAGCTTCCTTGCATAGCCGGCCTTTGGCCGGGCGCAAATATTTTCTCCCCTATGGTATAACTAATACCGGCTTCGCTAACTAAAGATTATCTGCATAGACGGCCTTTGCGAATGGGCAAGGATTCTCTCCTCATTAGTACAACATAAACATAAAGAAGGTTTTACTTGTATTTTAATTAAAATTCTTAAATAAATTAGTATGTAGTATATACATACATTAAAAAATTAGAAAAAATTAATAAATTTGTTTTTATGCTTACTAAAAAACTTTTGTATTTTGCAAACTCGTCCCACTTCTTAATAAACTAAAAATATTAAAATAAATTCTGTATGTCCAGAAAGATCTAGTGAAACGCTTTGCAATGATACCAATATTAGCCATATACATTTGGAAATGTATTGCAAAATCACATATTTATATAAAAACTTAAAACGCCCATAACTCGAAAACTAAGCGTTTGCGCCAACTTTCTTATTTAATTTTTTCTTCTTATTTTTCCATTTTCTATAACCCTGGGAACTTTCTTTTTTTATTTGGAGCTGCGTCGGTAAACTAGATTTAAGCCCAAATATATTTATATTTTTAATAAAAATACAAAAAATACTTACCACAAGCTTTTGCAGGGTATAAACTGTATATTTTCTGAAAGTAAATAGTTTTCTGGACAAAATGAGCGATGCGTGCAAAAAATCGTTCGGACAGTTTCCGAGAAATCTGGGTTCATCCAAAATATAACATTACATTTTTTAACTATATATTTTTTGCACGCATCGCTCATTTTGTCCAGAAAACTATTTACTTTCAGAAAATATACAGTTTATACCGTGCAAAAGCCTGTGGTAAATATTTTTTGTATTTTTATTAAAAATATAAATATACTTTTACTTCCCCTTTTTAAATTCCTAAATTCGACGCTAACTTTTTGTTCATATACTGTAAATTCCCATTATTTGGGTATTTTGGTTTCCCGGTTTTTAAATTCCCAAATTCGACGCTATTTCGTCGACGCTATCTTGGCACACGTAAACTCTTTCATTCAAACAGTATATAAAAACAGCTGTTCAAACTAGTTGCAAAATCTTACCAGATGAAATTTCTCCAGTAACATTTTGCAAGTTCTCTAACTTTCAACTGTCAAAAAATTCTCTTTTTGGCTCTCTCGCCGTAAGAGATTTGGAGTACGCAGACAACATTTTGCAAGATTTTGCGACATTTTGTACAAAATTATGCAAAATATGTGTACGCAGGCAGACCTAATCTTGCGGTCAAGTTAACCAAATTTTAGCGCTTCTGTGCCGTTCTAAACGTTAACTCTTAGTTAACTTTTCAGATCGTATTAGTAAAAGTACTGATTTGTACAAACGATAACAAATTAGATTAAATTTTAAAGGCTTTGAAGAATACATAGGAAAATACATAGGAAAAAGCATACAGGAAAACATTACATAGACCAAAATATGCCGATCTTAAAGCAAGTTTGTATAAATGTTTTCTTGAAGCATCGAAAACGTAATTGCACAATCACTGTTCTAATTTCAATATCAATAGCTAAGCGCGAGTTCGTGGCTGGCAAATGTTTAGAAAATACCCAGAAATACGTCATATGTAGCACCTAACACATAATACATGACTTATTGTATAATTATTAATTATAAATTGTAGCCGGTACAAATAAGATCTTAGTTTCTTTTTTGTACAGATGAAAACTAAGTCATTGAAAAAAATATAGGTACATATGTTTATTATTGCATTTTTTTACAATTTAGAAAAGTTAATAAATGAGACGAAAAAGTTAACAACCCTTAGGACATTTCAGTTTACTTTTTCGCGATTATACTGTATATTAGGATTTTTTTATTCAACCTGACATGAAGATGATATTCTTTATGAGTTCCAAAAACAATAAAATTAAAATATTTTAAATGTTTTTTAATAAATTCATTTGTTTTTACGTTAAAACATTTATCATAAATAAGTATTTATATTTTTGTAGGCTTAAATTAGGTTTGTGTACGAGTCTGCAATTATGCATGTTGTTAAATTTATAAAAATTAAAAATGAAAGTGGCACCACTGAAATGTAAATACATAATAAAAAACACAGCTGTTAATATTTTTTCAATTGTAGCTGTCGTCTTCAAAATAATTCAGTAGCTGATTACGCGACTACAATAGCTACCTGCAGCATTTGTAGTCGGGCCTTCGTGTTGCCTGCTGTCTCGAATGTGTTTAATACAGGGGTTTCCATTTCTTTGCAAAATTGTGTACACCACTACTAACACATATTTTTATACTCTTCAATTCAGTCGTCGATGTGACTTCGAAAAGTGTACATGTCTAGCGCATGCTATGTTATTTTGTTTCAGCTTACACTCAAAAAATATTGTGCGGTCAAAAATGCTTTTGGTAGCATCCAATGCCTTGCGTGCAATTTTTATTTAGAGTTTAAATATTAAGACTTAAATGTAGAATAATGTAACATTTCATAAGTTTACATGCAAAGCAAAAAACTTTGTAAAATGGTAATTATTTGAGATTTAAAAGCAATTTTTAATATTTCAGATAAAAATTTCAAAATGTCTAACAGTCCTATGTGGAAGAAGCTGATAGTCACATTTATTATAGGTTTTATTTTACATACGTATATGGATTCGGTTCTTATAATTTTACAGCACTTTTTTATTTTTTCTTATGCAATACTAAAAATTATTATCTGATCACTAATTCCACTAACACCGTGGTAATAGTTATAAAACAGATTACCCAGTATTGGTGTTTAAAAATATTAATGTGTTCTTATAACAAGAATTAAAAACTCTGCTAATTTTTTTCTTGAGTGTTATTATACATTATGCTGATAAAAATAATTATATATGTATTTGATGATACGTCATTTTTAATTTTGTAAATAACTTAAAATTATATAAAAATACATATGTAACGTGAATCCTAATCAACAAAAATTTCAAATTTTCAAATAATATCTACATTGTTTTGCATTTAAGCTAACGATATGTGTTTTGTTTGTGATGCCTGTAAAAGGGTCCCTTTTTCTTTTGTTAAAAAGACGTACCTAAATGCAGAAATAATTGAGAAAAAAAATAGGCACAGGAATTTGTTGGTAATTTGTGCTTGTAAAAATATTTTTTCTGTACCAATCGCGTCGGTGGGTTTTTTTCTTTGAAAACACTTTTCTTAAGTAAGTAAAAATATTTAAAAAACAAGTTAAAAGTGTTTTCCTACAATTAATGTGTAAACCTATACACGTAAAAGCAAATGTGACAGCAGGTAAAATTTTTGGGTAAGAAGATGTGTTTTATTGATGTATTAATAAAACTTTATTGTTTCGCACTATTTTTATTGCTTACCTTTTTATGCTACAATTATATGACCGAGTCCAAAGAGTTAACCTTACTAATTTTTGGTATTTATTTAACGTAACTTTGACCTGTTATAATGACTTTATACATTTTGCAGGCAAACTCAGGTGCGCATTTGGTATTTTGTAAAAAGTTATGATATACCATTAGCTAGAATTAAAATGAATGCACATATGTTTTAAGTATGAGTAACCCAACAACGTGAATACCCTTTCTATTTTACTTACCATTATGAATACCCTAACTTTTCACTAAAATAACTTTTTCACGTTATAATTCTCATGTAATTTATTTTATTTTTGAATAAATAGACCGGGGAAATTCATTTCTATGCACAATTGTGTATACCACTACTAATACATATTTTTGTTTCAGGTTAACAGAAAAAACTTTATGATGGCACTTTAAAAAAATTGTGCGGTCAAAACCTCTTTTGGTAACATCCAATGCCTTATATGCTATGCAACATTTAAGGAAGGAACGGAATATATTATTAAACGTGTGATTTGCGTGCAATATTTATTTTTTATGAATTTTTAAAACATAAAAATCTTTAATTTTTATACAATTGTTTGATAAGATATTTGAAACTGATTTAGAGTCAAAAAGCTTCCGAATAAAAAAAAGTGCAGTTTTAAAATCAGCGACATTGAATTGGTAAAGAATTGCTACAAATTTTTTATCAACACAAAATATTTTTAATTTTGTACCTTTGTGTTATACAACTTATAAAATATATTACTAATATTTTCTTTCGGCTGTAAATGAATGCATTCTCTCAATTTTTTTACTCTCTGGTACTCACTACTATACAACAAAAAATTTTTGGAAATCCCTGGTTTAATGCATTACGCTTGAAAAGAGATTAAAAAGTCCTATCTGCTTACACACTAAGACGCCTGGTCTATGTGAGAAAACATGACACTAGTGATCCGATTTTGATTGAATTTATTGCAGAAATTGATCAATTTTTTCTTTAGAGGGTCCTGGAGAACTGTTGACGTATTTACAATTATATTAACTCTGCCTTTTTCGCTCTTACCTTGCTTTCCGTTTAACTCAATTTTTATTTATGTCATATATAACTGTTTACATACTTATTACTATTTGGTTGAAATTTGTTATTAATAACTTAAGATTATTCATTTTATTACACAAATTTATTACACAATTTTATACGTTAAAATACTTTGTTGCGTTGCATTGAAAATATATAATGACAGCTATAATTATTGATCAACTTGGTTCCAGAGATGTTAAACATAACATGCTTCGTATATTGACAAAACAAAATCAAGTCTTTAATATTTGTCACATAAATGCTTAAAACCTGTACCGAAAAATGACGAATTTCGTTACCTTTTTGGAGACTCTGATATTGATGCTATATGTATCTCTGAAACGTGGTTCACTGATGCTTATAATGATAAACTTGTTGAATTGATGAATTATCAACTTTTTCGTCGTGGTAATGCTGGTGGAGTGGCTATATATATCAAAAATAATATTTAACGCAAGCTTATTCGTACTTTTAATGCAGAAAATTATGTTGAGTACATGTTAGTGGAATTAAATTCGTACGATGAGAAATTGCTACTAGGATGTCTATACAGACCCAGTAATTACATTAGATTCGATTATAGCTAAGTTGGAACAATTATCTATTGCCTACACTAATATTATAATATCTGGACACTCTAATGCCAACTTACTGTCTAGTTCCGGATCAAATCTTACTACAGTAATTATATCTCTTAACCTATTTTCAGTAAATAGCATAAGACCCACACATTTCACAGCAACGAATGCCTTTTTATTGGACCTTTTCTTGGTTGCTGATAATCGTAAAATAATACATTATGATCAGTTGGCAGCATCCGTTTTTCTAATAAATTTAAAGTCGTACGTCAAGTACTGTAAGTGAACAAGTCGAGTATCTAAATCGTCTTATTCTTCCTATATTTAACAAACATGTTCCAATTAAAATTGGAAATACAAATGGTCGGATAAGTCCTGGTTTTACGTCAGGGACTAAACTGTAAATAGATCGTCGTGATTTACTTTATAACACTGTACAACAAAATCAAATTTTTCACAAAATTACAAGGTCCGGCCTATAATTTTTGATAGAGGAGACAAAAAAAAGACACGTGTATCGGCGTTTTGAAAGTTTACATCTGAATATCAGTTGAGGGGTGGTTAAAGTTTCCCAGCTCTGACATATTCTTATTGTTAATCGGCATAAGAAACCATGTGATCCTTACATTTTAGGTATTAAATATGTTCAGCAAATTTTTGTAGAATGTTACGAAGAAAATTTTTGTAGAATATGTTAACGCTCTAACTCCTTATGGTATGGGTCTTTGTTGCCCTTCTTTTAAAAAAGAGCAAAAAACACCATTAAAACAGGGATTTATGGGGTTAAAATGTTCCGCAAAAATATTATCCGTGAAATTTTGATATAAGTCTTTGAATACAGCAAAACGGAAAATTTATCCAGAATTTTATTTTAAAGTACCCCAAAAATTTAGCATGAAAAAAAATAGTTCAAATTTAACTAAAAATCACTAATATCTCTATTATTTTACCTCAGATAGCAAATTTAAATGAAAAGTATTCATTAACTATATTTTTTTACCTCTATGCAATTCCACTTCATTATCATACAATGTCCAGCATATTTCAGCGATAAGCGAAGGGATGCTTTTGCCTTTATAGCGTTCTTCAATAGGTGCGCATGTCTGATGAAATTTTTCAGCATGCCCATCAGATTCTGTTGACAACTGGTTCTCAAATAATCCATATGGGAATTTAAAAAATGAATTTTTGTTGACATATGAACGCCTAGTTTTTCAAAAGCTCTAAGCATGGTGTCTAAGTATATTCGAGCAGTAGGAGCACGATTTTTGCCTAAGACATTGTATATCACTTCCTTAATGCTTTTCCACGCATCAAGCTCAATTAGTAAGAGCATTTCGTCAAAACAAAAACACCTGTTGGTATGAAACCAATTTATAGGATTTCAACAATAACAAAGACTTGAAGAACTTTAATCTTTGCTTCGCTTAATATTGGAAACATGGTTTTCAGAAAATTGAATTTTGATTCATTTGTATTCAGACATTTAAAAAAGTTTTTTTTACCACACCAAGTTTGATATGCAATGGGGGTAAGATAGTTTTTTCAAAATCCAATGCTTGATGAACGATATTGTGCTCTCCTAATGTTCCCTCAGCTCTTAACTTCCATTGTTTTTTGGAATATTGGTCGCCCTTCCATCTGCTATCCCAAGTGCATAAAAAGCATCCGTACTTAACGTATCCAGCCTGCATACCTCAAAAGAAAGTAACGACTTTTAAATCACAACAGATCCGCCAGTTATGGTCTTCATATTTTACGGAGTCCAGTATTAATTTTATAGAATCATAGCTTTCTTTAATACTCATTCCATAGGCAATTGGAATAGGATTTTTGACTCTTAAACGATTCAATAAATATACGCCAGTCCTCGTGGTTATACTCAAAATTCATTGCATTTAATATTCCTTCAATATCGTTGCAATAAGCAAACGTGTTATCATCATTTACTGAAAAGAACGGCAGAAAGCTGTCTTGACACTTACAAAAGCTGGTAACATTGATACCAGGTTCAAGTAGATGAAGACTTTTTAAGTATGCAGCTTAAATTTCTGATTTGGTTTTAGACAGATTCAGTCTCCGAGCCAATGCATTTAAATGCTCTCGCGATATTAATATTGGTCTTAGGATAACTTCAATTCCTGTGTAATCACTACCTGCGCAATGAAAGGTTCCTGTTTTAGCGATTGTTCCATCAACATAATGACTTCGAAGTTGTAGCACAGCTACTGGGAGCTCTTCAGAATATGGAACTGGGAGCATGGTTTATGGTACAGCTTTGTATAAAAAACTCTTTCGCCCATATCTATTCAACTTTAATATAGGACTATTTTGGCACACATAGCACGTAGCGTCATTGTGTTCACCTGGATCTAACCACCGCATAGGAATACCAAACTGCATTATTTCGTTGACCTTAAGCGAGAGTTTAAAAATAAAACTGTAGTTTTAGAACAAAAAAAAATATTAATTACCTTTGGACCACAAAATTAAGCTATTATAACAAATGCGACAGCAATGCTTATTCGTCCACAGTTCATCCGGAAAAACTTCTAGCTCAAAATACCTTTTTTATATGTCTTCAACTTTACTATTGAAAAACGTAACTTTATATTCCGGCATAGTGTGTTTACCGCAGATATAGCAAAACAAATCAAATTTTTTCAAACAATTGGCCATTTTTGCCAAAACAAATCATACACGTTGTTTTGAGTAGCACTTTATTTTACATACAAATTATTCCTTCGAATTTGTCCTTAAATACTATTTACAAAATTCTTAAAACTATCTATCAGGCATGCGTACGTGACTATGCGCGGAAAAGCATTAAGGAAGTGATAAACAATAAAATCGTTCTCTTACTGCTCGAATATACGTAGACATCATGCTTAGAGCTTTTGAAAAACTAGGCGTTCATATGTCAAAATTCACGCACTCATTGAAGAACGCTATAAAGGCAAAAGCATTCATTCGTTTATCGCTGAAATATGCTGGACATTGTATGATAATGCCTAGAGCTAAAAAAATTCATTTATTAATACTTTCTATCCAAATTTGCTATCTTAGGTAAAATAATAGAGATATTAGTGACTTTTAGATAAATTTGAACTTTTTTTTTATGCTAAATTTTTGGGGTACTTTAATATAAAATTTTTAATCAATGCGTAATTAACCATAAGCTCTCTTTTGTTGTGTCTCATTTCTGACTTTCTGGATGAATTTTCCGTTTTGGTGTATTCAGAGACGTATAGAAAAATTTCACGGATAATAATTTAGCGGAACATTTAAACCCCTTAAATCCCTGTTTTAATGGTGCTTTTTTGCTCTTTTGTAAAAGAAGGGCAAAAAAGACCCATACCTTAAGGAGTTAGAGGGTTAACATGTTCTATAAAAATGTTCTCCGTAATATTCTACATAAATCTGCTGAACACATTTTATACCTAAAATGTAAGGATCACATGGTTTCTTATGCCGATTAACAATAAGAATGTGCCAGAGCTGGAAACTTTAACCCCCCTCAAATGAAATTCAGACGTAAACTTTCAAAACGCCGATACACGTGTCTTTTTTTCTCCTCTATCAAAATTTATAGGCCGGACCTTGTAATTTTTTTTTTGTGTTGTACAGTGTAATCATTGGAAATATTCCACAACCATTAGTACAACTTGATTTTTATGACGATTATGTTCTTATTGATCCTGTGAACCAGCTTAGCTTTCAATGTTATAACTTAGATGACACTGCTGAAGGATTTTTAGCTGTTAAGTCCAATGCTGTCGGTCTATATGACATTCAGCCTCGTTTTATTGAACTTATTTTACCATGGATAATTCGCCATGTTAACCACATTCTTAATACGGCTGTCACCACAAGTACTTTTCCATCTGGGTAGAAGTGTGCAAAAATTATTCCTGTACCTAAAGATGATAAGGAATACAGACCAATTTCCATTCTTCCCTACCTGTATCCTACGTAAACAGATCTCTAAACACATCTTTGAAAATAAGCTCTTAACGGACCGCCAATATGGATTAAGACCTCAGCATAGCTGTACTACAGCCTTAACCGATGTTGTTGAAAAAAAACCCAGCCAATTGTAGGGGAATGTAAGAAAGAAAAAATTGACGGTTTATTGTTGTGACTTTGTTGAAGCTTTGATATTGTTACATTTAAGACCAGAGTGTTTTAAAATTCTTATTCACTTTATGGTCTTACTTGTATAATATTTTTAGCTTTTCTAAAGTATTTGGAAAAAGTTTCCTGACGAGCTGGCCTAAGCAACCAGCGAAATGCGCATAGGAACTAGCTTTCCCACAACAATAAATTTCAGTGTTTTCATTTAAAAAAATTGGGATTATTAGCACATCATTAATAAATGAATTAATTAATAAAATATTTCATTCCCAAAAATAATTTTTGATCCGAGGTAGTTTAGATGATAACAAGATAGCATTCTTGATTCTACTTGACCACTCAAAGGCCTTTGATACTGTTGAACACCAGATGTTGATTATGAAACTTGCAAAAATGTTTAACTTTTCAGAAACTGCTACAAAGTTAGTTGCTTCATATCTATGTGATAGATCGCACATAGTTGCCAACAATGGTACCTTTTCTAGGCCTCTGAGTACATTAAGAGGTGTTCCCCCGGGGGTATTCTCGGTCCACTTTTATACTCGTTATATGCTAATAAAATACATATTCATACAAATGTATGCGGACGATGTCCAACTTAATATGAGCTGTACCAGAACATCAATTCGTACTGTAGTGAATAAACTTAACCACGATCTGTACATGATTCATCAATGGGCTTCTGCAAATGTATTACTACTAAATCCGGGCAAGTCAAAATGTCTAGTAATCGGTGCGACGTCTAGCATTGACATAAATATCAATAATGATGGTACTCGAATCGAACTAGTGCACACAGTTAAACAATTAAGTGTAACTTTTAATCGTACCCTTACTTGGTCGGATCATATCAATCAAGTATGTGGCAGAACATATGCTATGCTAAGAAGCCTTGGTGTAGCCAGCATTTTACTCCACTGAGGATAAGAATGATGCTAGCCAAATCGTATTTAATACCAACACTTTTATATTGCTGTGAAGTCTTTGCTGCTTGCAATGTCACTGACAAACGTAAGCTTGTTACAACATCTAATAACATTACGCGTTACGTTTTCGATTTAAACAGATTTGATCATGTATCTCCATATACCAAACGTGTTTTTGGCATGCGCTTTGATGATTACCTCAAGTTTAAAAGTTTAATTTTTTTGCATAAAATTATAGTAACAAAAGAGCCTAAATATCTCTACAACAAGCTGACATTCACCTCATCATTACGAAATAATAGTATCCGCAACTTTAGATTTCGCAAAAGTGCTTCTTATAACCAATTTTATATATCTACAATTTATCTCTGGAACCAGCTTCCAACTGACACAATGAAATTCAAAAAAATTTTAATGAGTCACTTTGCTAATAACTAGAACATCTAGGACCTAGATACAAGTATATTTCAAATTTAATGTTTAATTGTTTATTTACTTTAAATGTTTAATGTTTATTTAAATTATTATTTCTGCAGACCCGTACTCTATAGCCTATCTTATCTAATACTGTAATTCAGATGAAATTGTACATTTTTGTATTGGAAAAGCAAGTAATAAATATAAATACAAATACAAACATTTCCTGTGAGAATGAAAATCGTATTAAGCGACGATATTCCTTTCGCCCATAGACCTCTTAGATTACCAAATTCAGACCAATGTTTCATTGACAATCAAGTCAAACAATGGCTAGAAAATGGCATAAGAGTACAAAGCTATTCCGAATATTCCTGTAGTTTTAGTTAAAAAGAAAGACGGTACGAAGCGTTTATGTTGTGAATACCGAAAACTCAACGAATAAATCGTTATTGATGACGTTATACAAAGACTAAAAGGTGAGAAAGTATTTTCAACGTTAGATTTACGTAACGGATTTTTTCACGTTCCTGTTGAGCAAGAGTCTAAAAAGTATACCGCTTTTGTTACTAATAAGGGACAATTTGAGTTTAAGTTTGTACCATTTGGTATATCAAACTCCCATGCGGTATTTTGTAGGAACATCGCCTCTTTTTTTCGTGAATTCATAAATTACGGCACATTAGTTGTTTATATGGATGACAGCTATACCACCAGAGGTTGAAGACGAGGGCATGATAATACTAAAAAAAGTCGCAGGTGAGCACGGGTTGAATATTAAGTGGGCAAAATGCCAATTTTTACAAAGAAAAATTTATATTTTGGGCTAAATTTTTGTGAAGTCAACAAAAATTTAATTGATACAGAATATGCATCAATAGAAAAACCACTGTAAAGATGAGTATCTAAAAGAGATACCACAGAGATATAAATAGCAAAACTACGATGACAACATTACCGTAGGTCATGTCGCCGTGATTAAAGAAGGCCTGCTCAATCCAAACGAGTCATGTACGCATTGCGGACTTAAACGCAAGGAGGAACAATCACCACGCCAATCGTAAAACTGTTCATTTTGGCGGTCCATACTTTAGGAGGTAATTGAACGAAACCTGTTGCCAAAATTCCTTCCATCCAGATTCCCTGCTTTGCGCTTTACCTTTCTTCAAATGTTCTATTTTCTCAACCCTCACACTAACACTTCTAATCAGGATTCTTTTTACAAGTTTATTTTTACTAACCTTATGCTTTTCCACAGGGCTCCAGAAAATCCAGACGTCCATCGGTGTCTTGCCTGCTCCCGATTTCACGCACTGTGGGTTTGCAGAAGATGTTTAAGTCTGGATGGAAGGACCGCAGGCACCAAGTATTATGAGAAAACTCGCGCTGTAAGCAATTATCCCTTGGCAAGCACCGTAAAAGCATTAGATAGATTTCTAGGACTTACTTCATATCATAGACTTTTCATCCCAAAATATACATCAATAGTAAAACCGCTGTCAAACTTGTTGCGGAAAGACACAAAATTTAAAATGGGTGATGAAGAAGTTTTGGCTTTCGAGAAATTAAAAAATTCTATGGTAAACCCACCAATTCTGAGAATTTTTGACCCAAAGCCGCCATAGAAATCCATACAGATGCCGGTTTATACGGTTATGGTGCAGTATTGCTGCAAAAATATGAATGTTTACAATTCCACCCCGTGGAATACATGAGTCGGAAAGCTACTTCGACGGAACCAAAATATCACTCACGAGTTAGAGGTTTTGGCTGTAATTGAGGCTCTTAAAAAATGCTTTTGCAGTAACAATGCGTAAACAGGACGTACCACCACGTGTGTCGAGATGGGCTCTTTTTCTACAAGAATTTGACTATAAAATAGAGCATAGAACAGGATCGAGAATAAAGCACGTATATGCACAACTACCAGACGAATGGATAGAAGCAACCCGAAGAATTCAGGAAACAGAACCTTACGAAGATTATGTTATAAAATACGACATACTGCATACGGATCCTGATTATAAACTGTTGGTAGTACCAAGCTCAATAGAACAGGAATAAGATGCTTCACAGACAAGGATACTTCGATACTCGCAAGACACAAGAATTGTTGCAGAAGACGTATTATATCCAAAATTTTACGAGCAAAGTTGATCGCGTTGAAAAAATTTTGAATCGAATGCTTAGTGACCGAGGCAAAACTAGGACGCAAAGGATTCCTCAGCCCTATTGACAAGGCTGATAAGCCATTCGTGACATGTCACTTCGACCACGAAGGAACTATAAACAATTTTGTGAGGCAGTGTATAAGCAAACCATGTTCCGTAGTAGCGAAGGTCGTTATGTAGTGAAGCTTCCCTTTAAATCAGTTTGCCCAAGGTCTACTTCTAGGCTCTTCCCGAACTGCAGTAATGGCTCAATACCGCAATATAGAACGATCGCTGGAGAAAAAGGGTGAACTAGGAGGCGTTTACTACAATGAATCACATGGAACCGACAGTCTTTTTCGAAAACGTATCTCTAGGCGGCTATAATTCCTTTTATTTGCCGTAAAACGCAGTTCTCAAGTTTCAGTGAATTCTCTTTTGTCCAAGCTCTACCTCTCCCGTCCAGGATTTCGTCTTGAAAACCTTTACGTTTGGCGTCAATTGCACTCCGTATTTGACTATTAGAACACTTATCAGAACACGAGAGCAAGCTATATTCTCAACCAAGAAACGTATGTGGATGATAGCATCAAAGCTGCCTATAATGTAGAATCAGCGGTTGATTCTTTGTCACAAGTCATTCCCACTAAAAAATCTGCAGGGTTCGCATTGAAAAAGATCACTTCTAATAGCTCAAGAGTTCTAGCATTAGTCTCCAACGAAGACATTTGTGATTCAGAGTTTCTTAAGCTCAGAGAGACAAGCACCACAAAAACTCTTGGCATTCAATAAAATGCCTTGTGTGATAAGTTTTCTTACACTAATGAACACATTCATCAAGTGACTGAATAACGAAACGACAAATGCTGTCTGACGTGCCTAACTTTTCGACCTCGCTGGTTGGATATCGCCAATTGTCATAAAAGCTCTGACTAGAGGATGCGGGTTGGGATGCGAATCAAACCTAGTGCATTAGCAAAAAATTCCTACGGACACAGTCTGCGTCTGGTATTAGATTTCATATTTTCGCCTCAAAAACAAATGCAGCTCCGATTAGTCTGGTTGGCATCCCACGACCTGAGCTTTGTGGAGCTTTTTATTGTCAAAATCAGCTAGGCACCTAGTGAACTCTCTGGCTTATAAGAATAATGCAATCTTTCTCTGGTCGGATGCATCTATTGTTCTTAGTGTGTTGGGCAAACCTCCAAATACGTGGAGAACTTATGTTGCTAACCGCACGGCACAAATTATATGAAATGAAGGGAACTCCTCTTGGCGAAACGTTCGGTCGGCAGGGAATCCCGCCGATTTCTGTTCCCGAGGCTGCGACACTGAACAGTAAATAAACAGCTCCTTATGGTGGAGTGGACCTTCTTGGCTACAAAAATTCTCCGAAGAATGGCCAAAGTCCATAACAATAAGCAAAAGTTCTCTTGAGTTGAAACTGAAGGTAAACGTTCTCCATCTGTTTACTAGCGATGAGGACATCTTAACCGCTTCTCAGAGTGGGATAGGGCTATAAGGGCAATGATATATCCGCTTCGATTTATTCCTACAATAAGGAAGCGGTTACGAACCGATGAGAAGTCGCCACTGAAGCTCTTTCTCTCAAAGCCAAAAATCATCTTCTGGCGAAGCAGTACCCTGCATAATAAAGAACTGCCCGTATATTACTCACGAGAAGTTTTTGAGAACAAAAACTTAGCTTACTCATGTTGCTCAGCTTACGCATTACCATAGAGAGTTCGAATCCTTAATTGAACAGCGGAGCTTTGGCAGAAGAAGTTCTCTCTGCCCGATAAACCCGTTTTTAGATGAAAATAATTTTATCCTAGTAAATGGTAAACATTTTTTCAACTATAATGAAAGATACCCTATTATTCGCCCTGTCAACTCAGTCTTCTATAAACTATTTGTCGACCTTGTGCATAAATTCTTTATTATTAAAATCGGCGATTAGGCTCTGCATTCGAAAATATGTAACTTGTATACGTTATAAACAAAGAGGAAAGTTCCAATTAATGAGGCCCTACCCCGGGAACGAAGTTCATTTTCCTTGCCCTTCACGAATACCGGGTTTGATTTTCCAGGCCTTTGCTCTATTAAAACCTCTATCTTACGAAATGCACGAGAGCTGTACATCTGGAGCTATGCTCCGACCTCTCCAAAAATTATTTTCGAGCCGCCTTCACTAGGTTTATTTGCCGACTTAGTTTGGCAAAAAGATTTATGTCCGACAACGGGACTAATTTTGTTGGTGCGGAAAGAGCACTTCGCCAAGAATACGAATGAATTTGTCAGCATAGCGTCAAAAGAATTCGTTGAGTGCCCCCAGGAGGATTATGGGAAACCGAGGTGAAATCTTTTAAGTGCTTTTTAAGAAAGTTGCCCAAAGTAACAAATACACCTTTGAAGAGAGACTAAATGTGTTACATAACCAGTTCGCTCGGAGATGGAAAGATGAGTATCTAAAAGAGATACCACAGAGATATAAAAGCAAAACTACGAAGACAATATTACCGTAGGTCATCTCGCCGTGATTAAAGAAGGTCTGCTCCCTCCAAACGAGTCATGTACGCATTGCGGACTTAAAAACGAGGTAATAGACCGAAACCTGTTGCCTAAATTCCTCCCATCCAGATTCCCTGCTTTGCGCTTTACCTTTCTGCAAACGTTCTATTTTCTCAACCCGCACACTAACACTTCTAATCAGGATTCCTTTTACAAGTTTATTTTTACTAATCTTATGTTTTTCTACAGGGCTCCAGGAAATCCAGGCGTACATCGGTGCTTTTCCTGCTCCCGATTTCACGCACTGCGGGCTTGCAAAAGATGTTTAAGCCTGACCGGGAAGGACCGCAGGCACCAAGTCCGCAGTCATGGGTACTGCAAAAATTGCCAGGCCAGGTCTCATGCTAATCACGACTGCACCTTTGCCGATGTGAGCCAAAAATGCAGTTGGGCGCACCACACACTGCTTGATTTGCCCCCGGCAAGTAACCAGCACAGAGTGTGTCGTAATTTTCCTCTAGCTTCGCGTCCACATGTACCATTTAAATTTCACTTAATACAATTTGGATGAAGTTTTTTTTGTGCTGTTTAAAATATGTGCAATGTGTGTATTGAGTTATTTTTGTGCTTTCTAAAATATGTGTAATGTGTACATTATTTCAAGTGCTTTGAGACTTTTCAATTACGCACATATTTGTTAAGTTTTTTGTGTGGTCTAATTTGTGTCATTTTTCCTTATTTTCAAGTGTGTCATACTCAGCGTGTTGTATTACATTAATGTTTATTTATTTTCTAAGTGGGTCGGCATGTAGTGTGTCATTTTATTTCACAGAGTGACAAAACAAATACACTACACCATCGCCCTTAAGATTGAATTTATGTTTTGAAGATACGTAAATTGAATCTTATAAATATTTTGTTTGTAATTTGATACAAATGGGAAAAAAAATTTTTTTTAAATATAAAATAGTTTTGTTTTTCTCTTATGATTTAAATAATTGTATCTTGTTTCTTATATTTTTTGTCATGTTGTTCTTATTCTAAAATTACAGCTTTAACAATTTGAATAAAAAATATTTTGTTTTGGTTTTTTTTGTAGCTAAATTATTTACAATTATGTTTAATTAGTTGGTAATATTAGGTTTGTATAACTTAAGTATATTATTATGATAACATTTTTCTAAATTATCTACTTTTAATAATGAATTTACTCCTAATCTTTTTATTATTTCATATGGTCCCTTGTATGGGCTTTGATTTTTCTTTCTGGATTCTAGTTTTATTAATACTAAATCTCCTACTTTAAAATTACTACTGTTTATATCTCCATTATTAATTTCTTTTGATTTGTGTTTTGCTATTTCTGTTAGTTTTCTAGCATTTTCTAATGATTTCTTTATTCTTGCCTTAACTTCATTTGCGTAATGTTCAATGTTATAAAATGTATATTTAGTTTGTATTTTTTCTATCGGTAACGATGCTAATTTGCCGTAAATTAATTCAAAAAGTGAATAATTAGTGTTGATGTGTGAAGTTGTATTATATGCAAATGTATAGTATGGTATCCATTTGTCCCATTCATAATCGTCTACAAAGTTTAATAAATATTCATTCAATGCACGATGATTGCGTTCTATAGAACCTATGGATTGGTGGTGATATGGTGCTGAAAATGGTTGGTTTATGTTAAGTAAATTGCAAACCTTTTTTAACAATTCATTGTTAAATTCATTACCTCTATCAGATTTTAAAATTTTAAAACATCCATACCTTAAGATATACTGTTCAACAAATGTTTTGGCAATACTTCTAGCATCTTTTGTTTTAAGTGGGTTTGCTATTACATATTTAGTTAATTCACACTGCATCGTTAGTATATACCTGTAACCATTTGATATTCTTAAAGGTCCCACAGTATCTATTTCTTTTGCGTTAAAACTAGTGTTAGGTGTTTCGGTTATAACCATTTTTTCTCTAATATATTTTGTCTGTTTATTTCTTAGGCATTTATCGCATTTGTTAATGTAATCTCTAACCATCTTTCGCATGTTTTTCCATACATAACGTTGTTTTAATTTAATAACTGTTTTTCTAATACCAAAATGTCCTGATATTGGTGAATTGTGGAATTATTTTATAATATTCATTTGTGATTTTGTTTCTTTAATATATTGCAAAGGTTTATATAAGATGATCGAAATTTCTATACTTATTTGATTTCAATATTCTTTGGTATACCTCATTATAATTTTTTTTAAATATTCAATTGATATGAGCTCACAAATTTTATCTTCGCATGATAAAGCGAGATTTTTTATATTCTGCTTATGCATATAAATAATCAATTTCTCTAGAGACAAAACGTATTACAAAGCTGTTATCTGTCCATCTTTTATATTCTTTGTACCGCTTTTAATAATATTAAATTTTAATTCGCGAATATTCTTTATATCTTGTAAAGATGTTCATTCCCACATATGATTTTTATGTTGGCCTTGGGATATGTTACTATCATTATTTATTACTACTTGTTAGAAATTTCCTTTGCTTTCATTCCACGTGTTGTTACTAAAATTTCTGATAGTTTACTATTGTCGTCTTCTATAGGAATCATAATCTTCAGTATATCAGAGTTTAGTTTTATTCTTGACAAAGCTTCGCACACTGGTTTAAGAGCGGCATTAATTAATTTTTTTCATGTATGCTGATCTACCTGTTTTTTCCACAGTTTGTAATAAACACTCTAATTATCATGTATCCAAAATATTAGGCTTATATCTTTACTACTTTTTTGCCCAGAGACATTCAAAGTTGACCTAAGTTTGAAATTACCGTATTTTATATGCTACCTTCAATCGCTTCATGCTTTTAAAATACTCTTGTTTTGACACTATAATGATTTTTTTTTAATGGATGTTATAAATTATATATATGCAAAAAAAAAATTTTGAATTTAAAAAAAAAATTCTTTTACAATAAATTGTCCAAAAATATTTATTTTCTCCAACTTCAATGGCTTGTATATATTGAGACTTATATCAAATTAAAGCTTCAAGTCTCAACTAACGACATGTTTTTATTCAGCTGCCCATTTATGCCCCTAAGCAATTACGGTATAAAAAACTAGAAGAAGTTAGGACAAATTTCCTTCACAAGCATGGTATTGCGCATAGGAATGGGCAAAAAATATCGATATTAAAAAAAAAATTATCGACAAATACAAATATTTAAAATACCTTTATTTTGATATATCAATATTGAAATACGACTATCGAATTCGATCGAAGTCTACATAAACAACTCAAAACTTTACCCGTTTTTTCAAACAATAAAAATGCGGTGTTTTTTTAAGATTTTATATGGTTTTTTTGTATTCTTTCCTTTTGTTTTTGTTTTAATTGAATGTGTGTTTTAATTGAATTTTTTTAAATAAAAGAAACAATAAAAAGTAACAATGAAATTACATATAATATGTTTATACATAAATATGTATGTACATAGGTATATTGATTTTGTAATAGATGAACATTGATGTAGTTTGCGATATTATTTCAACAAATAATACCAATATATCAATTATTAACGTAGAGAAATTTAAAAAAATTTTAAAGAAGCAATTTTAACCAAAATCAAAAACTAAGTGGGCCAGTGCAAAACGAATGAAAGATAGATTTGTTGAACAAAACGAAGTTTGGTTGGAAAACATGTATTGTTTAGGTGAAGATCTTCCAGAATATGAAGAACCATTGAGTTCTCATGAAGTCAAACGTGGTCGCCCTTCTAAAGCTTTTGAATTTTGCCAATCTCATGCTAAAAGGAGTAAAGGGAAGCAGTTATGTGATAGTAATTCGTCAGAAGTTATTTCATCGGCTGCAAAAAAAATTAATAGGGATGGAAAATGTTCAAAAATGTTTAGTCCAGAAAAAGCACTAAGCCTCATTATTGATGCTGGTTTATCAACACATCAGTATCAAATATTAAGATGGAGTGTTAAAGAAATTGAATGTGATATTTTCCCCCCATATCATCAAGTTCTTGGTGTTAAAAAGGAATGTTACCCTTAAAATTTATAAGTACAGGAAAACTATAGTTAAGTCTGTATGCAAGATTTACTCGATCATACTGTATTCAGAATATTGAAGGCGAAAACGAGCTGAGACACTATACCATCAAAAATTTAATGATCCAAATTTAAATGACAAAAATATTTAATTGACAAATATTGTTCCTCTCTATTTGAAATGTAGTGATTGCACAAATGATTACTGGAAAAATACAGGGCCATCTTCAACAACATTTTGTAGGCCAATAAAATTTCAGTTTGTAAAAGAAACGGCAAATGTTATTTCTGAAGAAGATGAAATTAAAGATTTAAAAAAAAACTTTTGTTAACATTTATGACAAAAGTTTTGAAATTTTACATACTCCTGTTTTAACCGTGATTAATGGAAAAATTGCGAATACAATCACAAAAACATCAGGAATGGCTGTATTTTTAATATGTCAAGCTAAGCCAAGCGAAATGAACAATTTGGAAGTAATAAGGACAAAACCAGTTTTGGAGGAAGGGCTTCAATCTGGAATTTCCCCTTTACATATTGCATATCGCATACAACAAAAGTTTTTTAGGGTGGAGTGTAACAAGAGAAACAAAACATGAAAGATAATAAGCAAAAGCGGAAATCTAAAGAAATTTGAAATTGCTTCTAGGCATAAATGTGGACATGGTTAAACCATCAGCTTCCCTCTGACTCTGATGGCAAAGGTCAGTTGTAATTTTAGCCTAGTCCGTGCAAGCCGTCACTGCGCGAGATGGTCCTTTGTATACGTGCATACTCGTGGGATTGGGAACTGGACAATTTCAAAATAAAACAAAAAACGGACATAGTGACAGAAGTTGGTCACTGACAACTTCACAGGCCCGATGTCAGATTCAGACTCGGATCTGCTGGGTGTTCACAGGGATATTCTGTTGCAAGAAAGTCAGCTAATGACAGAACTGACATAGATCAGCTGGTTTGGCTCGCCAATGAACTCACTGACACGTTCTGGGGCCTCGGAAAGACTCGGTGATCTGACCTTGGATGATGAGCACGAAATAGCTATGATTTCGGCTCATGGTCAGGACCAGAGGAATGAATCATCGACTTCTGTGGCCACATTCGAGACAGAGACCAAATTGGCGAGTACATCGAAATCTATTGTTCAGCACGATGCGGCAGAACAGGTCACATCGGAGAGCCGATCGAATCTCGAAAAAGCCAAAAGTGGTGGAAGAGTCTCCTTAGCCTTTCTAGAAAAGATAACTAAGAAAGACTCTTCACTGCACGATGGGCTGGATAGCCATATGCTGAGGATGCACCGAAAGAACGCTGCTAGATTCGAAAGAATCCACGGTTCTGTCGGTGTCATCCTAGGGCTTCCCTATCCTGCGGGGTATACAGCAGAGGATGCTGCGGAATCAAATGTTGTCAGTAACGACAAAGGATCCTCACCAAGGAAGGTAGAAGGAAGGAGGGTAAGAGTTCACCACCCAGCCGTTTTAATGGTTACAGTTTGGTCACGGTTAAGAGAATTAGGCCTGGGGACGAATTACCCACAGTAGACCAGGAGTCTCTCAGGAAGTTGAAGTCGATGAGAGGAGTTGCGATATTTGGGTTGGGGTCTATCAGATTTAGGTTTCCCAAAAATGATGGACCCTACGAGACTGAATGGTGCAGATAAACCTGCATCACTGTGAAGCAGTCTCAACCGAATTAGTTACCCACCTCATCGATTACAACGTGGACGTGGTCTTAATCCAAGAGCCCTGGATCAACAACAATCGGGTAGTAGGATTAAAGGCCACGGGATATACACTGTTCGTACCCCACACGGATGAGAAGGTTCGAACTTGTATAATGGCAAGAAATGAGCTCAAATTTATTTTGTCTCATTCTTTCAGCAATGGAGACCTCACGGTTGTGACAGGTGAAGCTAGGGACAAAACGGGCCTAGCACTAGCATCGGTATACTTACCATATAAGGCTACCGATCCACCCGGTATGAAAGTACGTGAGTTGGTGGAGCACTCGAGCAGAAGGGGCTCGTGACTGGTACTGGGTTGGGACGCTAATGCACACCATACCCAATGCGGAAGTACCGACATCAACAAAAGGGGTGAGTCTATGTTTGATTTTATTATTGCTAGCAATCTTTACATCTGTAATAGGGAGAATACGCCAACATTCAGAACTAGAGATAGGTAGGCAGTAATAGATGTTACATTGACGAACTATAGAGACTTAGTAGATGATTGGATGGTGGCTTTGGGATTTTCCTTCTCTGACCATGGTCTTATATCGTTAAATCTTAATTTAAAAAAGTCAAAAAGGCGTACTTATAGGAATCCAAGGAGGATGAACTGGCATTCCTTTTCGGGATTGGTGAATTGTAACCTAAGAGTTACACACGATTGGGGGTCGACTTCGGCCGGAGTGGAGCACCTGGTGGGTACCTTTACGGAGGTGTTGACCAGTAGCTACGAGCGATTTAGTCCGCTGAATTTTCCGGGTAGGCGCTCGCAACCGAGATGGTGGAGAGGTGAGTTGAGGACTCAAAGGACCACTTTCAGAAGGTTATTCAATATAGCGAAGCATACGCGTTGGGATGAGGATTGGAATAACTTTAGGACAAGTTGTAATAGGTATAAGGGAGATATTAGAAGGGCTAAAAGGGACTCGTGGATCAAATTTAGCGAGTCAGTGCAATCTGTAAATGAGATGTCTAGGTCCAGAAGGATTTTATCCGAGGAACCTGTGGTCCCGGGATTTATTCAGAGACCGGACGACTCATGGACGGAATCTAACTCCGAATCTCACTTTTTGCTTATAGAGACTCACTTCCCAGGTTGTGTGGATCCTGGGACGGTGGAACAGGTGGGGTGTGGTAACCCCTTTTCTGGATCGGGCTCTGGAGGTGAGATAATGGAGGCGGTGGAGGAATTCATCACCTTGGATAAGGTTACATGGGAGGTTAATACTTTTGGGTCTTACAAATCGGCAAGACCAGATGGTATATTTCCGGCTATTTTACAGAATATCCAGGGATCATCACTCCTATTGCTGGTGGAACTATTTATGGTATGTCTGCTAAATGGCTACATTTATTTTCATACCTAAGACAGGTAGAACCGGTCACTCTAAACTAGGGATGCCAATCGGGACTGATTCTTGAAAAGCCCAGGATTCGGGATTTTGGAAATCGGGATCCCGGGATTTTCCTGGACTTCGGGATTTTTCCAGATCAATGTGTTTCTTTAAGTTGCTACTTTTTTTTAATAAACAACACTTTTTGGATATTCAAAAGGTTTTATATACGTAACATAAATTTTTAAAAATGAAAACAACAAAACAATTTATTTTATACAAATGTTTATAACACTGGCCTCACCCATCATCAAACTGATCAGATTCTGAAAAAAGCTTGAAAAATATACGTATCTCTTAGTTTCTTGATTTCTAAATTTTGCATAACAATAATCATTTTTATTTTGGTATTATGTCTTAACCCTCTAGTGCGCCGTGATGCAAATTTGAATCATTTGAAAATCTCTTCGTAGTTTCAAAATTTGAAAACAGTTTTGTGTAAATGTTCGTTATATGTTGTCTCCATTTAAGTAGGCGACGTTTTCTCTGCTTTTGAAGTACCGTTATAGCAGCATTGAATTATTGTGCAATTTTGAAGTGTCTGCTCATTAGTTTGTTGTGCGTAGAGAAAACAGTGTTTTGTTCTGACCTTAAATTTAATTAATTTCAACAAGTTTATTAAACAGTTGTGATTTTTACATAAGTTACACTCTTTTTTATTAAAATCTAATAGTGTTTATTGTTTTTTTGTGGTAAGTACTTTGCTGTGTATAAAAAACGGTTTGATGAAAATTTGCATCACTGCGCATTTAAGTGATAGTAAAAAATTTTTCGTATGTAACGAATTTTCAGGATATGTCAAGACAACCACTTTTAGAGGAGGATATTCTCCGTATTTTGCTTGATCCTGCTGCAAGTGAAGATGAATTAGACGACTCCGATGATGAAGATGAAATTATGGAAGGTAAGCTTCTAAATAATGAAGATCTAGAGCACCTTCTGGGTGATGAAAATATTGTGGATCTCATGAACAACTTGAATAATGAAGATGAAAATGTTAGTGAAAATATAGCTCCAGAAACTTCGGAAAATCTACTTGGTGCCACAAATTTCTTAACACGATAGGCTTGCAGACATATTGTCTGGAAAAAAACTAAATTTTCTGTCAGTGAAGACGAAATAAAATTTGGAGGAAATACCGATTTGCCGGAATTTATAAAGAACTTTCAGACTCCATTCCAATTTTTCAACTACTTCTTTGATAAATACATTTTACAACATATAGTTGAGGAATGTAATTTGTATGCGAAGCAAAAAAATATTGAAGAGAGCTTTATTTTGGAAAAAACTGATATTTACCAATTTATGGGCATCCTAATTTTGTCATCAGTAGTGAATTACTCCAATATTCGCCTTCTATGGGACAGCCAAATTGGTTTGGACTGTGTAAAGGAATGCATGCCTCAAAAAAAATTTGAAAAGATTCGATCAATATTTCATTTGAACAATAATGAAAATTTCATTGCCGATCAAACAGATCCTTGTTACGACAAATTATACAAGATTCGGCCACTGGTAGACTGTTAAAATGAAAAATTTTCATCCATTCCGTTAGAAGAACGCTTATCTGTTGATGAACAAATGTGCGCAAGTAAAGCCTCGCATCATTTAAAACAATATATGCCTGCAAAGCCACACAAATGGGGCTACAAATTATTTGTACTTTCCGGAGTGTCAGGTTTTGCATATAATTTTGAAATATATACGGGCCAAGACAATTTGCCGCATAAACGATTGCCAAGTGAGCCTGATCTAGGAGCTTCTGCCAACGTTGTTGTACGACTATTACGAAATGTCCCAAATGGATGTAACTATAAAGTTTACTTCGACAATTATTACACCGCCATCCCGTTGCTTGTTTATTTAGGAAAAAAGGGCATACATACAGTGGGAACAGTCAGACGAAATAGGATACAAAATTGTAAATTACCAACTGATCAAGAAATAAAAAAATGTCCTAGGGGATCATCATTTCTATTCGTTGCTGACTTTGAAGGTTTAGAGCTCGCAAACGTCTTGTGGAAAGATAATAAGAACGTAACTCTTCTGTCCTCATTCGTTGGCGTGGAACCAGAAAATGATATTAGCAGATTCGACCGTCGGGAACGCAAGTCGATCATGGTTAAGTGCCCAGCGATTGTCAAAGAGTACAACCGTCACATGGGCGGTGTTGATCTCTTAGACAGCATGATGGGGCGGAACCGAATCAAAATGAAAACCAGAAAATGGTATATGCGTTTAGTTTACCATCTTCTGGACCTAGCAGTTACAAATGCTTGGTTTTTGTATAAGCGAGCAACAGGGAATACGACTCTTACACTATTAAAATTTCGTAAAGATCTGGCATTGACACTTCTAAAAATAAACACAAAACAGAAACGTCCAAGAACCAACGATTCACCTTCTGTCGAAAGATTGTATGTCCAAAAGCAAAAACGAGGTCCAGCATCAGCTATACCATCCGTAGATATCAGGCACGATCATGTGGACCACTTACCGGAATTCCAAGAAAATAGAGTAAGATGCAAGCTGCCGGGTTGTAAAGGCCAAAGTCAATTGATTTGTAGCAAGTGCAACATAGCTTTATGTCTAACAAAAACCAAAAACTGCTTTGTAAAATTTCATAAAAAATGAACAAAATTAAAATGTGATCTTTTTTAAAAAAAAAAATGTAAAATTTCATAAACAATAAATAAATAATACGTTGGTTTTTAAAAAGAAACAAAAACATGGTCCATTTAAATCGCTATTGAGTATAAAAATTTTAGATTTTGAATTTACAGCTAAATGCGCAATGATGCAAATTTTGCATCAAAGGATTTTTCGCCACCTGCGCCCTTATAAACGAAAACTATACAAACTGCTAGAACAAAAGTTTGTTTTTTAACCATTTCCTTTCGTTTAAGTAGTATTTTATTTTATTTGGTTTTCTTGCGCACTAGAGGGTTAAGCCAAAGCTGAACTTGCTAAGCGTAATTGTAAAAAAGTTTTGAGATGTGAATCTTCAAAAATCGTTTCTACTTAAAATAATGGTTTTTATTAAGCAAAATACAAAAATCCAGAAATAGTCGTCATATATCAAGTAAAAGTTAAAAATTTTAAATACTCGCTGTGTGCCAAAAACAAAAATTAAACTCAAAAATAGGAATTATTTGCAATAAAATATATAACTCATATATAATTTTTTTGTATATAGTATAAAACTTCAATAAAACCGAACAGTTTTGTACATAAAAGTTGATATGTTAAAAATCCCGGGACTCATTAAAATAAATCACGGGATTCGGGATTTATCAATCCCGAAAAATCTCGGGATTTCCCGTTTGGCATCACTACTCTAAGCCCAAGGATTTTAGACATATCAGCCTATCGTCTTTTCTTTTGAAGACATTAGGAAGACTGATTGATCTACATCTGAGGACGAAGATTGACGCAGGCATCATCAGCGGCGCTCAGCATGCCTATCTTAAGGGTAGGTCTGTTGAGAGTGCGCTTAATGGTGTGGGATTGCGAGACAAGGAATACACCTTGGCGACATTCCTGGATGTAGAGGGGACCTTTAACAATGTGAGAATAGAGAGTTATTCACTCGGTCACCCCACAGGGGGAGTTCTCTCTCCCTTATTGTGGCTCTTGGTTGTCAATGTCGTTCTGAGACGTTTTGACAGGATAGGTCAAAAGGTCGTCGCCTACGCGGACGTTGTAGTTATATTGGTATCGGACAAGTTTCTGCCGAGAATAAGCGATGTCATGCAAGGGGCGCTGGGCGAACTGTCAGCATCGGCGACTGATAAGGGCTTGGGAGTTAATCCGAAGAAAACAGAATTAGTTATTTTCACTAGGAGGTACAAGGTGAAGAATTTTAGGCTTCCGGTACTATGGATGCTGTGTTTGGTGGGTGGCATTGAAACTAGCTAGTCGAAAAGACCTTCTGTCTAAGGCTCAGAGATGTGCTTCGATCGGAATGACAGGGGTACTTCTACCCCTCAGGCGGCTCTGGATGTTATTCTTCATCTTCTGCCTACAGAGCAGTATGTGATTGGAATGGCAGCAAGGAGCATTCTTAGGCTGAGGAAGCTAGGACTGTTGGGAAATTTCACGGAGGGTCACTCGCGGATCTTGAATGAAATTAGTACTAGTGGTTATCACCTAGGCTCGCCCGGCTCTACGGATTATTTAGTCACTACGGTCGATTTTGTGCGTTTGCCAGAGGTGATATTGCCTTCTAGGGAGAGCTGCTCAGGGCAGAGCAGATTGTATAGGATATTTGCGCTGCTGGGTAAGGGCAGGGCCTTCGTCAGGACCATGATAGGTTTCATGGGCCACTGAATGATAGGCAGAATGGCGGTGAGAATGGGGTCTGGCTTATCGGATATACAATATGTAGGCTGTGTGAGGACCCAGAGGAATTGGAGACTGTTGAGCACTTTCTGTGCCACTGTCCCAGGCTACAGAACAGCAGGCTGAGGTTGCTGGGTAGCATATTCCTGCAAGAATTGGGCGATGTCTCGGGTTGCGGGCTCGAGAATCTGACGGGATTCGTAATCGCGCCAGGAGGCTGGGGACTGGAAACATGTAGGGCAGTTTTCCTGTTTGGGTTGTTTTTGCTTGTTCTGTCCGATTTCTTATCTTCCACTATCTTCCTTTCCTGTGCTTTCACCATTTACTTCTCCTACTCTGTCACACTATATTTCTTTCTCTTCTTTCCTTAATTAAGGCATCACAATGGACCATATTGGTCTCTGGGTGAGGGGGTGAGGTTTGCTTCACACCAGTCTTCCTAACCTAACCTAACCTAAACCAGGAATGGGCTCAACGAACGATAGCAATAGCTCTAGACGGTTTTTTGCGAATCCTTCCATAATCAAATAAAAAACACGATAATGTAAGCCTGTGTAGCTGTTTTAAGCAATCTAGCTTTGCTAACAAGGAAAATATTGCATTTTATGTGGTCATTTTGTGTGAGAGGTATCGTGGTTGTTAGCAGATTTTGTTAATGTTTTCACTATTGGTTAATATTATCATAAAATTGCAATGAGCAAAAAATTGTGACTATACAATGAGTTTTAACTTTTGTGTTATATGGGAAGTAGGCGTGGTTGTGCTCGGATTTTTTCATATTTGCAGTATTTTTTTATCACAACCAAATATTGGTCCATACCGAAATGGCAGGCTCTACCATGTTTACCTTATATTTAATGCCGCCAATCGGATGAAGCAGAACCACTGTGCGTCGGCGTTCGTATTTATTTGTTCTTCTTTATAATTATTTTAAAATCATAGTCTGACAAATCTATTCGTATACGAGTCAATTTTGATTAAGGGTTTTTATGAGAAAAAAGTGAAACAAGTGGTCTGTGATCTGTTACTACAATAAATTTTCTTCCAAACAAATAAGGTCTAAAGAACTCTATACCCCAATGTATGGCAATAAGTTCTTTATCAATTACTGGTTATTTAAATCATGTTTTCCTAATTCTTTGCTTGCATAAGAGATCGGCAAATCTTCTCCTATTTTTCCTTGTGATAAGATAGCTCCTAATGCATAGTTTGATGCATCGGTATTCAAAATAAATGGTTGTTCAAAATCTTGATCCCTTAATATTGGTGCGTTAATTAACTTTGTCTTTAGTGTTGAAAGATTGTTGACATTCTTCTGTCTATTCAAACTCTTTTCTTTTTTTAGTTTGATAATTTAGACATTTTGTGATCTCCGCAAAATTCTTTATGAAACGTCTGTAATAATTACAGAATGGTACAAGTCTTTTAACTTTGTCTTTGTCTTTTGGAATTGTGTATTTATTTATAGCTTTATGTTTCGAGGGATCCGTTCGTTTACCGTCTATCGTTAATTGATGTCCTAAATGAATTACTTCTGATTTTAGAAATACACATTTTGATGCATTTAATTTTAAATTGTATTTTGACAAGCGCTCAAATACTCTGATAAGATTTTCATTGTGGTGTTTTAAACTACAACCAAATACATTTATATCGTATACGTATAAAAATGCTTTGGAATCCAGTCGACTAAGCACAATTGTTAACATTCTCTGGAAACTATTGGATGAGATTTTCAAACCAAATGGTAGTCTCTTAAATTGATAATGACCATTACTAGTTGAAAATGCAGTTAAATTCCTCCAATCTTCGTCTAAATTTATTTGATGGAATGAGCTAGTCATATCTAAAGTGGAAAAATATTTGGCTCTTCCAAGACGATCTAAAACCTCTTCTAACCTTGTTAATGGAAATTTATCCTTCACTTTTTTTTGTTAAGTTGTCGAAAATCTACAACTAGTCTCCATTTTTCTTTTCCGTTTTCCCTCTTTTTTGATACTACCAATAAAGGTGAATTGTATGCACTATTTGACGGTTCTATTACATCGTCATCTAATAATTTTTATAATTGATTATTTATTTCATCATATTGTGCGTGTGGTAATCTGTAATTTTTATTGTGTTGTCCGAAACTTTTAAGTTCTGTGTATAAAAATTATTGAAGTATAAAAATTATTAAAATATCATGTAACTTTTCGAATCTTAAACTTACTAAAGTGTTATATTTTAATGGTTCTATATCAAAATTAATGTGTTCTAAAACTACATCGTTATCTGTTGTGTTCAATATTTTGACATAATGAATTCCATTTCCTGGCACAATTGTGTTGCTAACAAATATTCCTGGTTGTATTTCTTTGTAAAAAATTATGCTATCTTCTTTTATGTCCAAATTTATAGGATGAATGCTTTCTGACCGTTTCTCTAATTCTATGCAATAATTTATATTTATCCATGATTTCATAGGTATTGTAATGTCCTCATTTTCTAAAGTGAGTGTTATTGTAAATGTTTCATAGTCGAGCTAACATAAGAATTTCGTAAAGAAATCTCTTCCTAAAATTCCGTCTGTTGGTATTGGAAAATTTTTGTCGATGATATGAAATTTATGTCTTTCTTTCACGTTATTTATAATAAAATCTAGTTCTGATGTTCCTATAGATTTAATTTTTTCCGATGTTATTGCTGTGAAACTACTTGATTGTTCCTCGTCTATGTTTATTGAATCTTCATTTAATTTGTTTAGTTTACACAAAGAGATGTCTGCTCCTGTGTCTATTAAGAATGTAAGTGTTACATTTTTGCTTAAGTTAATGTTTATGAAATTTTTTAAATTGTTTGATATTCTACGGTTATTTTGATTGTTATTTCATTTCCGGTTATTGTTTTTTTTTTTTTTTTCTTTTTTTTTTCATTATTTATTTATTGAATCTTCATATATTAAATATGAACTAACAATAATTAATCAAATCTTATACTAATACTTTATTTTTGTCCTGCCAATGCTAGACGAAAATTTTTCTCCTCACTGTTTCTGTTCACATATGTAGATGTTTAGCGGTCTTCCCTTCGGATGAGTCCTGCGGTATCTCTTCTCCTTAATCTAGAGTGTCCACTGTCATTTAAAATATTTCGAGCAAGTGGATTTGGGTGCGACTCAAGCCTTTTTAAATATTTTGCTGCGTACTTCGTTATAATAGTTTTTACTAATGGCACATTGAGATCCTTGTGAATATTAGAGTTTTTAACATACCAGGGAGCGGCTGTGATTATTCGAAGAAGTTTATTTTGGCGCCTTTGAATTTTTTCGATATTTGAGGCCGAGGCAGTGCCCCATAGCTGAATACCGTAGCACCAGATTGGCTTCAATATAGAGTTATAAAGTAGAAGTTTGCAGTCGAGGCTAAGAACAGAATTTCTTCCAATAAGCCAATATATTTGAATTGCTTTTAGTTTCATTTGTGTTAGTTTTGTTTCTATATGGCATTTCCATGTCAAACGCCGATCTAGATGAATACCGAGATATTTTACATGCGATTGCTGGGGCACTAATTGATTATTGATTTTAATAGGAGGACATGACTCCCTACGCAAGGTGAATGTTATATGTACGCATTTTTGCTCATTGACCTTTATCCTCCATTGTTTTAACCACTTTTCCAGTTCAAATATATGATCCTGCAAGTAACGGGATGCTTCATGACAGTTTTCGTGTACGCTTATAAAAGCTGTATCATCAGCATATGTTGAAGTTAGGGTGTGGTTGTTTGTTGGCATGTCTGAGGTATATATAAGGTATAAGAGTGGGCCCATGATGCTTCCCTGAGGGACTCCAGCGTCAATTGGCTGAGGAGAACTTATAAAATCACATTCTTTAATAATAAACTTTCGGCCGACTAAGTAGCTTTCTAACAGCTTGTGTGTGTTTACTGGTAAGTTTAGCTTCAATTTATGTAATAACCCTTCATGCCAGACTTTATCAAAAGCTTGGGAAACATCGATGAAGAGGGCGGAACAATATTTTTTTTCTTCAAAGGCTTTTCTTATGGCGTTTACTATACGATGGGTTTGTTCGATTGTGCTATGTTCTCTTCTAAAGCCGAATTGATGGTTAGGAATACAGCTATTTACATTTAAAATTGGGGCTAATTTTGACACTAACAGCTTCTCAAACAGCTTTGATATATTAGACAATAAACTTATAGGTCTATATGACTCAACTTTTGTAGGATCCTTTCCTGGCTTAGGTATCATTGTAACTAAGGATACTCTCCATTCTTGTGGGTAGTATTCAAGGCGTAAAATGGCATTAAAAATTAAAAGAATAATTTTCTTTGCTATGCTGGGTAGCTCTAATAGCATTTTGTTGCTGATCTTATCAAAACCAGGGGCTTTCTTGGGGCTTAAATTATGAATAGCCTTTTCGATTTCTTTTATCTCAAATCTAAGTGGAACAGCAGCTCTAACAGCAACTGGTGGCAACTCGACTACAATATCGGGAGATGTATGCGGGGTAAATACGTTTTTCAAGTGATTAACAAAAAGATTTCCTTTTTCTTCATCATTTCGTGCCCAACTTCCATTTAAGTTTCTTAATGGTGGTTTAGTGATAACTGGTCTTTTAAGATTTCTAGCTGCACGCCATAATGAGTAGTCTGATTGAGTAGTTGCATCAAGTTCCTTAAGATATTTTTCCAGGGAAGCCGTTTTCTGAGACTGCAGTAACTTTCTTAGCCTTTTTGTGCACTCTTTTAGTAAATTCTTAAGTTGAGGGGATCTATGCAATTGCCATTCTCTTCGAGCTCTCCTTTTTTCAGTCAAGAGACGCTCAACATCTGCAGAATATATTTTACTATTTTTGGTTTTTTTGAGGGTTATACTAGAATGTTGAACAGCTAGTTTCAGATAACTGTCAAAATTTACAATAGAAATATCCACATTCTCCGGTGTACTAAGCGGAATATTTTCAGTGCAGTGGGTACTGAGATATTTTTTATATTTTAACCAATTTATTTGAGTGGCTGACGTCACTAAGTTATCAGACGGAGATACAATTCGATTAGGATTTGTTATTGTAAGAATTGTAGGTGTATGATCAGAAGATAGTTCTAAGGAAGCTTCAACATAAATCGTTTCTGCGGGGATGTTTTTAACCACTCCAAAATCGATAACATCTAGAACTTTTTGCTGATCAGTAGGCCAATATGTTGGTTGTCCGCTCGCGACCACATTTAGATCCATTTTACAAATTGTGTTAAACAAAACACGACCCTTAGGTGTAATAAGTCGTGAACCCCAGAAAGTGTGTTTAGCGTTATAATCGCCAGCAGCCAGGAAGCAAGGTCCTAATGATTTGAAATATTTATGATATTGGCTTTCTGATATAGAAAATCTAGGTGGGGAGTATAATGATGAAATTACTATGTTTCGATTTAATTCCTCAACGCAAATGTTCGTTGCTTGGAGAAAGTCTTCACGATGATCACTCATTAAGTAGTGTTTTACTCGGTTCTTTATCAAAATGGCAGAACCGCCACGAGCTCTGTCTCGAGGGTCCTTGGTATCATATAATATATAACCATTGATTTTAAACGTATTTCTTGAGGTCAGATGAGTTTCAGAAACCATCATAACATCAATTTGTTTATTTTTAAGGAAGTATTCTAGTTCATTTTTGTGTTGGCGGATGCCGTTTGCGTTCCAAAAGCAAATTTTTAAACAGTTCATGGCTTGTTTAGTACAGCTTGCAATAACATCGATTGCATTCTTAACATTTCTTGCATCATGTTACCCATTGTGTTAGTAAAATTGTTAACTGTTTGCACTAATGTTTCCATAGTTTTTTCTAGCCGAGTTAAATTAGAAATGGGAATTTCGTCGTTATTTGGTACATCACCTTGCAGTTGCATAGGATTAGATTTTAATACATTAGCGTACGAGGTTCTGTTATTATTTGGCTGAGGCATCTGGACGCCGTACGTGTTTGCTTGATTAGTTGCCTGCGTTTGAGGGGGATTAAGTTTCTGTCCAACAGAACGCTTGACAATCGAATATACCGGGCATCCTCTATAGTTGGCAGTGTGGTTACCACCACAGTTGCTACATTTTTTTACATTAGGGTCATTTTTGGACTTATCGCACCGGACGGTACCATGTAATTCTCCACATACGACGCAAACAGGGGGTAAATGGCAGTATGCCCTAGTATGACCAAATTCTTGGCAGTTTAAACACTGAACGGGCCCATTTCTTTTGTGCGGCTCCTCTATCGTGATTTTTCTGTACAGAATGTATTTTAAACTGTAAATGGGATGCGTTTCATTTTTTTTTAGCTTAACATCGCCGGGCTCTAACTCCACTCGAAATAGAGGTTGGGGATTTTTTTCTTTATTTTTAATATTTGTAACATTTTTTATTTTGAAGCCTTTTTCTTCTAAAAATGTTTTTATTTCGTCGGGGTCCACGCATGAGTCAATGCCCTTAATCACAACTTGAAGACCTTTACTGCTTTTCAGTTGGTACGTATAGAAGCTTTTTTTAAGTGCTTCAAACTTATTAATTATTTTACGGAAATCATTCTCATGATTAATCTGTATTTTTGTCTCGTTTATATTTCCACGCTTGATTGCAGCAACGTAAAACGAATTTTCACCTATCACCGAGATTAAACTTTTTATAAGCTCACTTGAGTTTTGCTCTCTAAGATATATCGGGGGTGGCTTCGACGATTTTATGACGTTAGGTGCTTCAGAAGATTCATCCTCCAGAATTGCAAAACGATTTTGTGAATTTATTCTATCAAAAGATGGAACTTTAGAGGCCGAGGCTACAGCTGAAGAGGCTGGGCTGCGACCCCGTTTGAGAACTGTTATATACCTGTCCATACCAACTTGCACTTATGGTTTTTGAAAATTTTTTACTTGTGTGTTTTCCGTTGCGTCTGTGTTTGAGTTCATGGTATCATTTCCTACTAGGAATGTCTTTTCAATGGTAACACTTGATGGTTTTGCCGTTAGGTTGTTGCTATTGTTTTCTGTTGTAATGTTTATTTCCACATTGCATTCGCTAGCATGAGTATCATTTATTTTTGTTGTTGTTTCATTGTTATTACTCATATAGAGTTGTTTTTGTTTTTTTCACCGTTTTTTTTTTTATTTTTAATTTTTGTTAACTGTGCTCTTTTTATTATGTATAATGTTGTTATATATATATATATATGTCCTTTATTTAATTAAATATAATATTAATACAAATTGTAGCATAAAATACTTAAATAAAATGTTCACGAAGAACATAGGGCGTCAACAAATTCTCTCCATCTATTTCGATCTCTGGCAAGTAGCTTAATTTCGTTCCATGTTTTTTGAGCTGATTCGTGTTCATTTCGTATGCACCGGATCCATGTATTACGTGGTCGGCCTCGATGTCGTTGACCTTGAGGGTTCCACTCTAGTGCAGCTCTGGCAATATCATTTGCTGGTCGCCTGAGAATATGGCCGATCCATGTCCATTTACGTTTCTTAATATCAAATTCAATGGGACAACAATCTGCCAGATTCCAAAGGGCTTCATTTGATACCCAATTTGGCCAGTATATACGTAAAATCTGTCTCAGACACCGATTCACGAAAGTTTGTATTTTCTTCATGGCCAGTTTTGTAAGGCTCCATGTAGTGCAACCATACAGCAGCACAGATTTTACACTACAGTTGAATATACGTAACTTAGTTTTCTGGGATATGTTGTTAGCGCGCCAAATTTTGTGCAGTTTGAGGAACGCAACACGGGCCTTGTTGATTCGGTCACCAATGTCGGCTGCAGAGCCACCGTCTTTTGCGATTTTACAACCGAGATAGTTGAAAGATTCTACATCTTCCATAACGGTACCATCAACAATAAGGGGCGATGAAATATTGGTACCGATACGCATCAGCTTTGATTTTTTAAAGTTAATTCTCAATCCTACTTGTTTGGCGTTTTCGGAGAGTCTCGTTATCTTAGCTTCAATATCTGCAAAGCGATGGGCCATTAGACAAATGTCGTCTGCGTAGTCTATATCATTTAGGTACTCCATCATATTCCATCGAATGCCGGTAGGGGCCTCACTATTTGTCTTTTCCATTACACAGTCTAAAAGAAGAATGAATAATGTGGGAGACAGGACACAGCCTTGCCTTACGCCAGTAACGGTTGTGTAAGGTTGGCTTTCCCTTCCGTTAAATCGGACCTTACACTCTGCGTCTTTGTACAGCTCGCGTATTAGAGTGACGATTTTTTCAGGTATGCCTTTACCAATTAATGCAGACCACAAAGAATTTCGGGATATTGTGTCGAAAGCACGTTCAAAATCTACGAAAAGCAGGTATAGGGGTGTGCTGTACTCTGCCGATTGCTCAATAATAATGCGTAGAGTATTGACGTGATCGACACAAGATCGTCCAGGCCGAAAACCAGCTTGTTCATAACGAATAGTTTGTTCTACCACTGGTGAAATTCGCTGTAGTAGTAGAGTTGCCATCACTTTCCCTATAGCGTTAAGCACGGTAATACCGCGCCAGTTTTTACACTGAGTTAGATCACCCTTTTTGGGGATTGTGACTACTACACCCTCTTTCCAATCTGCAGGAATTTGATTGTTGAGCCATGCACGCCTTATCAGTGGAGTCAGAACTTCAGCTAATATATCAGCACCATATTTTAAGAGCTCGGCGGGTATGTTGTCGGGACCAGACGATTTAGAATTTTTCAGCTGTTTTAATGCCGCTGCAACTTCGGAACATGACGGGGGATCAGTAGAAATATCCCTTCTTGGATTGCGTCGTGTAGAAAACGTTACCGGATCAGCCTGGTTGTAGTTGTTGTTTTCAGTTGATGCCTGTGATGAGAAGTGTTCACGCCAACGTTCTAGTTGTTGATCTGTGGTTGTTAGCTCTGTACCATCATTTGCTTTAAGCGACATAGTGCCTCTTATATTGTTGCCGCTCATCTGCTTGATGGCAGAGTAAACTGCACGCAGATTGCCTGTGTTGGACGCTTTTTCGGCTTGTTCCGCTATGCCATTAAAATATTTTTCTCGATCAGCCCGTACCATATAATTTACTTTTCGAGAAGACTGGCGGTATTCTAATTTGGCTTGTTCTTTTGCAGCAGTTGTTTTGGCTTGCAACCGTGCTTTACGAAGACGTTTTCGATTTTCAATCTCTAATGTTGTTACACCGAGATAATAAAAGAAAAAAGAATAAATATTTTTTTGCACAGATTATTTGTAAGTATGTATGTGCGTACATACATACATATGTAGGTATATTTTTTTACTTGTATTTTTTTTTTTTCTTAATATTTTTTTTTTATTTTTTTTATTGTTCACTTTTATATTGAGCGTCCAAATTCGCTTGTTAAACTGATATTATTAACTAATTTATGTTAAAAAAAAAAAAAAAGAACCGTATGCGGAGTTAAAAGAAACACGTCTTTTCTCATCGAGCACGGCCGACTGATTGTTAAAATAATTGAAATTGTTGAAATAATTATTCTTGTTCTTGCGTCATTTCTGTTTGTATTATTATTGTAATTGTTTGTTCTGTTGCTGCCGTTTGTATCATTACAATTGTAATTACGATTTATTGGTCTATTTTTGTTATTACTATTATTATGATTGTTACGAGAATTGTTGTAATTTCTTCTATTATCAGTGCCTTGGTAGTTATTACCGTTAGTTCTGTTTCTATAATTATTGTTATTGTAGTTCCTGTTGTTATGTCGCTTATTTTTATTTTGCGAAAAATATAGAACTTGATCACTATTGAGAATAATTTTTCTAATTCTAACGCTTATTGTACCGCATCATTAAGTTCTTTCGGTCTAGAGGTAAAAACACTTGGTTTAAGTACTTCATTTAGGCCGTTTTTAAATATGTTCAAGGCATAACCTTCATTGATTTACCTAATGATGTTAGCTTGAGCTGTGCTACAATTTTGTATGTTTTGGAATTGTAACTCGTTTAGTTCTGTTTTTAGTTCTAATAACTTTTCATGATATTTATGTACGCTCATAAGTTTTACCCAAAGATAAACAACCAATTGCTGCTTTAACAAAAAGCAGCAAGAACCGAGTTGTAATCTAAGTGCTTGGAATGTAATTGTTTACATTTAAAGAAAGATTTAAATTTCAATAGAATCTATGCGAATCAAATGTAACCATTTACTTCAGAAAAATTGTCTTGTGTTTTGGTTACAATAAAATTGGATTTATTCTTTGTTTAAAGTTATTGTAGAAAGATTATTAATTGTTTACATTTAAAGAAAGATTTAAATTTCAATAGAATTTATGAGAATCAAATGTAACCATTTGCTTCAGAAAAATTGTCTTGTGTTTTGGTTACAATAAAATTGGATTTATTCTTTGTTTAAAGTTATTGTGAAAAAATTATTAATTGTTTACATTTAAGAAAAATTGTAAAATTAGATATAAGAATATGATTATGGAAAAATAAAGTCAGTCTTAATAATAAAACTCAACCGTGATCATTAATTCACTTTAAATAAAATTGGCGCAGTCGGTAGGATAATCCTGCGAAAAAGGATTTAAGTTTTTTTTTTAATCCTGTGAAATAGGAAATATTTTTTTTTACTCTAAAAAAAAAAAAAATAATAAGAGATCCTGTCAAAAAGGAAATTTTTTTTCGGTTTTTTAATCCTGTGCTAAAGGAAGAAAAAATAAAATAATAATATTCCTGCTTAATAAAATTAAGTTTTTAGTTCTTAAATTTTAATTCAACAAAGCCTGACATACACCAGCCTAACAAGCGGGTCCCTGGACGGCTATATAATAAAAGATTAGTTATTATTCTTCAATGAAAATGAATAAATGTTAAAATATAACTTAAATTTTAAATAATTAACAACATTGAATAAAAGTAACCTAAAGGAAGAAAAAATTAAATAATAAATATTCTGCTTAATAAAATTCAGTCTTTAATCCTTAAATTGTTAATGAACGAAGCCTGACATACACTAGCCTAACAAGCGGGTCCCTGGACGGCTATATAACAAAAGAATTAGTTATTATTCTTCAATAAAAATGAATAAATGTTAAAATACAACTTGAATTTTTAAGAAATACTTACCAATATTGAAAAAAAAGTGACCAAAAAGAAGAAAAAATAATAATAAATTGTGTCACCAGGCAACGAATTTTGCTTGGGCAGCGGTACAGAAGAAAACAATTGTTCTCATCACTAAGTCACTGGGCAACGAATTTTTGCCTGGGCAGCCTTAACTCTGGACCTTGGGAAAAGGCATAGAAGGAACCTGTTTGACGAAAACAGGAGAATGCAACAGGAAGAAGTATTACAACAACAACAATATCAACAGAATTTCCACCCCCGAATCTACTAAGCCTAAAGCGGCTAAGAAAAGCTCTAGCAATGCTTATGTAAAACCGATGGCTACCGTTACACCCACTGTTAAGTCATCTAATAAATCGGAAGTTCAAAACAATCTTCTATTGGCCTTTATACCACCATCAAAATGTATTGGTATAAAGTTGGATTTTCAAAAGCCAGCAATGTTTGCTTCACCTGAAGCTAAGCGTTTGTGGGAGGAAGATTCTCTCAAAAAAGCCGAAGAACTTAAAGCTTGAAATGGGTTCTATAAAAATTGAAGCGGTGAGGGATCCTATAGTTATCAATCCATCCAGATCGAAAATTCACCGTGAAGCAAAAGAGCGTTTTACAAGTGAAATGATTGAACAAGAAGATGCTCTCTTAGTGGAAAGAGATTTCATACAAATATCTCAACAACTTAAGGCCTCATTCGTTGTTACTTTCCGTTGCCGTTCTGTTCCGTTCCTTTCTGTAGCAAATATTTTGTAATTACTTTTGCCGTGATAGGAATCAGCTGATTGAAAAAGTAAAAGACCAAAAACATTGAAATCGTGGGAAAATTTTTTTTTTTGTTAAAACTCGTTTGTTTCAATAATTAAAAATTGAAATATTAATAATTATAAAATGAATAATTTGTTTGATTCTGACTCGGAAAATTCGGATGCGGATGATGTTATTGTGGGAATGAATTTTATTAATGTGTGCAAAATGTACCGAACAATAAATTGTAGGAACCAGCGTCGCCAGCGAAGGTGGTACGCCAGACCTGCTAACACAGACTGGTTATCATCAGGATACCACCAAAAAGTTTTTAGAAGAATAAAGGATATGGATGAGGAACATTTTTTCCTACACACACGAATGACAAAAGATGTTTACGAGCTTTTGTTATCATTAATAAAAAGCTCTCTAAAAAAACCTGGCCAACGTATATCTCCTGAGGAGAGACTCTCCATAACACTCTTGTAAGCATTTACATTTTAAATTTTTTCGATTTGCGTTGTTGATTATCCAAAGTAATCTTTTAATTTTTGTTTCGTGTGTAGATATTTAGCGCACGCTGGTTCCATTCAGTCTATAGCTTGGAGTCATAAATTAGGGAAAACCACAATAAGGAACATTATTCTAGAGGTATGTGATGTGTTGTGGCGCTTGCTGGCTCCAATTTACGTCAGTGAACCCACCACTTCTCAATTCGTTGAAATTGCAAAAGATTTTGAGAGAATGTGGAATATTCCAAATTGCGTGGGAGCCATCGACGGGAAACATATAGCCCTAAAGTGTCCTCCAAATTCAGGATCTATGTTTTTTAATTATAAAAAATTTTTTAGTTGTGTTTTAATGGCTGTTTGTGACGCAAATTATACGTTTACAGCTGTCACCGTACGGAGTTATGGCAGCCAAAGTGATAGAGGTAAATAAATACAATACTTTTTAGAAGCATGTGACAATTGTTAATCTGCACTACAATTAATTAAAATTTGTAATATAATATTTTTCTTTTAGGAATTTTTCGCACAAGTCGTTTTGGGCAGTCAATATTAGATAACACAATTGCTGTGCCAGCAGAAAAGCCCCTACCGTCATCTTCAATACCATTTCCGCACTTTTTTGTGGCAGATGCAGCTTTTCCGCTAAAGACCAATTTAATGCGCCCTTATCCAGGTACAAACATTGACAGACAAAAAACTGTTTTCAATTATCGTTTGTCCCGAGCTCGAAGAGTAATAGAAAACTCTTTTGGTATTTTATCGGCCCGCTGGAGAATACTTCTGACAACTATAGAGTGTTCTCCTGACAACTGCGAAAAAATTGTTTTAGGATGCGTTGCGCTGCACAATTTCATAATGATGAACGACCAACAACGCTGGTATTGTCCAACCAATTATGTGGACAGTGAAACCTCAGATGGATCAGTACATGAAGGAGAATGGCGAAACGAGATAGGAGATAATGGAGGTCGGCCGCTTAGATCGATGGCAACTCATATGCGGAGAAGTACTGAAAACGCTGTGCAGTTAAGAAATCGTTTGGCAGAATATTTCTATAATGAAGGACAAATTGCTAATCAGATCTTTATTTAAGGTTTTATCTTTCACTAAAGCAATTGCTTTTGTTTGCTTGGTTTTGCTAAGTGTATTAATTGTAGCAACAACCATTTTCCCAAAGGCATGAATGGGATCAGTTTCTTTTTGTTGTGTTTTTTCTTCCTTTGACTTACAAAACTGTTTAAAAGTTTCAACTGCTTCCACAAACAATTTGTTAGTATCATCAGAAACTGTTTTCAGTTTACCTACAGGTGTTGATGTGGCCAGCAATAAAGAATCTTGAGATTCAAATTCTTGAATTTCTATATCCAAAGAACTTGTGTTTTGTATAGGCGACTCCGGCGTCAAAGGTTGAAATTTTTGCAAACTATTGTCACAGAATGTGAATTCATTTTCTTCAACAATATTTGCCGTTGAACGCACTCTAAAAGATAAAAACATTTCAATGTATTGTAACGTTTGTAAATATGTATATGTATAAATGGATACAAAATAAATACATCGTTTTAAATAACAACTTACGGACGCGGTGTAATATGTGGTGTCAAAAACTCTAACTGGCTCATTAAATGCCAACGATGTTTAAATGTTGCGCCACTGCCGGATGCAAACTTTTCGTTCTTCTTTTCTTTGGCGAACCTGTCTCTCAGTGAACAATTATCCTCTAAAAAGTTTATTTTATTTAATACAAAATAATCATAAATGTTTCGTTGAGGCTTACCTGGCAAACTCATTTCTTCAGAAATTCGTTTCCATACGGCCCGTTTTTTTCTGGCAACCTGTAGAATTTGTTGTATAAAATATAATTTTCTTCCACTAAAATGATAAGTTTTTCATCATCCATCTTAATTTTATTGGCAAAAATAGATCACTTTTTCAAAAATTTACGAATTTAAACAAATTTTTCTGGCTTATAAAAAAATTCTATTTTTCATGTCACAACAAACTAATACATACGCACTTTTAGGCTGTCACTTAACGTTGAATTCTATTTTCAACAGATTTGTCCGCAACAGAACAGAACGAGAAAGTAAAAACTAACCACACATACAGACTTCCAATTGAACAGAAACAAAACAGCTGATTCGTAACAGAACAGAACGTACAAACTAATTCTGCCTTTAGAGAGTGTTTGGGCTTAAAAAGAGCCGATGTTGACCGCTGTTTGGAAATATTAAAGCAATACAAAGAATTTCAATTAACAAAATTAATGCTTTTGCGCAATCCCGATTGTGTTGATAGCATACGCCGTCTAAGACGGTATATTGGCAATTTAAAACAATGGAAGTTAACAGAAGAAGAGGAGAATGCATTTAAAGCAAAGGCAGAAATAATACGTTATGAAGCTGTTTTAATCTGTAATAATTTTAAGAAAATCTTTGGTCCTAACACATCCTCGCACTTTTGGGAAGAATTTTGTTATCAAGTTCAAGCTTATAAAGAAAACACTAAGAACATACAAGATCAAAATTGTTTAATATTAACCGAAAAAATATATAAAGCCTTGTCTAATAAATACACAAAACAAACAAAGACCGATAACAATGGTGAATCAGAGGCGAAATCCATAAAAGAGGAAGTTGTCAAAGAAAGTGCCAATGAAGAGGAAGTCAAAGCCGAGGTACCGAATGAAACACAAGAAACTGCAGAAGCCATGGAAACAGATGAAGTAGCAGATAAGCTTGAACAGCCTTCATTAGATGATGGTCCAGTCGACAATCAAATAAACACTGATATAGCTGTAGAGGCCAATTAAGCTGGCAATTGTTAGTTTTTAAGGATTTTAGTTATTAGTTAAAAACAATAATAGGGGTTTACTTCTACAGCTGCTATGTGTAACGTACATAATATCGATTTTTTTTTATTATTTTGAATTCATAAGTTTTCGTTTCGTGTTATTTTTTGATTATTTGGTAATTAAAAAAAAATCCCCTTTATAATATTTTTTATTGTAAGTTGTTTTAAATTTGATTTACTGATATTTAATATTTTTACAAACAACTTACGCAAATAATACCGCAACAATCAATAATAACCGCTTCGTTTTTTATAATTTAAACTTCATGATAATGTATTTTTTTATGTTTAAAATAAAAAACAATTCATTTCAATTTCTTTCACATCTTCTTAAAAAATAAATCATAATGAAACACCGATTTTAAATTTAAAAGAAATGTTTAAACATTAAAAACCCAACCATTGAATATTGTTTATATATATTAATAAGAGAGTATTTCAATTTAAATATGCGCGAAAACATATTTAGTAATAAAAATAAATAATATACATATGTATTTAGAAACTAAAACCTTATACAAATAAATATAACAACAAAACTTATATAGATTGATCTAAAAGTTATGAGAAGTATTAGGAATAGATAGTGTTGCTAAAAGTCATGATATATAAGGAGAGTTGTCAAAAGCGACTCATGAAATGTCAAACAACCAAAGCTTACTTAATTGCAAATATTTAGATTTTAACATAAATACATGCGTCGCACTTTTTAGATACTAAAAACTTTTATATACAACTAGCTTAACCCGGTGCGCTTCGCTACACTGACCCCGCACATTTTTATATTGAAATTTATAGTTTACTATAATAGTAGCTTTAACCACGTTTGAAGACTCTCCCTTTAATAGTTCTTCAGTTGAGCGATATTTAATGTATGCATCCTATGGGAGGTATTTCCCCCCCTGCGCCTACCCGCTTTATTTTTATTTTCAAAAGTGTAGTATACCATAAGAGTGACTTTTAGAAAGTTTGAACATTCTCACTATTACAGTTCTTAAGATATGCGATGTTAAACATTGGCGTCCTATGGGGTATTCCTATACCCCCGCTGCTATTTTATTTCAATTCCGGGGCTCAGAAGATTCTACTACAAAAAGTTCAGCAAAATGCGTGCAGCGGCTCTTAAGATATGCGATAATTATTATTGGCATCCTATGGGGGGTACCAATGCCCCTGCCCCTATCGAAAAAATAAGTAGCCTATTTTATTTTTAGGGCTCACGTGATGTTACTGTAAAAATTTCAGGAAAATCGGTTCAGTATAATATTGGCATCCTATGGGGGGTACCAATTCCCCTGCCCCTATCGAAAAAATAAGTAGCCTATTTTATTTTTAGGGCTCACGTGATGTAACTGTAAAAATTTCGGGAAAATCGGTTCAGTATAATATTGGCATCCTATGGGGGGTACCAATTCCCCTGCCCCTATCGAAAAAATAAGTAGCCTATTTTATTTTTAGGGCTCACGTGATGTTACTGTAAAAATTTCAGGAAAATCGGTTCAGTATAATATTGGCATCCTATGGGGGGTACCAATTCCCCTGCCCCTATCGAAAAAATAAGTAGCCTATTTTATTTTTAGGGCTCACGTGATGTTACTGTAAAAATTTCAGGAAAATCGGTTCAGTAGTTTCGGAGTCTATAAAGCGACAAACATACAAACATACAAACACACATAATTTCATTTTTATATATATAGATTTTCAGCTGTTTTTTTGGAAATCGTATTCGAGTATGATTTAAATTGAACAAATTTTGAAAATGATCATGTTGAAAGAAAGTTCATAAAAATATTCCTTTTATATTGAAGTATATTTTACTAGCTGTTAAACCTGACTTTGCACGGGGTTAGTTTAAAAAGTTATAGCAAGAAAGCGCAAATATTTATGCAGTAAATTAAGACATTAATACAGGAACTAAAAATAATTGAACAGCTACAGTGAATCACAGTCAAATTGGTCCAACCTGAGAAATAAATATATTTGTAATATTTCTCATGTTAAGTTAAAAATTTTTACGTTAAACCCACATATGTACTTTAAAATATTGTACATTTAGTGTTAACATAATGTACACAGTGAAAATAACCATCCGGGTATTGATAAGACGTTTTTAGAGCTTAAGCAAAAGTACTATTACCCAAATTTGAAAAAAGAAATATCTAAAGTTATAAATAACTGTGATATATGCAATTATAAAATTGAAAGAAGGCCCTTAAAATTACCATTCGAAAAAACAGAAACCCCATCATCGCCACATGAAATTTACCATACAGACATTTGGTACATGGACTCAAAAAATTGATATATTACACTAATTGATAAATTTTCCAAATATGCTCTAATTCAGAAAATTGAAGAACAAACACCGCTTAATTTAATTAAACATTTTACAATACTGTTTAATTTAATGAAGACCCACAGAAAACTTATTTTGGACAATGAACCAGGATTTACTTCATCATTGTTCAAAGACTTTTTAGAAAGAAATAATATAGAGTTTCACTTTACAACTCCTTATAGACATACTGGAAATTCCGACATAGAAAGGTTTCATAGTAACTTAAATGAAAATATAAGAATATTAAGAAAGCGAGAGGAAACCTCAGATATTGTCTATAATGTAGATTTGCCTATTCAAGCTAATTTTATCTATAACAACACTTTCCATTTAACAATACGTAGAAAGCCTGTTGAAATTCATTTTAGTAACAATCCCTTAGAAAACCAAAAAATTAGACAAACAATTGAAAAAGAAAGGAGAAAAATCTTGCATACCTTAACAAAAATCGCAAAGATCAAGAAGTTAATGAATATTTTAAAAAAGACTTTAGGGCCCATAAAATCGATTTCAGACATGAAAAGGTGACATTAAAGAAAATAGACGATAAAAATTATCAAAATAAAAACCAAAGGGTTTATAAAGACCAACTAGTACGTGCCAAAAATACTTTCAGATCCTGGGACGTTCTGGTTGATCCCACGGACAACTATATCGAAGATGGGATTTCAGAAAATCTTACCAATGGTGTTAACAATGCTTGTAATCCGTGTGACGCATTGTCAAGAAGTTGATTTTAGGGACCTATTTATAGGAAGTGGATTCAGCGTGATAAAGTCGGGAGAGAAACATTTGGTCGAAAAATATTGCAGCATTGTACATTTATTTAATATTACAAAATATGAAAAATATGTTGAAGATCTAGCTAGCAACGTAACAGAATTAAACGATGAATTTCTTAGACATAAAATACAGCATTTAAGAACATCATTAAAAAGTCTTACACCTCATAGACAAAAGAGAGGTCTTATAAATCTTTTCGGTACAGGAATGAAATACTTATACGGAACAATGGACGATGAAGACAGAAAGGATATGGAAAAAACATTACAGAGAATAGAAACAAATACCCACAATGTTATCGAACAATCGAACAGTCAAATTGAAATAAATCAACATTTCGATGAACAACTAGCAAAACTTTCAAATTTATATAAATTACAAACGAAGAAAAATTATTTAGAATACATAAATGTTAATAATGAAAAAGTTGATGAAAGACATGAAAGCCAAAGGACACATTTAAATTTTCAAATTACGGAGCTCGAAAGAATAATTGACAAGGTAGAAGGAATTATACTAATATCGAGGCTAGGACTTTTGAGTCAAAATATACTGACCGATGAAAATATAATATTACCTTCGAAAAATTACAAAACATAAAAATGACAATAGCGACTAAAAACAGAAATATACTTTTAATAATTCAAATTCCTGAACTTACCCAAGAATCATATGAGTCCTTATATATCCAACCAATCCCAAATAATAATAATTTAGAATTAAGACAAAATGAAAAAAGATACATTTAAAAAGATAATAAAATATATTTTGAAACTAATTTTAAGAACAACCTTACTGCTTTAAAAGATAATTGTATTGAAAATGTATTAAATGACAAGAAAATGTTTTGTGATTACCAAAAGAATCCAATGATAACCATAATTGAGGTAGGCTCTGACCTGCTATTTGCTATTAATATGAAAAATGTGACCGTTAATCAATCTTGTAACAATATACATATTATACTTACCGGGCATTTCTTAATAAAAATAGATTCAAGATGATCTAACTTATAAACATATTAAAAATACCAAGTTCATAAAGGAAGTGAAAGAAAACCAAAATGATGTCAACATAACTTTTTATATTATAATTACTTTGATAATAATTTTTATTCTTTCACATTTTATTATAAAAATGAAATCTAAGAGAACTGTAAATAAAACAGTTATTTCGTTTCCCAAAGTTCCTTCAGAATTGGGGAACGAATCTTCGTCCGGGGAAGTTTTACCCAAAGATAATCAACCAATTGCTGCTTTAACAAAAAGCAGCAAGAACCGAGTTGTAATCTAAGCGCTTGGAATGTAATTGTTTACATTTAAAGAAAGATTTAAATTTCAATAGAATTTATGCGAATTAAATGTAACCATTTGCTTCAGAAAAATTGTCTTGTGTTTTGGTTACAATAAAATTGGATTTATTCTTTGTTTAAAGTTATTGTAAAAAATTATTTTTGTTTACATTTAAAGAAAGATTTAAATTTCAATAGAATTTATGCGAATCAAATGTAACCATTTGCTTCAGAAAAATTGTCTTGTGTTTTGGTTACAACAAAATTGGATTTATTCTTTGTTTAAAGTTATTGTAGAAAGATTTTTAGTTGTTTACATTTAAAGAAAGATTTAAATAAATAAAAATTAATCAAGCTCGAGGCCAGTGTTTTTTTGTAAATAAATAATCATTTTTATTTAATTCCGATATTTCGATCTTCGTTGAAGATCATCATCAGGGATTGTTTCAGTGAATTTTTATTAATACAAAAACTTAAAAATACATTGTGTACGTATCAACATCAAAAATAACACTCGAGCTTGATTAATTTTTATTTATTTAAAATTGGAAAGGTCGAATAATAACATGTTTTATTAGAAAGATTTAAATTTCAATAGAATTTATGAGAATCAAATGTAACCATTTGCTTCAGAAAAATTGTCTTGTGTTTTGGTTACAATAAAATTGGATTTATTCTTTGTTTAAAGTTATTGTGAAAAAATTTTTAATTGTTTACATTTAAGAAAAATTGTAAAATTAGATATAAGAATATGATTATGGAAAAATAAAGTCAGTCTTAATAATAAAACTCAACCGTGAACATTAATTCACTTTAAATAAAATTCATACATACTTTTTTGAGAAAATGTATTGAGTGTGGCTTGTATCTATGCCACTGTCTTGGATGATTTGTACCTATTTGAAGGGATGTTCTTTAGTTCATCAAATGATGTAGGGGCTTATACTCCTAACGATGTTCTTACAGTGTGGTTTAGTTTAACGTTATATACGATATTAATTAGTATCGGTTTTTGGTATATTTCCAAACTATTGTTAACAAGTTCTACTATTGCAAGGAATGAATGCAGTTCTTTATAATTCCCTGTGAACTCTGGAATTACCTTTAAATTAGTTTCTAGATTGAAGCTCGCCATATTTGTTAAACTTTGATTTGATTTTCAATTGGGTTTAATGTGTTAAGGGCTTCCTCTAAAAGTGTCTTCGCTGTGTTGTAGTATTTGTTAAAAATATGTTTATTTTTCTGTATATTTACTATTATATTCTCTTTTCCTAATAAAATTAAAAATTCTAGTCTTAATCCTTCTATTTCTTCTAATTTAGTTTTTAATGTTGTGATTTGATATCCTCTGGAACCTGATTTTTTTAAATTTATAATGATTTCTTTCTATTCTACTAATGATAGATTACATGAAAGTTATATCTAATTATAACTTTATTTATGTTTATACTTGTTCAACTGCTTTCTTTTGTACATATTCTTTAAAATATCTGTTTACTTTATAAATTAAAACTATTATTATAACTACACAAATGATTAAAAATGTATATATTTTGATGGTGTTGTTTAACTCCACATTTGGTTGTACTTGGATAGTTCCGCCGTTAATATTTTCATTTATGGTTATTTTCTCTTCACTTTTTGATTCTGTTGTTCCCATTATTTATCTTTAGCTGTTTCAGCTGGACTATAATCGTTTTGTTGATTGATGTCCTAAATAAATTACTTCTGATTTTAGAAATACACATTTTGATGCATTTAATTTTAAATTGTATTTTGACAAGCGCTCAAATACTCTGATACGATTTTCATTGTGGTGTTTTAAACTACATCCAAATACAATAATATCGTCTACGTATAAAAATGCTTTGGAATCCAGTCGACTAAGCGTAATTGTTAACATTCTCTGGAAACTATTGGATGAGATTTTCAAACCAAATGGTAGTGTTTTAAATTGATAATGACTAGTTGAATATGCAGTTAAGTTCCTTTAATCTTCGTCTAAATTTATTTGATGGAATGAGCTAGTCATATCTAAAGTGGAAAAATATTTGGCTCTTCCAAGACGATCTAAAACCTAAAACCTCTTCTAACCTTGTTAATGGAAATTGATCCTTCACTTTTTTTTGTTAAATTGTCGAAAATCTAAAACTATTCTCCATTTTTCTTTTCCGTTTTCGCTCTTTTTTGATACTACCAATAAAGGTGAATTGTATCCACTATTTGACGGTTCTATTACATCGTCATCTAATAATATTTATACTTGATTATTTATTTCATCATATTGTGCGTGTGGTAATCTATAATTTTTATTGTATTGCCCGAAACTTTTAAGTTCTGTGTATAAAAATTATTGAAGTATAAAAATTATTAAAATATGTAACTTTTCGAATCTTTTTGTATTAATATTTCTTTTTTCTGGTCGATATGATTGTGTTACTAAAGTGTTATTTTTTAATGGTTCTATATCAAAATTAATAAGTTCTAAAACTACATCGTTATCTATTGTGTTCAAAATTTTGACATGATGATTTCCATTTCCTGGCACTATTGTGTTGCTAACAAATATTCCTGGTTGTATTTCTTTGTTAAAAATTATGCTATCTTCTTTTATGTCCAAATTTATAGGATGAATGCTTTCTGACCGTTTCTCTAATTATATGCAATAATTTCTATTTATCCATGATTTCATAGGTATTGTAATGTCCTCATTTTCTAAAGTGAGTGTTATTGTAAATGTTTCATAGTCGAGCTTACATAAGAATTTCGTAAAGAAATCTCTTCCTAAAATTCCGTCTGTTGGTATTGGATAATTTTTGTCGATGATATGAAATTTATGTCTTTCCCTCACGTTATTTATAATAAAATCTAGTTCTGATGTTCCTATAGATTTAATTTTTTCCGATGTTATTGCTGTGAAACTACTTGATTGTTCCTCGTCTATGTTTATTGAATCTTCATTTAATTTGTTTAGTTTACACAAATAGATGTCTGCTCCTGTGTCTATTAAGAATGTAAGTATTACATTTTTGCTTAAGTTAAAGTTTATGAAATTGGTTAAATTGTTTGATATTTGGAAAACATTATTTCATCTTCTTGTTGTTCCTCCGGATGGTGGGTTTGAGTAATTCCTTGACTCACATCCGGACCCTGGTAGTTTTCCTGTACAAGGTGTACGTTTCTACGGTTATTTGGATTGTTATTTCGTTTTCGGTTGAAATAATTATTCTTGTTCTTGCGTCATTTTTGTTTGTATTATTATTGTTATTGTTTGTTCTGTTGCTGCCGTTTGTATCATTATAATTGTTATTACGATTTATTGGTCTATTTTTGTTATTACTATTATTATGATTGTTATGAGAATTGTTGTAATTTCTTCTATTATCAGTGCCTTGGTAGTTATTACCGTTAGTTCTGTTTTTATAATTATTGTTATTGTAGTTCCTGTTGTTATGTCGCTTATTTTTATTTTGCGAAAAATATAGAACTTGATCACTATTGTTTGAGAATTCTTTTTCAAATTCTAACGCTGATTGTACCGCATTATTAAGTTCTTTCGATCTAGAGGCAAAAACACTTGGTTTAAGTTCTCCATTTAGGCCGTTTTTAAATATGTTCAAGGCATAACCTTCATTGATTTACTTAATGGTGTTAGCTTCAGCTGCTACAATTTTGTATGTATTAGAATTGTAACTCGTTTAGTTCTGTTTTTAGTTCTAATAACTTTTCATGATATTAATACATACTTTTTTGAGAAAATGTATTGAGTGTGGCTTGTATCTGTGCCACTGTCTTGGATGATTTGTACCTGTTTGAAGGTTTTTGGTCTATTTCCAAACCATTGTTAACAAGTTCGACTATAGCAAGGAATGAATTCAGTTCTTTGTAATTCCCTGTGAACTCTGGAATTACCTTTAAATTAGTTTCTAGATTGAAGCTCGCCATATTTGTTAAACTTTGATTTGATTTTCAATTGGGTTTAATGTGTTAAGGGCTTCCTCTAAAAGTGTCTTCGCTGTGTTGTAGTATTTGTTAAAAATATGTTTATTTTTCTGTATATTTACTATTATATTCTCTTTTCCTAATAAAATTAAAAATTCTAGTCTTAATCCTTCTATTTCTTCTAATTTAGTTTTTAATGTTGTGATTTGATATCCTCTGGAACCTGATCTTTTTAAATTTACAATGATTTCTTTCTATTCTACTAATGATAGATTACATGAAAGTTATATCTAATTATAACTTTATTTATGTTAATACTTGTTCAACTGCTTTCTTTTGTACATATTCTTTAAAATATCTGTTTACTTTATAAATTATAACTACACAAATGATTAAAAATGTATCTATTTCGATGGTGTTGTTTAACTCCACATTTTGTTGTTCTTGGATAGTTCCGCCATTAATATTTTCATTTATGGTTACTTTCTCTTCACTTTTTGATTCTTTTGTTCCCATTATTTATCTTTAGTGGTTTCAGCTGGACTATAATCGTTTTGTTGTTCTTGGATAGTTACGCCGCTAATATTTTCATTTATGGTTACTTTCTCTTCACTTTTTGATTCTGTGGTTCCCATTAGTTTTCTTTAGTTGTTTCAGCTGGATGTATAGTCATCTTTTCTGTTCTCCAGTAGTTATTCCCATTAACTGCAGTAACTCTTTTTTTTTGTAATTTTTCTTTTTTCCTCCTCTATTTGGTTTTTTAATTTTCTTCTGTGGTTCTTCTTTTTTTAAGTTTCTGTTTTAATATTGTTCTATTGTTTTGGCCCTTGGCCCGGCATTTTTTGGAGTTGGTGTATAATTTGGACAACCTTCTGTTTGACCCTCCGGGATATATTGTTCCACACAGTATTTAGCAAAAATATCATCTATCTCCTCTTGTGCGGGAGTTGTGTCGAGCGACATTAAAATTTAGAGAGATTTAAAGTATTTTAAAGAAATTGGCAAAAGGAAACAAAAAGAATTTTTTTTACGCTTTGAAATCTGCAGGATAAAATTGGCATGAAAAAATTTTTGCAGGCTTCGAAATCGGCAGGATCGCCATATTATGTGTGTGAAAATGTAAAGATGTGTAAAGTGTATGTGCAAGGTTGTTTTGAATGTCACAGCAGTTTTACTTATTCTGTGCACTGTTTAAGGTGCACAGTGAGAAGGATTGAGAACAAGATTGTTTAAGTTACAAAAGTATGCTGATTTTATTATTTTTCCTTCATAGCTTATATACGAATTTTAATAATAAGCTGTCTTATTCTAATCTTATTTTTTACCTTATCTAATACATAGCATGACAAACCCGAAACATTCATTGTAATTCTATTGGTCAAAATTTACATTTAAATTTCACTCAATATAATTTGGATTGAGTTATTTTTGTGCTGTCTAAAATATGTGCAATTTGTTCACTATTTCAAGTGCTTTGACGCTTTTCAATTACGACTGCACTTAGCATCTATTTGTTTAATTTTTTGTGTGGTCTAATTTGTGTCATGTTTCCTTATTTTCAATTGTGTCATTTTCAGCGTGTAGTATTACATTAATGTTTATTTATTTTCTAAATTAAGTGGGTCGGCATGTAGTGTGTCATTTTATTTCACAGAGTGACAAAACAACTACACTACACAATATATTGACCTACTGATTATCAAAAAAATTCCAGAAGTCATCGAATTTGGCGTGGTTAAAAACATCCCCATAGAAACGATTCAAGGTAAAGCTTCCTTAGAATTATCTGCCGATCACACATCTACAGTTCTAACTGTAACGAGGCCCAATAGAATTGTTCATCCGTCTGGTGAGTAAGTGATGTCAGCCACACAAATAAATTGGATAAAATATAAAATGAAAAAATTCCGCTTAGTATACCGAAGAATATGGAAATTTCTATTGTACATTTTGACAGTTATCTTAAACTAGTTGCTCAACATTCCAGCATAGCGCCCAAGAAAATCAAAAATATTAAAATATATTCTACACATGTCGAGCGTCTCTTGACTGAAAAAAAGAAAGTTCGAAGAGAGTGGCAATTGCACAGATCCCCTCAACTTAAGAATTTATTAAAAGAGTGCACAAAAAGTCTAAGAAAGTTACTGCAGTCTCAGAAAACTGCTTCCCTGGAAAAATATCTTAGCGAACTCGATGCAACTCCACAATCAGACTACGCTTTATGGCGTGCAGCTAGAAATATCTATAGACTAGTTATCTCTAAACCACCAATAAGGGACCTTAATGGAAGTTGGGCAAGAAATGATATTGAAAAAGGAAATCTGCTTGCTAATCATTTAGAAAACGTATTTACTACAAATATATCAAGATATAGTAGTCGAGTTTCCGCCTATAAGTTTTTGAGTAGCTATACTCCAAAGATTTAAGCTAAGAAAGATCGAAAAGGCTATTTGTGATTACAACACCAAGAAGGCACCCGGTATCGATAAGATCAGTAATAAAATGCTTTTGGAGCTATCTCGCATAGCAAAGAATATTATTCTTTTTATTTTTAATGCAATTTTACCCTTGAATACTACCCTCAAGAATTTCCTTAGTAACTAGAGATGAACGATATTTCTGTACCTGTGATTTAATCACTGTTACTGAAAAATCACGAATCACAGTTGTGACCAAATTTGTCAAGTAACAGGGGTTTCTAAGTCGTTCTTTTTGTATTTTGATACATATACAAATTTATGATATTTCCCTGTTTGTGTGGGTAATAGCGTTTTTTGAATGAAATGTCGAATGATATTGCTGTTCCTTTCAGTCTCCTTCTATCTTATTAGAATTTTTTATGCCAAAATTTATTTGTTCAAGTATGTATGTATATGAAAGTAAACAGATTTGAAAGCTCTTACAATTTGTTGTTGTTTCTTTGTAAAGTGCTTACAAAAGCTCGCGCATTGTACATATAACTTGGCCGAAATTGCTATAAAAGAACAGAAAACTGATAAACCGTGATCACAATCACAGTTTAAAGGAGCAGCGATTTTTAAATCACATTCACTAATCACGATGATCTTTAAAAATCACGGGATCGCTCATCTCTATTAGTAACCATGAAACCAAAGCCAGGAAAAAATTATACAAAAGTAGAGTGATATAGGCCTATTAGATTATTACCTAATATATCAAAGTTATTCAAGAACTACTAGTATCAATATTAACACCGATTTCAAATTAAAATATATAAATTTAAAGCCATCAATTCGGTTTAAGAAGAAAGCACAGCATAATTGAACAAACTCATCGAATAGTAAATATCATAAAAAAGGCCTTTGAAGAAAAAAAATATTGCTAAGCACTCTTCATCGATGTGTCTCAGGTTTTTGATAAAGTCTGGCATGAAGGATTATTACATATGTAAATTGCAACAAAACGTACCAACAAACATATACAAGCTGTAAGCATATAGCATACTTCACACCCCTGGAAGTATGTTTAAAATTTCAGTAATTACACAGGAACAAAATTAATAGCAACACCAAAAGAAAGCAAGGTATGGCACGCTGTTAGGCCATATAGGGGTACATTTGTCCCATCCCCAACCTACGACAGGTGAATTACTCTAAGTCCCTAAGCCTGTCCCGTACAAAGCATTCGTTATATTATGCTTTACTTACCATAGCCCACATTTTAAATTCTTTACAAAATATATAATATTCTATCTTTATTTATTTTCAATAATTAGTATTGTGATTATTTTATATAAAGTTTTATAAATGCTGTTCATTTAGCATTTTCATATAAGTTCTCTAAAGTTGGTGTGCCCTGTAGACCTATAAATCTCCAATGGCCCGTAAGCCACTCTAATCTCTATTCTTATGTCAAATTACCGTCTTCTACAAAGAAAATTTAATAACATCTTATACAACTGTACTCTTTCTCATAACTACTTTATGTAATAATTTTGAACTGTACTATGTTCATTTATATATATTTATTCTTAAACATTATCTATAGCAACATTATTGTTGTTGATATTGTTATTATTAACATACTTATGTTTCATTACATATTTTTTTAAATATTTGTTTATCTTATTTTCTTTTTTTCTGCATATCTCAAGTGGGTGTGGCACTTCCCATAAAAAAAGGTGTTATACATTTCTGTATATCTGGAGAACGAAACGAGCTAAAGTTCCCAAATTAGGTACAAACATATCGGTTATCAATACACAGTATCCCACAAAATATGGGCGCGATTGGAAAAGTGGGCGTGGTACCTCCAGTACAAAGACATTATTGAAAATACTCAATATTTTAAATTTTAGGGCTCTAGTATGACATATGAACACGTTTTATATACCAAAATGTCAGAAATTTTTAGCAGCATATATTTCCCGCAAACCCTGAAACCTTTCTCCCCATTTTTGGGAACAATAGATCATTCCGAGTCCAAGTTTTTTTTACCAAAGTAAATGGTAAATTTCTTCCTAAAGACGTAGGTATATAAATCTATCAAATCGATTAGAAAATGCCCGAGTTATGACTAAATTACTGAAATACCAATATTTACTTTTTTATACCCTTCACGGAAGGTAAATACCCTTTTATAACTTTGTCATTCCGTTTGTAATTTCTACAGACCATATAAGACCATATAAAGTATATAAGTTAATTTTATATTTTATTAATTGTAAAAAAAAATAATCTTATTTTTTATTTTTATGGGAGCTTAAGCTCTTTATTTATTAATTATCCACTAAAAACTAAAATTTACAAAATTGTTTTTCTTAAACGTAACTTATTTTTCTATGCACTGAAATTGTTGTCTCAGCGTTTTCCCACGAGTTGAAGAATTATTTGGTGGCGCGTGTGCAACGTCAGCAGGACGGACAAGACGGAATTGTTCATAATGTTGATGTTGAAATATTAGACGTATGCAGCAAAACAGAATTTGATGTGAAAATATTTTATGTGTTACAGAGATTAATGTGAAAATATTTAGTGTGTTAACTTCTCCCCTCGTAGATTTCAAACGTCCTCGTTTGACGAACTTGTTTTGTTAAAAAATTGGTTTAACCCTTCTATCGCTGCTGGTGTCAGTTGAATTGATTTTTTAATCCATGTAGTGGAAATAAATTTTCCAATAGCTATTATAACAATTATTAGCATTATGGTAGCTGAGAGGCTGATACCATATTTTATTTTTTCTTCCTTCTCCAAACTACTAATGTATTTAGTTTTATTAGCGTTTAGTTGGTGTAGCATTTGTAGGGAAAGTATTTCTTCAGCGGTATTAGTTTTGGCTAGTGGCTGAAGTATTGCCGGCAACGGTTTGCTTGTTATTTTTCCTTCATTGCGATAGGTTTTACCTTGAATCTCAATGGTAATGTTGCTGAAATGCACCAAAAATGTTCCATTTAGTAGGGTTGTTTCATTCCCAATTGTAATATCTCCATTGAATCTATTCAGGAATAGTATGCCGGGTGTAATTTCCTCTATTGTTGGGATGTGTTGGTTGTTTACCACAGTGCAGTTTGGTGTACGACTTTTAAGTAGATTGTTTATGCAAGTATCAGTGCTTAAATCTATTATATGATTACTTAAACATATTTCTAAATTATTATAATTTTTGCAATTATTTTTAATTCCGTATATTTCTTTTTCGCAAATCAATATTTCGTTAAAATTTATTTTATTTATTCTCTTTTCATGTTTGACAGCTCTTATTTCGATTGTTTTGCAAATATCATTCTTAACAGTTGGTAAACTTATAATATAAATAATTAATTTTCCGTTAGTAGCAATTTTTATTTCGGAAAATACTAAAGCTTCATCTAAATTAATAAATGGTAAATTTTCTCTGTTTACAATGTTTTTGGCTATTCCAATTTCTTCATTAGATAAAATATAAGAATTTATTATATTAGCTTTTGCCCAATGTATGGCGTAAGCTATGTTTACAACTTCTTCCTTGATTACTTCTAGCTTAAACTTTAATTTTAAAATAAGGTCATTCTTTGTGTGTTCATCATTTTCCATTACTTTTAAAATTTTATTGGTTATATTCGTTATTTCATTAACTTTTTCTATTGTTAGTTTATTAATCAAAAGTTGATTGTTATTATTTTCCAAGACATTATTCAATTTGTTTAAAACTATTTCGTGGTCATGGTGATCAGGACTACCTGCTAACCGTTTCCATGCACTTCCTAGAAAATCTAAAGATCTTTTCCTTTTTTGAATTTGCAAGTTGCTTAAATGGGTTTTAATCTGAGATATTAATAGGGAAATGAACGGGTAGTGTGGATTATTTGCGAATTCCGGGGTTTTGCCAAATGTTCTATGTTGTTTGTAATGTCGTTGTATTTATCGAGGTCCACTTCGTGAATAATTTTAATATTTCCTGTCTGTATTCTTGCAACGGATTTTTCTACTGTGATAAGTTGAGAATTAGAATAATCCAGGATTTGTACGTCCGCATAGTTAAGTGGTATGAGTAGTCTGTAAATTATTAAAAAAAATTTTGATTATGTTTAATTACGTATTCTAATTTTGTGTATAATCTGTCCTTTCTCTGTCAAAACTGTACTATTTCTATCTTCAGCTACTATTTCTTTTGAATATGGCTTTGAAAGTTTTGTTCCTAGTCGTTTATTTCTTTTTACAAATATAATTTGCCCTGCTAAGTATGATTTAAAGTCAGTTCTGTCCCTATTATGATGTTCCATGTCCTGTTTTTGTTTCTTCGCAAGTCTTTCTATATTAGTTTGCCTAGTTCGATCTATGTCTTCTGGTGAAAAGTTGACTGATCGTCCGAAGAATAAGTCAACTGGTTTCTTTTTTGTCACCGACTGTATTGAGTGGTTATATTCAGCAACCGCTCTTTCCAATAGCTCTTCAAAATTACGGAGTCCTCCGTTATTTTTTAGACACCTCATTATTTCGGTCAGAGTAGAGTGAAACTTTTCCACTTGGCCATTGGCTCGGTTTGTGTATGGGGGTGTGACGTAGGTTTCTATTCTTAGTTCGTTTTCTAACATGAATTTTATTGAACGAGAATTTAGTGATGGCTCATTATCTATTACCAACCTCGTTGGTACTCCAAAAGAAAATAATATGTCCCTCATTGGTCTTCGTATGTCCTCTATAGAACGGCTTTTAAGTATTTTAGCCTGTGCATATTTTGAGAATTTGTCTAAAGCTGTCATCACTGCTTTTCCTTCAGTCAAATAAATGTCAATGTGTAACATCTCTCCTGCGCGTGTTGGCATTGGTGTTTCGGTCAGTTTAGGTTTGTTCGGATGTCGTTCGTATTTATTTTCCTTACATATTGTGCAATTCTGAGTTATTCGTTTAATTTTACTAGTCATTCCGGGGAAGTAATACTTTGCGAGTATTTGGGCTTTATTTTCGATTGCATTTCTATGTGCCCTACAGTGAGCTTCTAATATAATTTCTTCCTGTTGCTGTTCATTAGTTATGTCCTCTACAATTGTTTGTGTGTACCTGGTTTTATAGTTACGAAAATATTCTGGATATAAATTTTGTATTGTTCCCATGATTCTTTCTTCTGTGCAAATTCCGATGATGTATTAAATTTTCTCTATTAAATTCCGGTTCGGTAATGGTATGACGATGGACTGTAGGAAAAATAATTTGAAATTGATAACTTGATATGTCTCCAATCTTTAAAAATATTTGATTCTTGAAAACATTGATTGGGCTTTCTACGCAAGGCACAAAATCCTCGCTGGAACTTTCATCACTATGAACAGTTCCTGTTAAATTATTAATTTGCGTAGTCATTCTTGAAAGAGCGTCGGCTACAACATTTGTTTTACCTGGCTGATAATTTAATTCGTAGTTATATTCCTCAACTATGGCTTTCCACCTTTTCATTTTGTTATTGTGGTTCTTATGGCTTAATGCAAATGTCAGTGGTTGGTGGTCTGTGGTTATTTTTACCTTTTTCGAGCCATATAGATAATTGCGTAGGGAGGTTAGCGCCCAGATTATTGCCAACATTTTCTTTTCGTTTGTGGCATAGGCTTCTTCTGTTCGTGACAATGTTCTTGAAATGAATGTAATGGGTTTTTTATTTTGGGAAAGGACTGCACCTATGGAATGGTTTGAAGCATCCGTAGTGAGTTCGAATTCGACCTCAAAATCCGGATGAGAAAGTATCACATCGTCTGAGATCAGTATGTTTTTTATTTTCTCAAATGCTTCTATCGCCTAATGATCAAGTGAGATAGCCTTGTTTTTTGATGCATTTTTACCCACATTGCCAGCATCCCCTCTGAGCAAGGATGTTAATGGTTTTGCTATTTTTGCGTAATCTCTAATGAACCGTCTATAATAGGCTGCCATACCAAGAAAGGAGCGGAGTTCTTTCAAACTTTTTGGAACTGATATTTTTGCTATAGCCTTTACTTTGTCTGGGTTAGTTTTGAATCCTTCTATACTAATAATAAATCCTAGAAACTCAACCTCACTTTGCATAAATTCACACTTGTCGAGTTGTACTTTCATATTTGCTTCTGACAGTGTTTTTAGAATTGCTCTTAAATTTTGGAAATGTTCTTCTTCATTTTTCCCAAATATAATGATGTCGTCTATGTAGACGTAGCATCTTTTCCCTATGTGTGGTCGGAGAATGTCGTCGAGCGCAGCCTGAAATATTGAAGATGCATTTTTGAGTCCGAAAGGGAGTCTCAAAAATTCATATTTGCCATTATTAATTGAGAAAGCAGTTTTCTCAACATCTTCCTCTTTTAATCGTATCTGGTGGAAACCACTTTTAAGGTCAATGATAGTAAAATACCTATTTTTCCAAGATTCGCAAGAACCTCATTAATCTAAGGTATATGATATCTGAACGGAATGGTCACAGAATTCAATTTCCTGTAGTCAATTACCATTCTGTACTTCTTTTCACCTGAGGCGTCCAATTTTTTTTCTACGATCCATACGGGGGCATTGTATGGTGATTTGGACGGTCTGATTATATTATTGGCTAGCAATTCTTCAATCTGTTTTTCGACCTCTGACTTCAGAGCCATAGGGTATGGATAAGGCCTTGAATAAATTGGGTTATCTGTAACTATGCGTATTTCACCTTTAATGTTGGTGGTGTAGGTTAACCTTTCATTTGGGTCTGTAAACACGTTAGAACATTCTTTAACAATCTCATAAAGTTTATTCTTTTGCAATTCTGTAAGGTGGGATAGTCTCAACTCAATATTGTTGACCGATTGAGATGTTTTTTGTTTCAAAGGGACTCTTATAGCGTTGTTTATAGTCATAACATTTTTATCAGTATGAATAGTCGCCTTGATATCTCTCAATGTGTCATTTCCAATTATTCCATGGAATGTTTCCAAGGTTGGGAGGATATAAAATTTTAGCTTTGGTATATCTGGACCGAAAATGTTTACGAATGTATGATGTGTTATTTCTATTGTTCCGGCAACTGTACTTATATGGAATGGTTTATCATTTAAAATAGGATTACGAATTCGAGTGGACTGGATATAATTTTTATTTGATCCGGTATCAATTAAAAATTCTAGTGTGTCCTCATCCTTTTTAAGTTCGAAGTATGGGAGTGAAGACGGGACTAGTCTAAAAAATAAACGCTGTCTATTTCATTTCCGTCGTTAGAGACAGGATAACAGGGGTCATAATAATTATCTCGATCATAGAACTGGGCATAATTTTGGTAATCTTTGCTAAAATTCGTAAAATTCGGTTTTGTTGTATCTGCTCTATGTTATCAAGTGGATAACAAGAATTATTATTTTCGTATTGGTCATAATATTGACCATCATATTGAGCATCATTATTGGTGTTCATGAAATAATTTCGTTGCAACTTGGGAGGAATACCACCAGAGGTTTCGTGTGGGCGTTTCTGGGCAAATTGATGATTTCTTTGTAAATTTTGATAATTTGCGTTTTTTGATCTTATTGATTGATCGACTTCCATAGGTTGAGGGGGTTTCGGTGGAAAATGTTGTCTATTATTAAACCCTGTAAAATTTGGTCTTTGATTTGCTTGGCTAAACTGGTGTGGGGCAAACGGTCGCGGTATATTTTGTGGTTTGGGTGGATATTGTTTAAAATGGGGTGGCATGTGAGCCAATTCTGGATAAAATACTGGCCTTGAAAAATTATGAGGCTGCTGCATTACTAGTGGTGGTTTATGTATGTTGCCACGCGAATGATTATGAGCATAATTTGCTCTGAAATGCATATTGTCCAGTTTCTGACACAAATTGAGTGCCTGTGGTAGTGAAGTGTGTTCCCTAATGCTTAAAAGCCTGGGGAAGTCGCCGTTCAGGCCTCTTACGAATGTATCGAGAGCTTTTCCTCGATAGGAATTTATCATGGCATCTTTCGCTTCCTCTGAAATGTCCAAACACGATACTTTGTCTAGAAGCAATGACAGGTGTTCATAGACCTTTTTGTAGAATTCGGTTATTGCCATGTTTCTTTGGAGCAGGGTGGACATCTGGTATTCTAATGTCCCAATATCCCTCTTGTCTGCATAATGCATCATCAACACCTTTTTAATCTTATTCAAATTAAGTGGGGTTCTATAAAGTTCCAGAGCAGTATCTACTTCACCGGTAATCTTATGTCTAACTGTGTGTAATATTGCATAATGTTTTGAACTACCTTCTATGGACTTAAATATTTCGAATATGCCATCCACGGACTTTCGCCATGAGTTGAAGTCGCCACTTTTACCATCTCTAAGGGAATTAACTATATCGGGAATCTTATCTACATCACGAATGGATCCCCCTGGGAAATTATCACTGTTATCTCCTGCCTCAAATTCTTTAAAAGGGTTTAAAATTTCCTGAACCTTAGCCGAAATAATTTTTCCTAACTCAGCACAATTTATAGTAATTGTGTCCTGATTCCTTGCCGCAGCAGCTGCAGCTGCAGCGCTTGTGCTTGCGCCAGTCACACTAGGACTATTTGTTGTAATTGACAGTCTAGAGAGAGTGTCCTGTATGGAATATAAGGTATTTTCCGTCATGATTTGGGAAAAAGATGTTATTATTCTCTTTTTTTTCTTTTAGGGAAGGACAAGAAACTTTAAGATTAACTTGGATTTTCACGAAATTTAGGTTATATCTTTGGAAACTTCTCAAATAATGAATTTCAATAAATTTAAAAAAATTTTTTGTTGAACTATCAGTTATTTTAATACTAAAGAAAATAAACTCTTATGCAAATTAATGTGATGACGACAGTGGAAAATTTATTTCTTAAGCTATTTTATTCTCAATATTATTTTATAAACGTTATTGTATTTTAAAAAATGATTTGCTATAAAATTCTCTCTTTTTTTTATTTTAAACTGAAAAAATTTTTCGTAATATTTTTTTTGTATCTCAATATTACTTTCAATTATTTTATTTTGATTTTAATTTTAACTTCAATTATTTTATTTAAAACTAGCATTAAACTTTCTTTTAGTTTGAACTGTAAATTTTCTTCAATTTTATTTTAAACTGTAAATTTTCTTTCGTATTTTTCACTTTTGTATCTCAATATTATTTTCAATTATTTTATTTTATTTTCAATTATCTTATCTAATAACTTACATTAAACTAAAAGTTACACCCAGCATCGCTAAACTCCTATAATTTTGTAGGTAGGTGGGTGGATCGTTGTATCCTTTTCTCTCCTGGTACTCTGGAACGGTCGCACTGCTAATCCCTTTATTTATTTTTGGAGTCCGTAAAGTTAAATGTTCAATTTTTTAAACTTTTTAGTTGTCTGAATTATTTCACTTTTTAATATTTGATATTTTATTAATTAGCACTTTTCCTAGACTTTACTAAGCTTTACTTTTTATATTGAAACACTTTTCACTTTACTGATACTGGGTCCCTGCTCGGGCGCCAGTTAATTTTATATTTTATTAATTGTAAAAAAAAAATTATCTTATTTTTAATTTTTATGGGTGCTTAAGCTCTTTATTTATTAATTATCCACTAAAAACTGAAATTTACAAAATTGTTTTTCTTAAACGTAACTTATTTTTCTATGCACTAAAATTGTTATCTCAGCGTTTTCCCACGAGTTGAAGAATTATTTGGTGGCGCGTGTGCAACGTCAGCAGGACGGACAAGACGGAATTGTTCATAATGTTGATGTTGAAATATTAGACGTATGCAGCAAAACAGAATTTGATGTGAAAATATTTTATGTGTTACAGAGATTAATGTGAAAATATTTAGTGTGTTAACTTTTATAACTTCTGGCTTCATAAATCCCATGTTGTTGTTGTTTTTTAAATTCTTTTTTTCTGCATATCTCGAGAGCGGTAAGAGCTACAGCTTTCAAATTTAGTACAAACATGTTGCTTGCCAATACACAAACTCTCTAAAAAATGGGCGGGACTGGAGAAGTGGGTGTGGCACTTCCCATACAAAGACGTTATACATTTCTGTATATCTGGAGAACGAAACGAGCTAAAGTTCCCAAATTAGGTACAAACATAACGGTTATCAATACACAGTATCCCACAAAATATGGGCGCGATTGGAAAAGTGGGCGTGGTACCTCCCGTACAAAGACATTATTGAAAATACTCAATATTTTAAATTTTAGGGCTATAGTATGACATACGAACACGTTTTATATACCAAAATGTCAGAAATTTTTAGCAGCCCAAAATAAAATAAAATTTTGCGGGAACAATAGATCTTCCCGAGTCCAAGTTTTATAATCTAAGTAAATAGTTTTTTCTTCCTTAAAACGTGGGTATATAAATCTGCCAAATCGGTTAAGAAATGGTTAAGTTATTAGCAAAATACTCCAAAAATGGGCTAAAAAGCAAATTTTTTGAGCTGTTACATGACCTATGGATACGTCTTATATAAAATTTTTAGTAGAACATATTTGCTGAAAAACTCGGAAAAATCGGTTCAGATACAAAAAAGTTATTACCAAAATAAAATTTTTTTTAATAAAAATACCAAAGTAAATGGTAAATTTCTTCCTAAAGACGTAGGTAAGTATATAAATCTATCAAATCGATTGGAAAATGCCCGAGTTATGACCAAATTACTGAAATACCAATATTTACTTTTTTTTTATATAATTAAGTTGTTTTATTTGCGTACCCCCCCCCCCCTTCCTTTTCCATTTGTTTACAGGCACCAGCATCATGTCCAATATGACTTCCGTTATCACTCTGCTTTTAAACTGTGATCTATTTAACGAAATAATTTCTACAAATAGAGATTGGGAATTTTTGCAATTTAAAAACTTGCAAAACAGATAAATCTATTGTATGGCAACACGCCAGTGGTGGTGGTGTGTTTCCTTTTTTCGCATATTCACCTTTCATACCCAAACAACAAACTCAGACAAAGATATTTGCTTATATGAAAAAATATTCCACGGCCTATTTACTTATATTTAAGTTAAGTTCGCATGCGTACCAGTGTTCGAGTGGTCTAGCCGTTATGTCACAAGTAATCGTCTGAGTGTTGACGGGTTCAAATCCCATTCGATAAACTTTTTTTTTCTCTTGGTATTTATAAATTATTTTTAATTAAATAAAACATATATCAGTTTTTGCTATTTTTTTTTTACTTTTATATCCTTAAAAAAAAACACTTTTTTTTATAAAATTTAGACTTTTGTTCTAAATAAATGCGCATTTTTTATGTGGCTAATAATTTTATATAAAAACCAAACAATTTATTTTTGGTAATACCCTTAATATCTCAAAACAAGAAATTCCGACTTAAGCCATTATTATTTAATGCCATACACACAGAAAAAAACAAGTTAAAAACGTCGAAAACAAGGTTGATTTAAAATTTTTCGGTGGTGATTTTGCTTCATACGTTTTTCATGTTAATTCAACCTGATTTTATAACAACCTAAAACAATATTTTTTGCTATTGAATCAACTTGAAATCCTGTTGGTTAAATATGTCAGCATATTTGAATCAAAACGAAATTTTTATTGAAATAACATCACAAATAATGCTGAATCAAAGTCATATCAAGTTGAAACAACCTCATGTTCATGTTGAATCAATATGATTACAATTTCATTCAACATGAAATCAATTTCATATTTAAATTGTTATCATGTTAAAACGAAATAAAAACAATTTAAAAAATTGGATTTTAATGTTCAATTCATATGATTTTATTGCTGATTCAATACGATTTTAATATTAATTCAATACCATTTAAATGTTGATTGAACACCATTTTAATTTTGATTCAAAACGATTTTAATATGAATTCAATACCATTTTAATGTTGGTTCAATGCCATTTAAATGTTAATTGAATACGATTTTAATGTTGATTCAATACGCCATCAATATTACTTCACAATTAATTACTTTTGAGGTTATGTTTAACAATTGCGCTAAGTCCTTTTGATTTTAAAGGGCCCCATTACCAATTAAATCTTAATAAAAGGCGGTTTTATTACATATTTATTTATTTATTGGCATATGATAATAAATTTAGTTACATTAAGAATATCAAGTATTTACTTTGATTTTTGATATCATTGGAAAGTGCTAGAATTTCCTTGGACTTGACATATTTAATGTGGATGTAATAAAAATTTTTAATTTTTTGTAAGAAATCATTCCACTTGCTGAAAAGAAGATGGCTTTTATTCTGATACAACAGACCGAAATCAATGTTAATCTGAAATATAAAAAGTATTTCATTAAAAAAGGCTTAAATTTTTTTTAAATAACTTACCAGTTCAACGGATCTTGCGTCGGCATAAAGTGGCCAGTTGTTTAAAAATTCAAAATTGTCCTGAGAAGTCTTTAGTTCTTTTTGTCTAAGTAAAAATGTGCGTCGGTCTTTTACATCATCTCAATTGGAAATATCTCTTGAAAGAGATGTTTTCAATGCCAACAAAACAGTTTCATCAAATTCATAATTCGATGCAGAGGAATCGGACACTTGCACATCGTCTTCACATTTATGCAACAACCGTGCTCGTTTTGCTTTTTGGTTGCAGTATTTGTCCCAAAGCTTACCAACTGGATTAGTTTTTTTACCTGACAAACATGAATTCTGCCAAACAACAATTTTTTTCATAATAGGAAATTAGGGATTTCCCTTTTGGACCGCCTTCTAAAATAAGCTTAAGATTCTGAAGTAAATTGGAAATAAAGAAAGTATAAATACCATTACATATACACATACAAGACTCGTACAAAACGTTACCTTAGACAGTTTCGATTTTCCAAAAGATATTAAATTAGATGACGTTGGTTAAGATATTACACCACTGGAATTATTTTGTGACCATGGAACTACTTTTTGGCTTATGTGTTCACATAAAGTGTCGATTCCGTACTATTAGAATAAAACTTTAATCAATAAAAATTATTGTATACATAGCTTAGTATTGATATTTCTTTCTTACTTCACTTTTTCTCCAACAAAACAACTTTTCCCTAAAACACGCGCGCAGTCCAATTGGTGGTACAGCCTCCTTTATGTCATCTTTTGTTAAATACTTCAAACTTGCAAACGTTATTTCATCCTCTAAATAATTATAATAAAAAAAATTTATTCAACTGTATAAAAATTTTAATATTTGATACATACATACATATCGCGCACTAAATCAAATAAGTTACAATTAAAAAAAAAAAATGTTGATGCGATTGATTTAGAGTGCGATATATAAATGTAATTTTTCCTTACCTTCCAAATAGGGTTTCACTTCCTCCAATTCGAAGTTTTTTAGCAATGCTTCCAATTTATCAGAACTACTTGTATTGTCACCTGAAACTTTAGTTTTATAATTTTCCGACATAATTTCATGTACATATAGGTATACAATATATTTAAAAACGAAATTAATATTTCATGCACCACACACGACACTTGCCAAAACTATACTAATATAATCATTTGGTTTTTCTTTTGCTCATGCAAAATAGCGGGACTTTTTTTTGTTCAAACAACACTCAGTGTGTGTGTTTGAATGTACATACCTATTTGTGTGCGTTTACAGAAAACTATTCTACATGATGTGTGCTTGTTCTTTTCTTCTGACAAACGCATGCACAAGAACTACTGAAGCTGTATGGTTATGGACGTATGTAATAACGTGTATAAGTATGTATGCTTGTACATAGTGTGTGCCTGGCAGCAATATCAACGTTTTCTTGAATTTTGTTGTACCGATTTAGTATGAATCAATGTTGTTTTAACATCAAAAAACTTTAAATTTAATATCAAGCGAGACTTTGCGTATTTAGCATAGTGCAATGTTATTTTTACTGCGAAAAATATTGAATCAATTTCTTTTAAGGTAATATCGAAATTTTTTCGTTTTAAATCAATGTAAATCAATGTTAATTTTGAATTGGGTCATTATTTTTGTAGAAATTATATATGATTTTAATTAACGTTTTTCAATGTTAATTTTACATTTGATTTTTTTTCTGTGTGTAGATATATTATATATGTAGATTATTCTTATCGCACCATGGTGAAGGGTATATAAGATTCGGCATAGCCGAATATAGCACTCTTACTTGTTTTTTTTAGATTTGGTTTCTTGTTTTGTATAAATTTTTACAAAGTTTTCTTTTATATTGTACTTCTCACTGCTATTCAAATATAAATTACTACTTCCACGCTCACGCTTATTGCATTTGGAGCATTAGCCGTTACAGTTGTAGCTTCAGTTATTTTTGTTTGGGTGACGCCCATTTCTCTTTTCCTTTTTGTAAGTTTTTATTTCAATTTTTTTTTTTTAGTATTTTTCTTTCAATTTTTGCACTTATTTTTGGGTAGGTTGTTGTGCTTAACTCGCACTTCAAAACATTAAGCGTTCTCTTCATACGGCTTACCCAGTCACCTCGATTTTTCTTTTTTTTTGGGATTGTTACGACTGGAATAAATGGTTCTTGTGTAACCAATTTTGCTTTTAGCTTTATTGGTCTAGGACCAATATTCAGAATTTCTGGTTTTCTTGGCTTTTCTGTATTCTCATGATTTTCTTTTAGCAGCTTCTGCCATCGTTCTTCGGCAGCTCTCAATTCCTCCAATATTTCTTCCAATGGTTGCTCCACAGACATTTAAGCTTTCACGCAACAAGCCATTACTTTGAAAAAAAAAAAAACGTAAGCAACACTAGTATCACATAATCAATTATTAAATATTTTTACGCAGAAACAGATAATGACTGGTATTCCCTCTTTTTTTATGCTTAACAAAAAATAACTGCTGTGTATATTTCTCTTTTTCTGTATTCAGAATTAATGGCTTTTTGTCTTATTTTCTCTATATTTATTTTGTTCTAATCTTGGTTTAAAATTGCCACTGTATTTTCTGATTTATGAAAAATATAATAAAAAAAAAATTTTTTTTTTGATATACTAGACATGCTGTAAAGCAATTTCTGCACTTTAAAAAAAAAAAACAAAACTCTGTTTTTAATTTGCCAGACATGCCCATGCACTTTCTGGTCAAATAGCACAATATTATTTTTTTTTTAGTTTATATTTTTCTTTTATACTTATTATATTTTTCTCGTATGATCATCTCCTTCTGTTATTTTGGATGTTGACTTCTTTCTCAGCAATTGAATCCCTTCTTAGCAAATACTTCCTTCTTAGCAATAACTTCCTTCTTAGCAATTACTTCCTTCTTGGCAATAATTTCCTTCTTAGCAATTACTTCCTTCTTAGCAATAACTTCCTTCTTAGCAATTACTTCCTTCAGGATCGACGTTGGCAGGATCGCAATATAATGTTTTATGTATCCGTTTAATGTATCCAAATAAAATACTTCTTCCTTTTGTGTCAGTTTTGTAATAGAATTCTATATTTTCATTTTCACTTCTTATAACTAACATTTTATAATTACAGAGATTGAGTGACTTTTGAATACACTCAATAATTTATTCTCTATCTTTACTTATTCTACTTACTAGTTGACAATGTATAATTAGTACTTACATATCTACGTCACATTTTTCCTCATGCAATCTTATGCAGTATGTAAAAAGGAGGGGCTTAATTATATGCATGCTCCTTACTCATTATTGTAATACAAAACAGTTGATCCAATTATTAGTCAACCGCTTTGTTTGAATTAAAATTCATTACGTTAGTAAAAAATGCAAGGCAATGACTCCAAATCAAACTTCGATTATTGTGGGATCACTTACACAGTAATGCATGCATGGGTGGTCACTATAAGAGGTTCTTGTGTACACTACACTGTTAATGGGTTTTTAATCCCAATTTAGATATTTTCATTGTAAAATTCCTGTCTTCATAAAAATAATTTAATGAATATTAAATTCAATGGACTTAAGCGTAATTAAAATATCTAAATTTATTTATTTTCTTCATATTTTCCCCTTTTGAGCTTCATAAACCCAAATACAATATTTTCTCTTCTTTTTCTTACAGGATGTACCTTATTTTATAAGTACATACATAAGTACGTATGGTGGTCTTAAATATTATATTCCCTTCAAGAAATGCATAACCAAAATAAAAAAAAAACAATTTACTAACACACTTGCAACAATTTTACATTCGTTGCTCCACTCTAACACATATGTTAGAGTGAAATAAATAACACAACCTAAATAATGCCGATTGTTTAGTATAATTTTATCATACGCTTGGCCTGTCGATTCTTGTAAAAAAATTTAATAGTTTAAATGTTAGTTCTGTGGTTAAAATAAAATATTATAAAAGTTATTTGCCATGTTAATTTAAAAAAATAATTTGTTATCTCCTTTGCAACTACGTTGCATATTAAAGTAAGGGAAAGCGTACTGATGGCGGCTCCAGAAAACGTGGTGGTAAATTTTCTGGAAATAACAGGTCATGTACGAAACAGTCGTGTTTAAGGAAGTGGTCTTCCAACAGGTAGCGGTCATTCGGGTGGTTGCTTTGGCCGGGATACTCGTTAAAGATTTGGTGGTGATAATAAAAGAGCAAATTATACCAAATATTTAAAATCCTGATGACTTTTCAAGTATGCATGCATGTATGTATTCGGCTTTTTAGTCACAAGTTGTTAACAAAATAATTTTTCTTTATATGATCTACGAGAAATTAATTGGTAATGAGTACGTTTACCTCCATTACAAGAGAAGTTTTATAAATAAGATCCCAAAACGAAATACAGACCCATGTGAGAAAGAGCAGCAACAGAAATGACGTTACGTGGTCCCGCACCCACACCTATTATATACTTTAATGAAGCCTGCTTGATTATATTTTTTAATAAAAACTATTTTAAAAATAAAATAAAAAAAAACATTATTTTATAAATGTTAGTACTAACCAATTTTTACGCAATGAATAACAAGTTAGTGCTAACATCTATTAACGTTATGACTAACTAGTTAGTGTTAACCATTATTTACGCGATCACTAACTAATATGAAGCAACGTAGTAAGCAGTACAGATATATGTTCCATAGTCGAGTGGAATTAATTAGTTAGAAAGAGAGGCAAAATCACATGTACACAAGAGTTTCGGTAAGTTTTTTTATTTTGCTCTTAATAAACTAATAGAAACTTTATCCAATATAGTGGTCAAAACTTTACTAGTAAAATGACCGGTAGTCTTTTTGTAGGGTTGGGCACGTGTTCCCAATTTATTACAATTTCCGCCACACTCAAAATCAACAGTTCGCAAAACTAAAATTTAATAATTATTATCTAATTAAGTAAATGATCTGGACTAAAGCGTCCCAGCTAGTATGTGGCTAATTGTATCATAATTTTTCCTTTTCATTTCTATGTTTCAAATTAAAGTACTTTAATGTTTTTTTTTCTCTTATTTTCTCCTCTAAATTAAATCAAATATCCGGATTAATTTTATTTTAATTTCTGATTTTAATGAACTATACCTATTGTGGTGCAATAACATATTTAAGAATAAATATTACAACGAACAAAGACTTACTTCTGTAGTCACTGTTTCCTGCGCGAGGGTTTCTTTTGATGAATCTTGCTGCCTATTATAGGGTTGTTGGCATTAATGTTTGCAACCTTTGCTGTTTAGTAATTGATGTATTTTGTTGTTGTTATAGTTGTGCTGCATTTATGTAAGTAGGCTTAACCCTTTCAGTGTTTTTTTCGAATATATTCGACATTGCATTGTACACTCTTTCTACGCACTTTTACTGTATAAAAATGTACAGTTAATTATATATTTTTTTGTTTTGTCTGAAAGAGGGACACTTTTGATACTTCAAATTGTTTTTTTTAGTAGACATTGACTTTCTTTTCTTATTATTGAGTTCATTGTCGTACCCAAGTCAGGAAATTTGTGAATTTGTAAATTTGTAAGCTTAGATTGAGGAAGAAAGAAAAAATAATAATTTCGGGGATCAGGCGACATTAAAAAACAAATTTTAAGTATTGATACATGCGTAAATATGTATTTTCTTGAAAAAACTATTGCAAAAATAAATTGGAGGTTCTTTTGTGGACATTTGATGGTCAATTTTGAATATATTCAGCATTCCCTAAAAACCAGGGGAGCTGCATGAGACAAAAACTATTATTGTTCCCGGCTTCAGCGTCATCACATTACCTTAAATAGAAATTTTCAGATTTTTATCCTTTAGAGATCAGTAGACGTCCTGATTGTTCCACTGTAGGCTAATTTTCTGCTTTTGTAATAGGCGTTAAATTGCATTTTACTTCTTCTTGATTTATAGAATTTTTTAGTTGCATTTCGTTATAGTATATTGTAAACAGTAAAGTTTTGTTTTCCATTTAAAATTTTATTTACTACCCGTTCGCCGATAACGAACGTTAACGTTCGCATAGTAAATAACATTTAAAACAAAAACAAAATTTCAAAAATTGTTTTTGTTTTAAATGTAATTTTCTATGCGAACGTTAACGTTCGATATCGGCGAACGGGTAGTAAATAAAATTTTAAATGGAAAACAAAACTTTACTGTTTACAACGTCATTTAATTTCACCTTATACGGCCCATCCTAATTTGTCTGTAGTTTGGGAGATAATCCTTTCTTTCGTTGGGGTATTATTTGACTATTTATTTTATTAGGGGGGCATGTTTCCCGACGCAATGTGAATGTTATATGTGCGCATTTTTGCTCATTGATCTTTATCCTCCATTTTTTTAACCACATTTCTAGTTCAAATATATGATCCTGTAGGTCACGAGATGCTTCTTGACAGTTTGCGTGTACGCTTAGAAAAGCTGTGTCGTCCGCAAATGTTGAGGTATGGGTGTAGCTGTTTGTTGGCAAGTCCGAAGTATAAATAAAATATAAAATAGGACCCAGGATGCTGCCTTGTGGGACTCCAGCGTTAATTGGCTGTGGAGAACTTAAAAATTCGCCTTCTTTAATTATAAATTGACGACCGACTAAGTAGCTTTCTAACAGCTTGTGTATATTTGCTGGTAAGTTTTGCTGCAATTTCAGTAGTAAACCTTCATGCCAGACTTTATCAAAAGCTTGAGACACATCGATGAAGAGTGCTGAGCAATATTTTTGTTCTTCAAAGGCTTTTCTTTTGACATTTACTATTCGATGAGTTTGTTCAATTGTGCTCTGTTTTCTTCTAAAACCGAATTGATGATTGGGAATACATCTGTTATCATTTAAAATCGGCGTTAATTTTGACACTAGAAGTTTCTCAAAAAGCTTTGATATATTAGACAATAAGCTTATAGGTCTATATGACTCAACTTTTGTGGGATCCTTTCCTGGTTTAGGTATCATGGTAACTAAGGATACTTTCCACTCTTGTGGGTAGTATTCAAGGCGTAAAATAGCATTAAAAATTAGTAGAATAATTTTCTTTGCTATGCTGGGTAGCGCCAAAAGCATTTTGTTACTGATCTTATCAAAACCAGGGGCTTTCTTGGGGTTTAAATCATGAATAGCCTTCTCGATTTCTCTTACTTCAAATCTTATTGGAACAGCTGATCTAACAGCAACAGGTGGTAACTCGACCGCAGTATCGAAAGATGTATGAGGGGTAAATACGGTTTTCAAATGATTAACAAAAATATTTCCTTTTTCTATGTCATTTCGTGCCCAACTTCCATTTAAGTTCCTTAATGGCGGTTTAGTGATAACTGGTCTTTTAAGATTTCTAGCTGCACGCCATAATGAGTAATCAGATTGAGGAGTTGCATCAAGTTCCTTAAGATATTTTTCCAGAGAAGCCGTTTTTTGAGACTGCAGTAAGTTTCTTAGCCTTTTTGTGCAATCTTTTAGTAAATTTTTAAGTTGAGGGGATCTGTGCAGTTGCCCCTCTCTTCAAACTCTCCTTTTTTCAGTCAAGAGACGCTCGACATCAGTAGAATATATTTTACTATTTTGTATATTTTTGCGGGCTATGCTAGAATGTTGAACAGCTAGTTTGAGATAATTGTCAAAATTTACAATAGAAAGATTCACATTCTCCGGTGTACTAAGCGGAATATTTTCAGTGCAGTGGGTTCTGAGAAATTTTTTATATTTTAACCAATTTATTTGTGTGGCTGACGTCACTAAGTAACCAGACGGAGATACAATTCTATAAGGGTTTGATATGGTAAGAATTGTAGGTGTGTGATCAGAAGATAATTCTAAAGAAGCTTCAACGTGAATCGTTTCTGCGGGGATGTCTTTAACCACGCCAAAATCGATGACAGCTGGAATTTTTTGCTGATCAGTAGGCCAATAAGTTGGTTGTCCACTCGCAACCACATTTAAATCCATTTAAGATATTGTATTATACAAAACACGACCCTTTGGTGTAATGAGCCGTGACCCCCAGAAGGTATGTTTAGCGTTGTAATCGCCAGCGGCTAGGAAACAGGATCCTAGTGATTTAAAATATTTATAATATTGGCTTTCTGATATTGAAAATCTAAGTGGAGAGTATAAAGATGAAAGTACAAGGTTTCGATTTAGCTCTTCAACACAAATGTTCGTTGCTTGCAGATAATCTTCACGATGATCACACATTAAGTAGTGTTTGATTCGGGTTTTTATCAAAATAGCAGAACCTCCACAAGCTCTATCTCGAGGGTCCTTGGTATCATATAATATATAACCATTAATTTTAAACGTATTACTTGAGGTCAAATGAGTTTCAGAAACCATCATTACATCAATTTGTTTACTTTTAAGAAAGTGTTCTAGTTCATTTTTATGTTGGCGAATGCCGTTTGCGTTCCAAAAACAAATTTTTAAACAATTCATGGCTTGTTAAGTACAGCTTGCAATAACATCGATTGCATTCTTAACATTTCCTGCATCATATTACCCATTGTGTTCGTAAAGTTTGTTACTGTTTGTACTAGTGTTTCCATGGTTTTTTCTAGACGACTTAAATAAGAAACTGGGGTCTCATCATTATTTGGCAAATCACCTTGCATTGGCATATGGTTTGATTTTAGGGCGTTAGCGTAGGATATTCTGTTATTACTAGGCTGCGGTACCTGAATGTTTTTAATATTATCTTGATGTGTTTCCTGAATTTGAGGTGGATTAGATTTCGGTCCAACCGAGCGCTTGACAATAGAGTAAACAGGACATCCTCTATAGTTGGCAGTGTGATTACCACCACAGTTGCTGCATTTTTTACATTAGGGTCGTTTTTAGACTTATCGCAGAGAGCTGTACCATGCAATTCTCCACATACAACGCAAACAGGGTTTAAATGGCAGTATGCCTTAGTGTGACCAAATTCTTGGCAGTTTAAACATTGCACGGGATCGTTCCTTTTGTGCGGCTCCTCTATAGTTATTTTCCTATACAGGATATATTTCAGGCTGTAAATGGGATGAGTTTTTTTTAAGCTTAACGTCGCCGGGTTCTAACTCCACTCGAAATAGTGGCTGGGGATTTTTTTCTCTATTTTTAATATTAACTACATTTTTAATTTTAAAGCCCTTCTCTTCTAAAAACGTTTTTATCTCACCTGGGTCTACGCATGAATCAATGCCCTTTATCACTACCTGAAGACCTTTACTGCTCTTCAGTTGGTATGTATAAAAGTTTTTTTTAGTGCTTCTAATTTAGTTATTACTTTACGAAAATCATCTTCACGATTAGCTTGTATTTTTGTTTCATTTATACTACCACGTTTTATTGCAGCTACATAAAAAGAATTTTCACCTATTACCGAGATCAAATTCTTTATTAAATCACTTGAGTTTTGCTCTCTAAGATATATCGGGGGTGGCTTAGAAGATTTTGTAACGTTTTGTGCTTCCGAGGATTCCACTTCCAAAATTGCAAACCGATTTTGAGAACTTATTCTATCTGCTGTATCCTCTTTTGGGACAGAAGCAACTGCAGAAGAGGTTAGGCTGCGACCCCGTTTTAGCACTGTTATGTACCTATCCATTCCAACTTGTGCTTGAGGCTTTTGACCGCTTTTCACCTGTGATACTGAGTTTTCCATCATGCCTGATTTGGGGATAATCTTTTCATCACTTGTTAAAATCGTTTCTGCCACTGAGGCACCGCTTGCAGGTTTTATATTTTTATTTGTATTAAAATCAACCGTATTATTAGATACCGAAGGTGATACAGAGTTTTCTATTGTGCCTGATTGGGGGTTAATATTTTTATCACTTGTTAAAATCGTTTCTGCCACTGAGGCACCGCTTGCAGGTTTTATATTTTTATTTGTATTAAAATCAACCGTATTATTAGACAAAGAAGGTGATACAGAGTTTTCTATTGTGCCTGATTGAGGGTTAATATTTGTATCACTTATTAAAATTGTTTTTGCCGTTGAGGCAATGCTTGAAGGTTTTATATTTGTTAGGGTAGCAACCGTATTATTAAATACAGAAGGTGAGAGGGATCGCGTACGAGTAATAGGTTTAGCCGTTAGGTATTTGCTATCATCGACTCTTTTTTTATTTCTGCATTTGTTTCGTTAACACTCACTGTGATATATGCATTTCTATTATTATGTTTAATTGTTTTTGCACTGTTTGCACTCATAAGTTTTTTTTTTTTTTTTACTGTTTACAGTTCTGCTCTTCTTATTTGTTATTGTTTATCAACACCGAGAATAAAAAATGTGTATGTTTATGTATGTATGTACATACATGTATTTTTTCTTTTATTTACTTTTTTTTTGTATACTTTATTTGTTCACGTTTTTATAAAAAAAAAATAAACCGTACGCCGAGCTTAGAAAACACGTCTATCCTCAACGAGCGCGACAGACTTTCATTTATTTCACTGGAAATCTCTCGAAGTTTCTCATTTATAATCCTGGAATTCTCTTGAATTTCAGCCAATATGGTAATTGAATTTTCCTTTACCATTTTTTCTACATTTCTTGAAGTTTCATCAAGAATAGCTCTGGAATTTTTATCCATTTTCTAGAAGTTTCATCCGAACTTTCTTTAATCATCAACACCATGCTTCTGGAATTATCGTCAATTTTTCTAGAAGTTTCATCAAGAATAGCTCTGGAATTTTCATCAATTTTTCTAGAACTTTCTTCCGACATTTTTTTCATTTTTGCCATCATAGCAGCAAACATTGTGTTTTAATCCATACTGCTAGCAACTGCACGTGTACATACCTCTATTTCTTCTTTATCCTCAAATTCGTGGCTACCATTGTCAATATTGCGTCGTTCGAATTCATTTATTAACCTCTACTGCAGCTCTGCTTTATTTCCTGCAGTTGGTAGATCTAACTTGCTCAACTCTTTCTTCAGCTGATCCACTTTAAGTTCTTCAAATTTCATTGCTGTCTATTTTTTTTTTATTTTATTTTTATTTTTTTTTTATTTTTTTTTTTTTTTAATTTATTTTATTTTTGCAATTTCACTTCTGACACCAATTGTTACGTTACTGCCTATTCAATAACGTTTTTGGTTTATTTCCATTATAATAAACCTCTTGAGTTCTTTTATTGTAACTTCAATAAAATAAATAAAACACTTTAAATACTTTACTTTTTAGATGTACTATAAACTATTCACGCCACTTTATTTAGAACTTAGTCAATTATACCACTTAAAATTTCGATGTACACACTTAAATAATCGCACTAATACTGATTATCGATGCCAACCTTCACGAGTATTTATACTCTGTTCGCTGAAATCTAGATGTCTCTAGAGCATTCTACTCGTCGAAATGTCTGTAACATTTTTGACATTTCTGGGCGAATCGAGATTTTATTATCTTACAGCGAATATCATTATGCATTAACACTGTGGCTGAATTTAAATTGATTTATACATCAATAAACTAAAGCATACTTTATGGGTTAAAGATAATCTCAACACTATTATGTTATACATTTATCTATAACAATAATAACATTACATTTGTTTTAGAAAATTCTGTACAGTGGGTTTACATTAAAAATATGCGAAACTTATACAATAACATTTAAAACTAATAAAATTACTAATAAGCTAAACTTATTCTTAACTAAAGTTACTTTCGTAACACTGCCCCTCACTTAAGCCTGTTCGTCCCGAATAGGCTCAGAATCACCTCTTCCATAAGGGGCTAATCGTTCCAAATTAACAACTTTCATTTTGGCCTTGGGCTCTTGTGTTTCTGTATTCGATATACAACGTCATTTAATTTCTTTATCACTTTATATGGCACATCCCAATTTGTCTGTAGTTTGGGAGATAATCCTTTCTTTCGTTGGGAATTAAAAAGCAAAACCAACAGGCCCTTCTTGAATCGTTCAGAGTTTACCGCCCAATCATAACTGGACAAATTAGTGCTCACACGTTCGAACCTACGAGGTTCGTAAGGACTTTTCCACTCCAAGGAAGATACCTCATTATCTTCCTGTACATTAAGTGCACCAGAGTTGCACAGCTGGAGCGGCGCACAACTTCTTTTTGTTGTTCCCCTGGCTGCCACACACTTTTTGCAGCTTAATATCCAGTCTTTCACGGCTTGTTTACATCCCACCCAGTAGAAACGTTCCTTCAACCATTCTACGGTTTTCCTTACACTTTGGTGATATTCACTAGTGCCGTGATAAATTTTCCGCACCACTTCACATAGCTTAGTAGACGGCACAACCATTAGGCTTTTAACTTCCTAGCCATCGGCGCTCTACCATGTTCGGTATAGGCAACCATTTGCCAGTGGACCATCCCATGCAATTTCTTCAGAAGTTAGTCTTCTACCTGCCATTTTGTCCCCCATAATCTTAGCCAATACAGGATCACTTCTTTGCGCCGTTATCCAGTCTTTACTGGGCTCTACCTGTAATGAGCAAGCCTCACTGATGCTTTTCCTTATATCGGACTCCGTATAATGCCTATCCTCCAATTTATTTAGCTGTCTTACATAAGCAACCGCTTTTTCACGTTTATCAACTTTTCTGCGAGCTGACGATTTCGGACGAGTACAAGCGTGAGTCTGTACCACACGAGCCTCGGTTTCATACCCAACATCAAGGGGTATTTCAACATCACCCAAATACTTCGTCTACAATGTCAGCCACAAGAAACTTATGAAAAGTGACTATATCAGCAATGCTTAACACCACACGTGTTTTGCCATAAACAGTCGCAGGCTCACCTGTAGCTGTTCGCAAGCTCACTCCGCTTAGTGGTTCGACAACTCCTCTCACCAAGTCAGGCCTTATAATTGAAAATCCTGCACCAGTGTCGATTGTCAAAATGCGCTTTTCGCCATCGATGTAACCACATGTTGTAACACTTCTATTCTCCTCCGATTAGCTTCAGGCACGGAGGAGCTTATATGCATCCAAGAACCATTGTTGTATAGAGACAGGGTTTGCGGACTCAGATTAGACGGTTACAGTACTCTGTACGCAGCCGATCAAGGTAAGACCAGAGCTTGTGTTATGGTCAAAAACATCCTTAAAGCTTTCATTCTTTCTGATTTTAGCGATAAGGACACATGCACTGTCGCAGTAGAGTGCAAAACCAGTACAGTCTGGTTTATGAGCTGCTACATGGCACACGACCAGGGTGCTAACCCTCCAAACACCACAACCAGGAAGGCGATGTCGCACGCTAAAAGGCACAACATCCCCCTAGTAATATGTGCAGATGCGAATGCACACCATACCGTCTGGGGCAGCTCGGATGTCAATCCACGAGGTGAGTCGCTTTTGGACTTCATAGTAGAAAATGAACTAACAGTAGTTAATAGGGGTAGTGAGCCCACCTTTATTGTGACTAACAGAAGGGAGGTTCTTGATATTACGCTTATTAGTGATAAGTTCGCAGATATGATTAGCGATTGGAACGTGTCTAAGGACTGTTCCTTCTCTGATCACATGTATGTTGATTTCAATTTTTCCTTTAGAGTTGATTCAGTTAAACCCTACACGAACAGAAGAAGGACTAACTGGTCTATCTATGCGAGTGTACTCGGCGACAAGTTGCCTATGTGCCCAGTTCTCATAGACAGTGTGTCCATGCTCGACTCCGCAGTGGAGTCATTGACCGGTGCCTTAATGGAGGCAACAAACGAAGCCTGTAAAATAATGGACAGGAGGGGCAAAGCTAAGCCCATATGGTGGAATGCGGAAATTGCTGAAAAACGCAAGGAAAGCAGGAAGCTCTTTAATGAGGCAAAACGTAATGGTGTTTGGAACAATTACAAGTCCTCAGTTAATGAATTCAAGAATCTTATAAGGAAGGCCAAGAGACAGTCATGGAGGAAATTCTGCAGTGACGTGGAAAACTCCTCGGAGACAAGTCGGCTTCGTAAGATTTTATCCTATAATCCAGCTATTCCATCATTTATACGGAAGATGGATGGATCCTGCACCACAAACAGTCGGGACACCCTTGAGGTCCTGATGAATACACACTTCCCTGGTTGCACTGATGATGTGCCTAGGGAGGAAACTTTTAGCGGCGCTCGGGATATCTCTAATATTCCGATAACTCGCCATCGTGTGGAATGGGCGGTCAAAAGCTTCCATCCCTTTAAATCTCCAGGCCCGGATGGCATTATCCCAGCGGACCTACAAAATAACCTGGGAATATTGATGCCATGGCTCTTGGCAATATTTAGAGCCTGCCTGAGTCTCTCACATGTCCCAGCAACGTGGACATCATATAAGATCGTCTTCATCCCCAAGAGTGGGAAGACATCTCACACTATGGCTAAAGACTTTAGACCAATTAGTCTATCCTCCTTTCTACTGAAAACACTGGAGAGGATTTTGGATATTCACATTAGATCATCATTAGGACCCAATTCCCTGTCACCGGCTCAGCACGCCTACACGAAGGGAAGGTCCACTGAAACTGCGCTTCACTCATTGGTGGGCCACATAGAGAGATCCCTGCATTACAAGGAATTTGCTTTAGTGGCATTCCTGGATATTGAGGGCGCTTTCAACAATGTTAAACCTGAATCGGTTATTAACGCTATGAGACATTTGGAGATCGACCCAGCGATCATTCAATTTGTCAGCAGTATCTTGCACTTCAGGCGTATCGAATCCAACTTGGGCGCCTCGAACATTTCAAAGGTTGCGACTAGGGGCACCCCGCAAGGTGGTGTACTGTCACCTTTACTTTGGAATCTGAATATAAATACCCTACTCAGAGCCATGGAAAGGACGTGCTGCAGAACGGTCGCATATGCGGATGACGTTGCAGTTGTGGCTATGGGTAAAGATCCCAGACTTTTGTCTGAACTAATGGAGTCCGCACTGGACGTCCTAACAAAATGGTGCCAGGGATGTGGACTGGATGTAAATCCCGCCAAAACAGAACTGGTACTTTTCACAAGGAGATACAAAATTCCCAAATTTAATACCCCGAGGATAAAAGGGGTGTCACTGGAACTGTCTGTCAGCGCCAAGTATCTTGGGCTAATATTGGACAGTAAACTGAACTGGAGGATGAACACCAGCTCCAGGACTAATAAAGCGGCTACTGCATTATATTGCTGCAAAAGGGCCATTGGCCTAAACTGGGGAATTAACCCGAGGAATGTATACTGGCTATACGAATGTGTCATTAAACCCATTCTCTTCTACGGGGCAGCTGTTTGGTGGCCGGCGCTCAAGGCGAAGAGTCATCAATCCAGGTTTGAACGTACAATGAGAATGGTGGCGATAGCGGTAACAGGTGCCATTAGAACAACCCCCTCTAAGGCATTGTTTACGATTCTAAACTGGTTACCACCAGACATTTTGGCGAAAAGGTTAGCTGCGAACGCGGCGGTAAGACTAAGGGCCACCGGAGCATGGAGAGATTATAATATCGGACATGCTAACATTCTGAATGATATTAATTGGCACATGGATGTTGATTATGTCACACCCGAGCCAATCTTTGATCCTGGCTTCACGGTAAGCATTATGGATAACGTGGTCCACTATGATGACCTGCAAATCCCCGCGAATACGATTCGAATCTTCACGGACGGGTCTAAAACACTGTATGGTGTCGGTTCTGGCATATACTCCGAGCAGCTAAACTGGAGCATTCCTATAAGGCTGCCGGACCACTGCAGTGTAATCCAGGCCGAGATAATGGCCATCCACACAGCCGCGAAACGCATCCGGTACGGTGAAATATCTGGAAGGGATATTCACATTATTACCGATAGCAAGGCGGCCATAAGATCCCTGGAGAATGTGTTCATCACATCGAGAATTGTCCGAGAATGCCGGATGTCTCTGGAGGAGATAGCGAGACATTCACTGGTCACCCTTAATTGGGTCCCCGGACACGGGGACATACATGGGAACTGCATGGCGGATTCGTTGGCGCATGCAGGTACCACCTTGAATCGGGACGGTTCCACATATGTAGGTGCTTCACTCCCAAGGTGTAAGCAACTTATAGCGCATAAGTTTCATCTTATCGCCAGTCAGAGGTGGCACGATGAAACCACCTGTGGGGAAACCAGGAAAATCTGGCCCATCATAGATGAAAAAAGGACACGGCGGGCATTACAGCTGTCCAGACATCATCTAAGAAACCTAACTGCGGTTATAACTGGCCACTGGCCAATTGGGAGGCACGCCCAGAGGCTGGGGCTCCCTTATAACGACTTGTGCAGAAGTTGCGGCGATGAGGAGGAGGAAGAGTCAACGGAACATCTTCTCTGTAACTGCCCGGCTTTCGGAGACTTAAGACTCAAAATGTTTGGTCGAAGAACCCTTGGGGACAAAACTTGTCTCTCTGATGTTGACGTAAATAGGATCCACTCCTTTATTGAATCGACCGGTTGGCTGCATGGGAATACTAGCAGCCAGATTTCATAGGACCCATGGGAGACGGCGTGATATGGTAACACAACGGGAACTAAGCAATGGACCCACGTGAGCTGTGCTTGATCACGGCTGCCAATGGAACCTAACCTAACCTAACACTTCTATTGCTCTTTTGCACTACCAAATTTATTGTCACAGGACTCGCTTAACGGCTTATTGGCGATGAAGCTATCTGTTCGCTGACATCTAGATGTCTCTAGAGTATTCTACTCGTCGAAATCTCTGTAACATTATCGACATTTCTGGGCGAATCGAGATTTTATTATCTTACAGCGAATATCATTATGCATTAACACTGTGGCTGAATTTAAATTGATTTATACATCAATAAACTAAAGCATACTTTATGGGTTAAAGATAATCTCAACACTATTATGTTATACATTTATCTATAACAATCATAACATTACATTTGTACTAGAAAATTCTGTACAGTGGGTTTACATTAACAATATGCGAAACTTATACAATAACATTTTAAACTAATAAAATTACTAATAAACTTAACTTATTCTTAACTAAAGTTACTTTCGTAACAATATTTACTTGGTATTTTTAATTTATTTTATTTTTTTTTTCACAAATCCTTAAAACTTTCCTGTTTCACTTTTAAATAAACAATTAATAGTGGACAACATCGGGGCTACCAATGTGTAATACTGTAAACTATAGCAGTTGTTGGCAGCATTGCATGTTAATTTGTCTAATATGGTCCATACTACAGTACATTGGACCATGTTGTAAGTAGTCCATTTAAGCCACAATGGACCACGTAGTCCAATATTATCTGCAGGGTATAAATGCATTTGTACGCAAGCAGATGTGATGGGAAAAAAACTCTACAGTAGTGTTGGTCATTTCAGCATAAGTTACATATACTGCACAGGTTAGCGAGAACGTATATTCTTCAGAGCGAAGAAATAACAAAAATAAATTCGAAGCATGCGCAATGACAGTCAAGGTTTCTTTTCTCATCTTTTGACTAAAACAGATTTTCTGTTAACGGTGATATCAGGCCACTTGTTGTATGTGCCGCTTTTTTCTGTTGTAAAATCAACAACGGAATGAGGGTTGTTACTAACTGAAAAGGCATTCATAGGTGTTGTAAGCGTAAATACGCGAATAAGTGTAAGAATGCAAATATGTACACAATATGAAAAACATGCTAAACACCATGCGCAATTAAAAGGTACAGTTGCATGGTCTGATATATTGGGTGAGGGAAAAAGTTCGTGGCGTGAACATTCAAAAATAAATATGTAGCAAACGCAATTAAAGGGTACAGTTGCATGGCCTGCTATATTGATTGAGAGTAAAATTCGGAATTTAAATAGCTAGAAATAAACATTTTTCTTAAATCCGTAACAAATCAATGTCTGTGATGATTGGTTTGAACAGGCAGGAATTAGGAGCGATTAGGTTCACAAAAAAATGTGATGTCCAACGTGTGGTTCGACCCACGAGGCCGGGCACATATAAAAAATATATACATATATATGTATGAATACATGGGGCACGACCCACGAAGCCGGGCACTACTTAAACTGAACTGTGACTATCAGACACCATGCCTATGCACGAATATCGGAGCCGTGATATTTCCCGATATAGTTGCCTTTCAGGTCCTCAAGGTCATATAGCACATTTTCTAATTTTCCCCTAATTCTGCACTTCAAAAATTTAGGGTTAAACTTGGCGTTAATACCCTTTGTAAAATCGCTTTTGGAGTGCTTACTGCGGAAAACCTTTTGGCCTATTAGGAAATTTACGAATCTGGTGGTATAGGTTCTACAAGCCTTTTAATGTGCAATATTCAGATTAAGACTACCATTTTCATGTATATCCTGAAGCTTGTCGGAACGGTGTACAATCGTATCATCGGTTACCATATTCAAGGTTTCCAGAATGTGGTATGAGGATCCGTGTAGGATCATGTTTTGCCCAAACGTGGCAAAATAAGTTGTGCATTGACTTGTTGCATGTAAATCGCTACGTAATACTGTCAGTATTTTATGGATATTTCGATCCCAATTCGTGTGGTCAGGGTCATCCTTAAAAAAATATCGTATTATAGAAATGATTTACATATTCGCGCGGTCAGAAGCATTAGCATGGGGATAATAGAAACTGGTGGTAATATGCGTGATGCCATATTCATGGAAAAATTCTTTTATTTTCTCTGACGTAAACTGTTTCGCGTTGTCACTATTGACATACTGCGCCACACCGTAAGTGCAAAAATCTGGAAAAAATCTATTACATTACTTGACGTTGCGGATCGTAAGGGCTTCAAAAATAAAAATTTCGTGAGATGGTCAATTAGCATAAATGACTGGCGATTTCTCGACATTGTGCATGGATAAGCACCTAAGAAATCGCAATATAGCCTTTGGGACGGGCGATTGGATAGGGTTTGATTTCCCATAGATGGGCGTGACGCATGGTTAGTGGATTTTATCATTCTACACTCATCGCAGTTACTTACGAATAACAAAAATACTTTTGCCTGATGACAACCTTCGCCGTGAGCCGATTTTATTACCTCATCTGCCAAAGTTCCAGGTAACCACAATCTCCAGAGGTCTTGCTCTGTATCATTTCCGTTGCGAAATTTAACTCGCTTGTATACGTAATTTTTTAATAAACGTGCGGTATCACTTTGCCGTACTATGAAAGGACTAACTTGACTTGGTGTTTTCGGTAATGGGACATTCACCATTGCTTCCACCTTTTCAGGGTCAACTATCAGTTCGCCACCTCCAATACGATACCCAAGGTACTTTATTTCGCGTTGGCAATTTTTTTTAAATTTTTTTTTACATTGATCGTAAGACCGGCAGATTTGAGACACTGTGCAGCTTCGCCTAATAAACGCATATGACTATCGAAGTCCGAACTACAGACGAGAAGGTCGCCTAAATATACAAGAAAATTGTCACGTAATTTGGACGGGTTGACTTTGTCCATCAGGCGCTCATCGTCTGAGGCCCGTCGCAAACGCCAAAAGGCATGACCCTATATTGATATAAGGCCCAACCTGTCGCGGCAAAAGCGGTATTTTGCTTATAGCTCTCCGACAACTTGATCTGGTGAAACGCGTCCCTTAAATCTATACCGTTGATGTAGTGGGTATGTTTAAGACGACAAAGCAACCCATTAATGTGGGGTAGCGGATAAGAATCTTGCTTGGTCAGTTCGTTTAATTTCCGGCAGTCTACACACAGTCTTATTTTACCTGGCTTACGCACAGCAACAATGGGACGCCTAAAGCCAATAACCTATCAAGTTCCTCAAATATTTCGGCCTGCTTGGGAGGATATAAGGAGTAATGTTTCGACTAAACTGGCGTAGCGTCTCCCGTGTCAATATGGTTTTCTAAAAGCTGAGTGCTGCCAAGCCCTAGTTTCTCGTATGAGGGGAAATTTAAAATAACGTTTTCAAGTTGCAGTTTTTGCCCTGGAGAAAGATCTGTAATATCACAATTTTTATTAAGTTATGTTTTAATAATATTATGGTGTAGAAAGGCCAGAGCAAATTTCGCATCCCAAATTTTCCATTTACGGATATATTCCTATTCTTATAATTTTTTTTCATATGAAACCCCTAAAATAATTTAGCAACATTTTGCTATCTTTGATTATACACTCGTTCTTATTTTAATAATGGTTCACCATGTATATTGTATATCATGTATATTTTTATACATGATGGTAGAAAAAGATATATGTATATTTAAAAAAAAAAACTTGTATTGGAAGTAGAAAAGAAAACTTGCATGAGCTATGGAAGAGAAAAGCTTTTATTTGCATACATATTACAATCTTCATTATCTACGAAAAGCGAGGCGACAAAGTTGACAATATCATAAACCACGTTCTTTTAAAACCGAACTTTCGAGGTGATTACATATAGTAATTTTTCAGCAAAAATTAATTCAAAGAAAAGAAGAAAAAAAAAGTAGTTGTTAAGAAAAGAGACTTATTTTATTAAAATTAAAGTGTTTTGCAAGTGAGACAACTAATTGCAATAGTGATAACGAGGAAAAGCACAGTGTTAATTAATTACTTGACGCTCCAAACTTTACCGAGACGAGTCAAGGTAAGAATTTTTGGACTTTAAACCCTTTATGACTATTATAAGTTTGTAAAAGAAATAATCCTCTGGATTCCAGGAATCTGACCCGGGGAATAGTAGTCTTAGCGACCATTTGTCGCTTTCCACTGGTCCGGGTTTTTCTTAGTTTTGGTAGCGGAGCTGCCTCCTACCACGTTCATCATTACACATTACCATACTAAAACTTTAAGAACAAGGCATTAAACTGCTACCACCATATTCAAAGACTCCACTAAGCGGAAACATATGTGTTTAAAAATCGATCAAATCCAAGTGTGTTGTGCTCGAAAATCTTCCTTCAAACGCTAAATAGAAATTGTGAAATTGTATTTAAAAGTCTGCTACAATCTAGCGTGCAAGTCAACATAACCCCCTTACATTTTTTTTTTAAGATTTTGTCAAATTTTACTAACCTTAAAAGAAACCTAACAGCAATTGTTGAGCGTAAAAGAAATTTACCATAATTACACAGTACAACACATGATTTGCCAACTCAATTCTGTGAACTGTATGTGAAATTAGACCCAAAAAGAAGAATTTCTGCATCATTCGTTTTGTCTTCTTACCTGCGATTTGAAGTTAGTATCGATTTGAAGTTAGTACTATCGTATAGGGGAATTTATCACGTTTTAGGCCCTGTTGTTTGACATAGCTCGACAACCCCTAGCCCAATTTAGTTGAAATAAATTTTAAAAAATTAAGAATTACAATTCCCTTAATCTGTTTATATATTGTTTTCCTATACAAGTAACACTTTCGAAGTTAAAAATGAATGTATGAAGGGAAAAAATTATTTTTTGCCTAAAAATTTTAATTTGTTTTTTTAAAAATACATAAAAAATCCAAAATGGAAAAAAGTTTCAAGTCTAGTTATTTTTTCGCAAAGTCACATAACCTATGAGCAAAATGAGACAAAGATCATAAAAATCGATGCACGCGTTTCGCTTTTATTCGCAATTGAGTAAAGGTATGAATTTCAAAAATCAGTTATAGCCACCACCCTTAAAATAAAAATAAAAATATAAATTAAAAAATTAACATGCAAAAAAAAACTTTATTTATAAAAACTTAATGAAAATAAAATAATATGCAATTAATACGCAATTATAATATGCATAAAAACAAAATTTAGAACATTTTTTCAATTATTGGCAATATCCATCCTTGTAGAAGTTGACGCTTGTGGTTCTGATGATCTTGTTTTCTTCGTAGGTTGTTCATATTCATGGTCTGAGTCAGCTTGGCGTTGTCGGTATGATGTTGCGCTGACATTTTGCTGTGTGAGTTTTCTTCTCTTCAAAATTGATGTCAGCCATTCGGAGTCGTGTTGTGATAGTCCCAGCTTGGCCACAATGTAATCCATTTCGATTTGTGGTAGCGGTTGTGGTGCACTATTTTCAATATCGGGTATCCAATCAGCATCATCCAAATCGGTCGGATTGGTGAAAACGGTTTCGGCTAGCAGGGACACAGTATCCGCACTCGGAGGTTTAGGTGCATCGGTATCAGCAGGGCGTTGCACTAGAAGTGTGGCAGTAAATGCAGCAGTGTATACTTTTGTTTTCAATTGTTGTCTGTTTAATCCAGGACGAAAATTTATGCATGCATAGCACCTGGATTCATCATGTCCAGTTGTGTCTTCCACCCAAATTACTGGCTTCATAAAAGATAACTTTCTACTTTTTCCGTGAATCCATTTTAGAAGGGTAGTATAACAACTGTTGCACACTGTGTTCGGCGTAAAATTTGCACCACTTAAATCTGCTTCATCGAAATAATTACAATACGCGGTTTTGAATTGCTCAGTAAACAAATTTTTTCGATCTTTTTTCTGTATTTTTCGGACGATATGACCACAAACGTAACAATATTCATCCAAATATGGGCACTTGTTGTTTTCCATATTGATATATTTTATGTTTTGTTGTTATTCACTTTTAAAAAACTGGAGAAAAATCACTTTTACTGTTCGCGTTCGTCGGCACTGGCTGAATGCCAAAAATCGATCAATGCACACCTATAAATACTACGTATTTTTGAATATTTTACTGACAGGTACTTATAAATGGGCGCATATTTTAAGGGCGGCTGGCTATATACCTGATTCAGCACTTGTACGTTTCAAACTGTGCAAAACTTTCCAAATAATGACCACCCTTAAATGTGGGTGCAATTTCTGTAAAAAAATCATATAGGTAGCCACCGGAAAAACCCAAATAATAAAAAGGTCCACTTTCCGTTTAATTGTCCACGTACATTTATTACCGCAATCATAAAAATCAAATAACCTTTTGTTTAATCCTTTTTTTACAATTCTCAGAATCATGAAAAAGGTGTCAATGTTTTCTCCAAAAAATGTTGTGCATATCTCGAGCAAATTTTTGAAATTCATACATTTACTCAATTGCGAATAAAAGCGAAACGCGTGCATCGATTTTTATGATCTTTGTCTCATAGGTTATGTGACTTTGCGAAAAAATAACTAGACTTGAAACTTTTTTCCATTTTGCATTTTTTATGTATTTTTAAAAAAAAAAATTTAAATTTTTAGGCAAAAAATAATTTTTTCCCTTCATACATTCATTTTTAACTTCGAAAGTGTTACTTGTATAGGAAAACAATATATGAACAGATTAAGGGAATTGTAATTCTTAATTTTTTAAAATTTATTTCAACTAAATTGGGCTAGTGGTTGTCGAGCTATGTCAAACAACAGGGCCTAAAACGTGATAAATTCCCCTATACGATAGTACTAACTTCAAATCGATACTAACTTCAAATCGCAGGTAAGAAGACAAAACGAATGATGCAGAAATTCTTCTTTTTGGGTCTAATTTCACATACAGTTCACAGAATTGAGTTGGCAATCAATTAACTGAAAAATGTTGTACTGTGTTATTAACAATTAAATACTCACACTTATAAAAAAAAATTATAAAATTTTTATACATAATAATTCTACCCCCACCGTTTACTTCATGATTGGTATCGAATCCAATCTTAAATAATCACGAAAATAAACATCGTAGTTCTATTTTCTCATTAAACCTCAAATCATTAAACACTAATCTTATTAATACGTTTATTATTATTTTTTATTACAAATTTATATTGCTTATATAATTATCAAAATTTCTGTAACTTTTCATAATGACTTCGTATAGCTGCTAACTAACCTAATTATACCCCTACCCAATAGTTATTTGTATCTAACCATATTAATTATATACATACATTTTTATGTCTATTTGTATATTTTAACATTATCCCCTTATTATTCTTTATATTCCTATTGAAGAATGGAAATTTCTTAAATCAGAAAAAAAAACCCTATATATGTTTATAATTTGTTTCGTTTTTTTTAAATATTATTTAGTTAATATTTCCCGTTAATATTCTGCTTATAGTTTTATGGTAAAAATCAAAATTTCAAGGTAGTAATTAAGAGTATAACACATAAAGAGAAGAAAAAAAAAATCATTATTATAACAACAGCAACAACCACCTTTATCATCTTGCTGGAGGCCTTCATGCAGCGATGGATTCTCTGATAAATTATTTTAAGTTGTTTTCTTTCTTTTTTTTCTTTATTAATTATATGTTAAACTGATCAATAACTTTTATTCTCTTAAAATTTTGTTCCATTCTCAAAGAAATATTTTTTTTATTGACAAAGAATTAAGTTGAAAAAAAAAATTAACACAATGAAATTAAAATTTAAGAGTAATATTTAAATATTTAGAAAAAAAAAATATTTATTTGGGAATAACATAAGTATCAAACAAAATGCTTTTAATCGATTTTTTTTTCTTTGTTTGGAATTTTTTTATTTATATTATTTCTGTACACCCGAGAAATATAATTTGTGTCCTATATGCATATATTATATAGAATGTACAATATTTGTAATAAGAAAAAAAAAACAAAAAAATAAATTTGGATTGAAATAAAAGATTTTTTTTGTGAAAAAAATGCATTAAGTTCGATAAACTGTAAAATTTAGTGGTCTGGTTAAAAGGTAAAGTATGTTAGGGGTTTCATCAATATATGTATATAGGCCAATTGGAAACCAAAGGATGGGAGGGTTTAGAGGCAAAGAACCATAACAACTGGGTTCTAGGAAGAAAAAAGAAAAAAAAAAAATGAAATGGAAGTATAACTTCTACTAGGGAAGAAGGTATTTAGGTTTAAATTAATGCAGGGCATAGTTATGAAAACGCACGTGATATTTTTTTTGTGCATGTAAGGTCGATTAGCGAATCAAGCTCCCCGCCCATATCTCCCGAGACTAGCTAGCTAGCAGAGTACGTGCGTAAAGATTCCAAATTGAACCTAGGGTATTGTAACCAATTTTTTTTTTTTTTCTTCGAAAGGTCTGTTTCCATATAACATCCATGAAACCACCCGAAACATCCCGTCACAGATCATGAAAAATTAATTCGGGTTTTTTATTTCCCTTTCCAAAAGTCTTCGCCCAGGTAGGCTACTTGGGACAAAGTTGGCACTATATAAAACATGATTGATTTAGTAACTGCTTTAAAAGTTACTGCAAATGTGCAGTGACCTAAAATTTCGACTTAAAATTTTTCGATCCATTTGTGGTTGATATGCATGAACGAAATTTGTCAAATTGAATGTTATAATTTGCCAAAAATTCTAAGCTTCCCTTACCCAAGACTGTCACATTTGCACCTGAGTCCAAAAGACATCATAATTCGGTATCAAAAAATCTTAATCCTAGAATATGGTCTTCCATCATCGGCAGTTGTCAAGCAAGTGCTTTCTAATATTTTTCAATACGCTGTTTTGAAATGGCAGGTTCAAAAGATGGTTGTACGTTCGGTGGTTTGGGTGGTCCGGAAAGTAAAGCCCTCTGTGAAGGTTTACCCTCAGTATTCAAATTAAACTCGGCTTTTATTTCGAGGAACGAGCATCCTCGGTCGCCACTCCCTCCGACGCCTGTTTCCCTGGTGTGGATTTTTACACTCTGGTGTCGTAAAACCCCTTTGTCCACATTTGAAACAGAAAAGAGATCGAGTCTTTTCCTGACAATAAATATAGATATGGCCTTAGTTTAAACAGTTCCAGCATATAGTTCGGGAATAATCCCCCTTGACATAAGGTCTTCCTATATTTAAAGCCTCTACTTGCGGGGCAAATGCGTCCTCAGAGTAGTCAACAAGTATGGGATCAGTCGAATCAATGGAAACTTCATCCACTTGACGGGTTAGATTTATCGGATATTTTAAAATACTATTTTCCCTCAAGGATTTCTCAGCCTCCCTGAGCAAATCACGATATGAATCTAAATCATCGGGTCTTGAAACAAAAGTTATATTCAACAATTCGGTCTAACATTTTTTCTAATTATTTTAATAAGGGCGTTATCGTCCATAGGGTTTCCCATTTCAAATTCAATTTAACTATGGTTGAAAGAAAGTTATCGTAGCTTTCTTTCGGAAGCTGTTTTCGGGACGAAATTTTCATTAGGATGTCGAAATCACTCTTCAACGCGCCGAATTGTCTGGTAATTGCCCTTTTTAATAACGGATATGTTGCCCTAGGGTTTTGTTTGATGTACATCCTAAGCCAAGTTTCTGCCTTGCCCTTTAAAAAGATATGGAAATTCGCCATTAAGTAGTCCAATGAACATTGACTACGCTCAGTGAGAGTATCTATTTTAAATAAGAAGTCAGAAACGTCCTCTTAACCGCTAAACGAGACGTTCCAGTGTTTTAATTTTATAAACATGGATGCCGAAGAAGCATTTGCGTTCATATTGGAACTTTGGGAATTAATTCGCGGAGACTCGTTTATCGCCCTTGAACTTCTGGACTGTCCCAGATCCCTCCTGATCTCGTTCAGTTCCCGCCAGAACTCCTCCTGAGTGCTCCTCTTGGCGTCTCTTACGTAGTTAATCAACGCGTCCATGTTATCCGTGTCTGACGACTGAGCGCCATCCTCATGCGAGGGTGGAAGACCCGTACTGTCCCTTGTGGCCATAATTAAATTCTAGTTTAAGATGGGCTGGTTGCCAATAAAACCGTTTGGATGTACCAAATTCCGCAGATTTTCCGTTGTGAAATCAGAGAGAGATCTCGAGTATCTCGCAATTCGAAACTTCCCTGTCGTTAAGACTTCTGTCTAATTGAGCACTAGAATTTAGTGATCTCGGAACCGAGGATGTCCTTACCGCACTTATACTTGTGTCTGACCGCGAAGTCCCTAAACTGACTGTACTACACGACCTTTGACCTACCGAAATTCGACCGCGACCTCTAACCTCTGTGATGGGTTTTATATTCCGTGCTCGCACAAAAGTCCTACCTCTCACACTAGATGATGCCTGATTGACGTTGGTATTAAGCGTAACCGATTTAGTTTTATCTGTGCCAGATCGCGTGCTATATTTATGCATAATGCACCAATCCACTAGAGGATAGAACACGCGCTACTTAGCAAAAGTTAATCAAATTAATTTTGAATCTAAAGAAAAAATTTCAACTAAGGCAAATGTTCACAGTATTCGAGGACGCGAGTGGAATGAAACAAATGAGCAAAAAAACGTTCAATTTTATTAATTAAATTATTTCAGGATAGTTGTCCCTTTTTCACCACGTTGTATTCATTCCTTTTTTCTGCCGAACCCTGCGCAAGTGTAAACCGTCGAACCTTACTTATCACTCACTAAAACCCAACTGCCCAAAATCAACTCGCCCACTGCACAACATCAACTGCCCTTATGCATGCGTAATTCTAAAGGCCCAACCATAATATGCATGAAGTCGCTTAAGTCAACTTAAGCAACTGTGCGAATACATATAAAACATATGTGGCCAACTTTTCGTTTCATTAAGTACAAAGTGCCAAACTGAACGCACATTCCGTACGGAATCAGATGTTTGTGCATTATTAAAAAAAAAATAATGAAAATGAATATAGAAAAATAAGAACAGAAAAAGAGGAAGTTTACATTTTTTAATTTTGTATCCATTATTTATTAAAAAGTATGCACAACAAACACCATTGTTTTCCTTTTAAAAAATTAAAACATGTTTAATTTGAAGTACTCGCAAGAAAACAAAATATTGCGTAAATATGCAACATGGATCTTAAGTTTATGTAAGCAGATTATGGCCACCTAAAAGTGTTCTTTAATTTGCTTATGCATTTAACAGACTTTTCGTTCATTTTTGACAGTCCCTTAAGCTAACTTATGCATATTATGGATGGGCCTTAAATTTAAATACGCTTTTCATTAAAAAAAAGTCAGTTTTTCTCTTTCTTTATTTGTCATTCCATCGTTCATCCCTTATGTTATTGTTGGCATGGGAGAGATAGTACACATGTATAGGCGTATGTATGTATTTGTACGCAATCAGATGTGATGGGAAAAAAACTCTACAGTAGTGTGGGTCATTTCAGTATAAGTTACATACGCTCAGCGTTGCTATATGTATATACTTTTTAAAAAACTTCTTATATCTGAAAAAAAAACTTTTTTTTTCAAGAAAAAACTAGTTTTTACAAAAGTGCCAACATTTTTAAAGAAAACACAAAAATTTATATGGAATTCATTTTGTTTAAAAATGAAATAAAAAATACGCATGGCCTAATATATTGGGTGAGAGTAAAATTCGGGAATTGCAAGGATAGAAAAAACATTTTTTTAAAATCCGTAACACCCAAACTTTAATATTTGCGGAAGATACAGCTTTTATAAACGTACACGAAGACTATCAAGATGTATCTCGCTACTTACAGAATCATATATTTGAACTGGAAAAGTGGTTAAAACAATGCAGGATAAAGATCAACGAGCAATAATGCGTACACATAGCAGTCACATTGCGTTGGAAAACATGCCCCCTATTAAAATTAATAATCCAATTATACCCCAACACTCGCATGTAAAATACCTCGGTGTACATCTAGATCGGCGTTTAATGTGGAAATGGCACATAGAAACAAAATTAACTCAAATGAAACTAAAAGCAATTAAAATTAATTGGCTTATTGGAAGAAATTCTGCTCTTAGTCTCGATTGCAAACTTCTACTTTTCAACTCTATCTTAAAGCCAATTTTGTTCTACGGTATTTAGTTTTGGGGCACTGGTTTGATAACAAATTTTTTTTTCTGGGATTGGCAGGAAATTTGATGTATTTAAATAAATAATTAAAAAAAAATAGAATATGGGAATTTTTGCTTCTAATTTTACTTTTTAAACATGAAAATAATGTTAATAATATATGATGACATTATATATTATGTCATCGCACTGACGACATGATATATTATGGCAGTTTGTCATCTCAATGATGACATTCTATATTATGTCATCACACTGATGACAGTTTGTCATCGCACTGATGCCAAAATACATCAGCAGTAGGACTCCTTTTCTATTAGTGTACACAAAATTTGGCATCGAATTGATGTTACTGTAGCCATAGCGTTGATGACACATAATATATGACAACATTTTGGGATGACGTTCGTCATTGGATTGATGTCACTTTTTGCCTCATTGATGCCGTTTGTAATAACATTGATGTCACAATTCTGATGTTAGGGCATCATCAATACGAAGATGCATTTTTTCTATGAGTGTATAGAAATGTAAAATCGTATATATTTATTTTTTTTATGTTTAAACAAAACCAGTTAACAGTGCATTTCGTTCATTTAAGATGTCGCTGACTATTTCAATCTACAACTAAAAATTTTTATCAGATCTAGCTTTCGCGATATATTGTTATATCAAAAATAAAGGCACTTGCATGATATATATTAGCATAACTTGAAAAGACTTTGCTCTATTCAGTAAAATTAAAAATTATTTCTAAATCTGCAAAGTAGTATTCCAAAGCAACTTAGGCCTTTTTCATTGAAATTGGTGCACAAGTTTTAAGTTTATTTATAAGTAAGTGACAAAACAAAACTAGTAAAAATTTTAATTTCCATACAAAAATTTTAATTTATAAGCACAAGTTCAAAAGTTTTACAGTATATCCATTAGGGAGATCGAACGGTTATTATTCGACCGGTTTTAACCGGTTATTTAAGCTTTGCCCAAGTCGATTATTTTAAAATGTCCACTTTTCGAATATCGAATAAACCGGTTATTTTGGTATAATAAACCGGTTATTTTAGTAATGTATAATTTATATACATTTTCCTTATTCTTGTTGTAGATGCACCCGTAATTTAAGTATTTTCTAATTGATAATTGGCCAAACTTAAACTTTTTATAAAGAATGTCAAAACAAAATGTAACATAGGTCAAAAAACATTATGAACACTGTAAATACAAATCGCTTATAAAAGCGTGTGTTCTTGTAGAAAAAAAAACCCAAAAACTATTCAAATACTACAAAAACGTGTGCAGTTAAAAAGTAAATAGTAATTTGTGCAAGAGCATTCTAAATATTAAATATATTTTTATATAAAGGTTATGTCTAGATATTTTTCGAACGCGATTTAAAAGACAAAGATAGTTGCCTGAAGTGCCTAAAAAGTAGAAAGGGTTCTTCCATGTCACGACTTATTAATCACCTTTAATTAGTATACATGCTTGACATTAATGTGATCCAAATGAAACTTAGCTGCGTTCGAAGTAGTTCTAAGGAGACGACAAATAATACTTTACTAAAATACGCTGCAAAAAATTAATCATTGGGTGAACTATTAGCCCGTTGTGTTGCCGAGGACAAAAAGCCCGTTAAGGCACTAAAATATCTTAAGTAGTTCTAGCATCTTTTCATGCTAAAAACTACAATATTACGGCGGAATCAACGATATGGGAAAAATTACTACCAGTTTTATTTATTAAAACACCAAGAACTAAAAAACAAAATTTGAGAAATCATTGACAAATATTTTACACAAAAAGGATGTTCAGTTTACTATTCGTTTCTATAATGCTGAAACAAAATAATTTGAAATATATAATCCTGGCTAAGAGGTTTTGTTTGCAATTGTTGAAAAATTTGGTTGATTTTAATAGATAGCTTAACCAACAACAAAAATAAATTTGAGAGAATATTTCAAATAATAACTTTATAAAATTCCTATAATTTATTGCTTTTGCAAAATGCTTGTCTAGATAAAATATCGTTCAACAGTTTTTAAATTACATTATACAAATATCTTCTTGCAAATAAAGTTTAGTAAATCAATAAAAAAATGTTGAAAATTAACCTAAAGTATGATCAATTTACTAAAAATATTTGTTAGGTCTGATCTAAGTTATATCTATGTATTCTGTTTTATCCTTACCTTTGCAAAATGTTTTGTTTTTATTCAAATTAACGTTTTATTTTAAAAACTTATTTGATTTTTGTGTTTTTAAGTATTCGAATTAAAACCGGTTATTTAAAAATTGCTTAACCGAAATCCGGGTTTTTTAAAATAGCAACTATTCGTAATATTCGAAAACCGGTTATTGAAAAAAGTCGAATAATCGATCTCCCTAATATCCATATATATATTTTTTATAAATAAGAGGCAAACTGGAGAAGAATTTTTTATGATTTATTATTATTTTTAATGTAAATTTTCGGCAGAGAAGGACTAAATATAAAATTATTACTACCTGCTTAACAATTTCGAACACAAAACTTAGTATAAACTTTAATGTGATAAATATTTTTAAAACTATGCGTGTTTTTTATAGACATTTTCTATGCTTTCGAACGTTAAAGTTCAACATTTTTAAACAGATAATAAATATTTTAAATTTATGCGTTTTTAATTTTTGCGTGCTTTGAAAATTATTAGTTGTAACGTATAGCGCTGCCATGTTTTAAAGCGAATTTGCTGTTTTTTGTCAAATAAACAAAGGCGAATTAGCTTATTTTGGCTATTTAACTTACCATTTTCACCAACAAAATACATATTGTTTTTGGAGAACTGAGGCCACTTTAAAGTACATGCAGGTATAATCCTTCATCCACGATGGAATTAGGAGGTTGGCTCTCTAGGGCAGCTGTTCACATGTTTTTCGCCGTGTCGTAAGTTAGATTGTCAAATATTTTGTTGTTTAAATTGTTTTCGTCGTTGTTTCAATTGAAATGTCAAATTAGGCAATGTTACACAGGGTCTCCAAATGTGTAATTTATTAATGCAAATGATATCAATCTTGTGAAAAGTGTTAAAAAAAAATATTTTGAATTAAAAAATCGAAAAACCAAAAAGAAAATGTGTTCTCTTATCCTGTCGACGTTCTCTCAAATATTATATCAGATATTATCTTAGGTGGAGACCCTGTGTTAGCTCTGCGCTTTTCATACTGTTCTTAAATTTGCGACGCTACAAATTCTTTACTCAGTGGTCTGGTTATTTTTTAATTGTTTATACTTTTTATTTTCGGTGGCAGTAAATCTAATTTGATCACACAATTTCCTGAAGTGCAACAAAACTGATTTGTACCTAACACCGTCCGACACTCAATATTAGACACAAACCGGATAACATAAGTCTGAAACTAGAGATTAAATGGAGCAAAACTGCTTTCACAGTTTTTTATTTCGTGATCCTGTTTCCTTTTAAAAGGACTTCAAAATTTTAAAGGACTACATTTTTAAAAAAATGTTTTAAAATACTTCTGCTCATCCTACTATGCCAAATTTGGTGTCAAATGATCAAGAAGAGTTGTAAAATATTTTGCATTATTTTGATATTATTCTTTTAGAATTAGAAGATGTCAAAAATGTCCTTTCAAATTTTTATCCTTTAATGTCCTTTTAGATTTCCAATAATTTTTTTTAAAACAAATAGTGCGTTGAAGGACCAAATATTGAATACCACATGCCAAAATTTCAACCTTCTAGCTTTACTACTTTAGTGTGAAATAGTACTTTAAATTTGCATTATTTTATTTTTTATATTTTATATTAAAATTTCATTCGAAAAAAAATAGCTAGTACCTAGATTATTTGGCACCTAACATATTTTTTCGTGGGTTCTGAAATAGTTGCCACTTTATAAAAAAATTCAACTAGAATTGTTTAAATAAATTATAATTTTTCGTCAACGTAATAGTTTTTGCAAACGCGTTTATATATGAAGTGCCCAAACCGTAATAAGTTATGTGTTGTGTGTGGATTATTTGCACCATTTAATAAATCGCGAAATATAACAAAAACCTTTGTAAAAAGGTACGAAGAATACATTTAAATAAACTTAGCTCCAAGATTGTGGTATGTGCCTGAAATTGTATGTAACTATTGCTACGCTGGTGTACTACGATCAAAGGACATAGGTAAAACTCGCAATGCAATGAAATACGTGTATCCAGTGGTATGGTTACGCCGCAGTGAACATTCTGCAGAATGTTGTTATTTTTGTTAGTCGTATCCGCGTATAATGAAAGTTAAATATAATAAGCGAGAAGGTATAAACTACTATAGTTCCGAGTCTATGAAGCCTGCAGTATTACGTTCAGCAATAAACCCCAACTCACCGTCTGAAGAACTTGTACAAGCTCCAGAAATCATTGAAGAAGAATCACATTGTTACGATACACATGTTGAGGAATGTTCTATATATCAACCAGCAGAAAGCGAGTTGGGGTATGCTGAACCACATTTTGTAACTCAGACCGACTTTGACGATCTTGTCAGAGATATGAATGTATCTAAAGAAAAGGCCGAACTTTTGGCATCACGCTTGCAGCAGTGGAAACTAGTTTGTTCTGATTTCTATGTCACATCTTCGCGAAAGCGTTTAAAGGTTAGCTCATTCGATCAATGTTTTAAGATAGACGACGAAACTGGTATTACATATGCAACTGACATACAGCAGCTCTTTGATACAATTGAAAACAATTACGTACCTGCCGAATGGAGACTTTTTATAGATGTATCCGTTAAAAGTCTTAAAGGAGTATTATTACATAATGGCAACGTGTACCCGTCAGTGCCCATTATTTATGGTACAGATATTAAAAAAACTTATGAAAATATGAAAGTCATCACATCGTTGGTTGATTTGCTGTGACCTTAAAGTGGTGGCTATTCTCATGGGAATAAAAAATGGATTTTCTAAACATCAGTGCTTTTTATGTCTTTGGGAAGGCCGACGTCGTGATTTGCATTATACCGACCATAAATGGCCGTATCGCGTAAGTCACTTGTTCCATCATCTAAGATACTTCTCCCTCCCTTGCACATTAAATTGGGTTTGATACGTAATTTTGTTCGGGCACTTGATAGTGATGGTTCAGCAATGGAATATTTGAAAACAGTTTTTCCAAAGATAAGTACTGCGAAAATTGAGGCTGGTAGGTTAAATGATCACAATGGGTTATTTTTATTAAAGTTTTATATTTTAAGGTGTATTTAATGGACCACAGTTAAAAAGATTAATGAAATCGAAAGAGTTTCCCGATTTATTAACGACGCACAGTGGCGCCCGTAGAGCAAGCGAGGTTGCAAAAATCAAAATTTTCATGAATGCCGACGAAGTTTTGAATAAACCCATGTTATAGGAAACTTTTCAACGATTTCAAATATGCCACTCTTAATAATATCACATTTTTAGTTTAGAAGATATAACCGTTCAAAGTTGACCGACTTTCGGTTTTCAAAAAAACACACAATTTTTAGTCAATTTGTTGCGATTTCAGGTGTAATATCACGAAAAATAGGTAACGAATCGCCTTATTTTTTGTTTGTATTGATTGATGTATTTATTAAATGTATAATGATAAAAAAAAATTAACTGTTTGCTTTGTGTTTCTCCTGGTAAATCACTATTTAAAAACTATCCGTTTTTTCACTATTTTTCAACTTTGACGGAAAATAAAAAAAAACTATATTTTTCTATATTTGCCATATTTGCAAAACCTGTTCTTTGATTATTTCTTTACATAATTCAAAAGGTTTTATCTGCCCGTACGTGCCCGTTTGGCTTCTAGAGGTAAAAATGTTTAAAAACACATGGTTGCAGAAATTGTATGGCGTCCATCCCTTATATGTTTTGACTGACAGTAGTTTGATCTAATAGTTATTATATTAGCAGGTACGTACCTCACATAAACAATACTTTGGCGTACAAATGGTCAGGAACAATATTGACTTATGGTCCCTACAGGTAGGCACAAATCTTATTTGGACACGTGCATAATATCAAAATTGCATTATTCAGCATAAATCCATATGTATGCAGGGAACAGGTAAATTTTTAGGCATGGTAGCATAAGCCTATATATTGCAAAATAAGCATAATGCCTGGATTAGTCTACGCCTGAAAGTTGGCGCAACAATTACTGAAACCATTTAACAATTTAAGTACTGAAAACATGGCGTTGTACAATTTAAAATTATTTGAACTGTTTAGAAAGTCAACCACACCAAAGTTTTTCACGGAAGTGAAAATTCTTCCTGAGAAGTTGACATTGATCAGCAAATGAGGCTGCGATGGATCATCCGGACAAAGCGTTTATAAGCAAAGGATATCTCCCGATGACGCTACAATATCGGACGGAAATATGTTTATGGCATCTGTTGTTCCTTTGCGGCTAAAATCGGATGATTCCCTACACTGGAAAAATCCACGTCCGTCATCAGTGCATTATTGCCGACCAATAATGTTTCAGTTTGCAAGGGAATCGGCAGAACTCATAAGGACTACGGTGCAGGAGATTGAAGAACAAATAAGCAAGATTAAGCCTACAAAGCTGCAAATTGGAGAAGGAAAATATATTGAATGCAATTACGAGTTCCACCTAACCATGGTTGACGGAAAAGTCGTAAACGAACTGACAGGAACAACCTCAACAATGTCATGCCCGATTTGCAAAAAGAGTCAGAAGAAGTTTTTTCAATTCAATTCAATTTATTTCATATATAATATGTTACATCTCAATTTTATATAATTAGTTGTAAAGAGTTTAAGATTAGTATCTTTTTCTGCTTAATTATAACATATTTCAATTAGTTATCATATACATATATATAGACAGAATTAGATTGGAGGTTAAAAATTTAGCAAAAACCTATTTAAACCTGGCATATACCCTACCACAAGAGGAGGAAAACTTCGATGAAAATACATCATTAAAGGATAAGGAAAAGATCAGAAAGAAGCAAATACAGGATGCTTTTTTTAAACAAGTTGGACTAAAAGTAGACTGTCCCAAGCACGGATACGGTAACTCAAACGATGGAAACACTTCTAGGAGATTTTTTGAAAATGATGAGGCAGTAACTAGAATCATTGGAATTGACAATCAAATCGTGAAAAGATTGGGAACGATCTTGGATGTTTTAAACTGCAAAGAAAATGTCAATTCTACAAAATATGGAGAATATGCGTCGAAAACTGCATCTCTTTTAGCAGAAATGTATCCACAGAAGAAGTTGACCCCGACCGTCCATAAAATATTGGCGCATGGTAAAGATATAATTGAGTGCCAGTCTTTGCCAATTGGAGAGCTTTCTGAAGAAGCACAGGAGTCTCTTAACAAATTTTATAAAAAATATAGATTGCAGAACACATTCAAAGCATCAAGGGTGAGGCAAAATGAGGACCTCTTCAACATGTTGGCAGCATCTTCCGATCCACTTATTTCTTCCCTGCGGCATGTGAAGTCACGAATAGAGTTACAAAATAATTATAGTTTAGAAATGGTTAGTCTTTTAGATATACCTTCTCTTACGAATTGTGATGAATATTTTACAGAAAATTGAAAAAATAAATTTAAAAAAAAAATAATTTTTTTTTTAATTTGTTGGGTAATAATTTAAAACATAAAACCCTTAAGAAAAAAAATAAAAACAATCTAAAAATGTAAAAAAAATTTTTTTTAGTTACCATAAAATTGATTTTTCTACTAATTTTAACTTTGATAACCCATAAGTAGGCCCCTACAAAGCGTAGCACCCTTTCCAAACGCTCATTTCATAGGCTGAACAGTTATCTATCATATGCTGTTTAAAGTGTTCAATTATCTTATTCGGTTCAAAAGATATGATTTTTGCAACGAAAAAACTCAAATGGCGCCACTGTGCGACGGTGGAAAAGGCAGCGTGGAATAGTTTGGAAGATGTTATAAATAAATTTTTGGGCAATAATAAATCTGTAGATTATGAAGCTATTGTTAAGAAACTAGTGAATAGTTATGGAATAATGAGAGTCAATATGTCACTTAAAATTAATTTTTTGGATAGCCACCTGGACTTTTTCCCCAGTAATTTAGGAGACTTTAGTGATGAACACGGGGAGAGATTCCATCCAGACCTCGCCGTAATTGAAAATCGGTACCGTGGAAAAAATACCGCCCATATGCTGGCCGAATACTGTTGGTCAATTTGTCGTGATACTACTGGTCTACATAAACGACAAACTAAAAACATGCACTTTTCTAAATAAACCTTTTTTTTTAAATAAACCTTTTTTTTATATTTTAATTTGAACTTTATATATATGAAGCCTAGTACTCTGTTCGTATTCCCAAGTATGTTGAGCTACATTTATTTTTCGGGTGAAAAATTTGACATGAGAAAACTGTTGTTTTTATTTTCGTGCGAAAGAAGTGATGATCATATTATTTCGTACGAAAAAGAAATGTTGCAAGAAACTTGTTGCCGTTGAAAAATAATGTTTACATGTTTTTCGCAAAAAGAACAGAGTACTGGTTTGGCGAAATTATTTCACAAATATTTCCTTCGGAATACATATATTTATATGGAGTTTGACAGCTTTTCGCAAGAAATTTTGAACAAAGTACCAAGCATAAAGCTAAAAAATTAAATCGGTAAGTGTTATTTAATATTTGAATTTTCAACACATTTTTACAAATTTTAATTTACCTGCTTAAAATTTTAAAATATTTATTAACACTTAAGTAAAAAAGCTAGGAGGATGAAATTTTGGTATGTAGTATAAAATATTTGGGTCTTTAATGCACTATTTTTTTTAAAAGGAATTTAATGGCAATCTTAAAGGGTATTAAAGGATAAATATTTTAAAGGACATTTTTGACATCTTTTGATCCTGACAGGATAAAATAAAAATAATACAAAATAATTTACAACTCTTCTTGTTCTTTTGACATAAAATTTGACATTGTTGGATCAGCGGAAGTATTTCATAATATTTTTTGAAAAGTGTACTTCTTTGAAAATTTTAAGTCCTTTAAAAAGGACACAGGATCACGAAATGAAAAACTGAAAGCGTTGTTTTTCTCCATTTAATTTATAGTTTCAGAATTTTATCATCCGGTTCGTGTCTAACAATTTTTTTCTTTTTTTGTCGGACGGTGTAATAATAAAAAAAACCATATTGTAGATGCTCGTTGGCTTTCAAATAAGAAGTCCGTGAGGCAACTTTAGAAATGATGCTTTAACTTAAACCGTTTTTGAATACATTACAAATACCAAACGGACTTGAAAAATGTAAAATAATGGTACAAAGTACATCTTTTGGATGGATTTAATTATGCCGTGTAAACTAAAATATTTTCAGATGTAGGTACAAATCATAAAAATCTGTTAGTTAAACAAATAGCTAAGCCTGACAGTGAGTTCGATATTAAAAAATCACCTTTAAATGTTACTTGTTTGGATTACATATCTAAAGCAGCTTGTCAGCTTAAGAACATTGACGGTGATATAAAATGAGAAATATTAAAAAGCAGCCACCAATTAACAAGAATATTTTTTTAAGAGTCACTGCGCAGATTGCCTTCTCAAAATAAATATTAAAAATTTTAATCCATTTTAAAAATTGTATTATGCTTTATCACTAGAAAACATTGCCTTTTATTGTACTTCTTTTTGTATTAAATACATAAAATTATAAAAATAGAAATGTAAAATCGTATATTTTAAGTTATTTTTTATGTTTAAACAAAACAAGCTTACATTTCGTTTATTTAAGAATTCGCTGACTATTTATGATATACGGATTTTCAATATATAACAAAAATTTTTTATCAGCTCTTCCTTTCGCGATATATTGTTATATCAAAAATAAAGGCACTTGCAGGACATATATTAGCATAACTTTCGAGGGCTGTGCTATATTCAGTAAAATTAAAAATTATTTCTAAATATGCACAGTAGTTTCAAAGATATCATTGAAATTTGACCAACCTTCATAAGGTCTTTTTCAAATTTGACCCATTTTGGAATAATAATCTAATTTTTCCCAAATTTGAGTGATTGATATTTTTGATATTTTAGGACTTTTATTAACTTTAAATTGTTAAGTTAGGGTTGTAGAAAAAAATACTGGCAAGAAAAATATTTATAAAGTTTTTTGCACTTAAGGTCTTTGGGTCATATTTGACCTGGAGCAAAAATCTTGAATTTTCGTTAAGCACAATTCTTTAAAAATGATTTTATGTGAAGAAGAATATCAAATGATATAAAATTTTTACGTTTGTTCAGAAATTGAAAATGATCTGGAATATATTAAGCCATCTGGCAGTTCTTGTGGGGATGAAATTAATGTAGCGCCTACTCCAGCAATTGCATCAAAAAGTGGTGAAATAAGATATTTCAATATGCATGGAAGAGTCCGAACGCAGATCATTATTACAGTGACGGAAAGCTTGACACGCAATTCTTATATAAGTGTTTCAAAGGCAGAGATTTTGAGTGCTCAATTATTTTTTCCACCTCCTGCGTGGAACATTATTTTGAAATATAGGGAAGTAAACATTGATTTGGTATTGATTTGATTCAAGTTGATGACACCAAAATCTTCGCATTTATTGTTTTACGTTTGTTAGATGGAGTGTATAGATCAAATAATAAAAGTACTGAAGTGTGTGGGATTCGGAGAAAGGAAGACATATTTTTAGAGCAATCCTGCCGTTGAAAAAATTTAAAAATCTTCCGAGCGTAATACATTTTGACAACAAGGATACTCGCAGTGAACGTCGAATTTTTGACAAGTTTGCGCTGATACACAAGATTTGGAATTTGTGGGTTGAAATATTGTTCAAGCTTTAAAATTTTTCTCAAGACGTTACAATTTATGAGCAGCTAGTAGCATTCAGAGAAAGACGGAAATTTTGGGAACTTTGCGATTCCTGGAATATACAACCGTATACAGGCAATGAAATTGGAGCTATGCGTAAAATAAACCGAGCTATGCGTATATGTCTCAACTTGATAGATAATTGGTCTGAATGGTTACAGTGTGACTGCAGATATTTTTTTGCATCCTACCAAGAGGGATAAAAAGTAGAATTACTGTAGTAGGAATTGCCACTAAGGATAATACCCTTTTTTCATATGTATATTCCCAAAACGAATAAGGCCGTAAATCTTCCCAGCAATTTGCTTCGGCTCAGAAATTAGTAATCACGAGGACAACAAACGCAAATAATTTTAGCTCATAACATTTTGAAGGATCACGCAATGTTGTATCGTGTTATTCTTCCAACGGAAGACTAATCAATGACCTCAAGCTGTATTTAACTGCTATAGCTTTTATATTATTTAGATCAGCTAATCATGTCTGGAACCATTATTGTTTTGCAAACATCGTCAATTTTTAGGAAATTTAGATTTGCGACTTTTCACGTCCAATATAAAACCGCAAAAACATTATCCAGAGTCTAATTTTCGCCAGAAATTAAAAATTAGCTGCGCGTAGTAGCTGAGCAAAAACAATAACCAACAAAAAATATGTTAACCATTAAAAAAGAAATGTTTTTATATAAAATTTTCTACTTGGGTCAAATTTGACCCGAAGATCGTTAACGTCAGTCAATTTGAAGACCTTATGAAGGTTAGAGAATTATAAAAAATATAAGCCAGCTTTTTGTCCAAAAGCATGTAGATTAATATATTCCAAGGCAATTTAGCCCTTTTTCATTAAAATTGGTACAAAATTTTTTAGTTTATTCACAATTTAGTGACAAAACAAATCTAGTAGAAATTTAAATTTACATACAACAGTAGTCACACAAACACAAACTCAAAAGTTTTACAGTTCATCTATTGCATCAGAGTTTTTAGCTGGTCTCTTACTAAATTGTAAACAGAACTAAAAGTTGTCCGCCAATTTTAACGAAAAAGGGCTCAATTCCTTTGGAATATATACTACTGGCCAAAAAAGCCCGCTATTGTATGTGTATTTTTTATGAAAACGGAAATTTTTATAAATATGGATTAAACATATATGAAATTTTTGAAACTGAATAGGAAAGCCCCCTTCTTAAGTTATGCTACTATATGTGGTGAAAATGTGTTTATTTCTTACAGTATGCAGATTCGCTTTCAGCATTCCTAATAAGTATAGAAACAACCGTAATTTTTAACAAATGAAAATATAATTGAAATTTGTAAACCTGTGTAAATAATTTTTACCTTCCTCTTTTAGCTAATTTTTTTTTTTCTAAAACACTTAAACCTTATTTAACGGATGGTTAAATTTTATGGGCCGATGTTGAATGTGAACCACACCTAAGCGGCAAGTTTTTTTGTGCATTTCCCTTGACATTTCTCAATTTCAGACTAACTCAATTTGAACCATGGAAAGATACACAATCAAGCAACGCGTTAAAGTTATTCAGGCTTATTATCAAAATGGGCGTTCAAATCAAAATAATCGACCTCAGTGGATTCGTTAACAAGCAGAATTGCCGCATTGGGGCGAATGATAATCCAAGAGTGAATGTCGAAAAACCAATGCACCCACAAAGAGTGACTGTTTGGTGCGGTTTATGGGCTGGTGGCATCATCGGGCCGTATTTTTTCCAAAATGAGTTACTGTGAATTGTATTCGCTATCGTTAGATGATAACGAACTTTTTATGGCCCGAATTGGAAGATACGGATGTGGACGATATGTGGTTTAAATAGGACGGCCACACAGCTAACGAAACAATGGCTCTTTTGCGCAACAAATTCAATGGCCGTGTTATCTCACGTGGTGGCGATGTCAATTGGCCGCCAAGATCGTGTGATTTGACACCGTTGGACTTCTTTCTTTGGGGTTATTTGAAAGAAAAGGTGTACGTCGATAAGCCAGCAACAATTTAAGAGCTAAAGGCAGCGTTACCGTTATGCGACTAAAGACGCATTTTTGCCACTTTTTGACTGCCTTGCCTCTTTCTTTGCCCCTTTTTTTCAAACCCCTTTTAGTATCATTTTGTATTTTTTTGTATCCGTTTTGCCCTTTTTGAACTAATTTTTTTTATATTGGCAGTAAAAGGCTGCAACAAGATAATCATACAAACATATGCCCATGTTCTCAAAAGACAAATTATACATGATATAACAATAACTTGTGAACAAAATGTATTTTCTTCAAAATAACTATAATTCATGTTAATTTAACGCTACAGTAAAGTTAGAGCATAATGACATTGATATTGAAATTACGTTACTATTCACGTTGAATGAAATCAAGTTAAAACGACAGGAATTTGAATTTGAATCGACATTAAATCAAATTGGATTAAGTTTGAAATTACAGTGAGAAGAAGATACAGAGACAACATGTATTTACATATTTAAGAATAATTCTAAACACTTACCCGTGGAACCAGAGAGATGGAGAATACTATTATTAACTTTCCTGTAACACATGTTTCACCTTTTTTGTATTCGCCTTTGTTTACAGAAGCATTCACAATTAAAAGACACCAGCAGAATGGCCCAAATGGGGTTCGTCATCATTCTACTTTGAAAATGTCATGCATTTAACTAAATAAATTTAACAAAAATAATACGGGAATTTACCTTCTTTTTATAAATTACATTAAACACGGCAACCAAAAAAAATATGTTTTTTTTCTTGAAGTGTTGTTGTTGAAATAAGTAAGACAGTCGTTTATATACTCAATATTGAACAATGTTATTTTTACATCTTTCATTTAAATTTAATATAAAACATTGACAGTTTAATATAAAGGCCATGCTTTTGTAGAAATTTACCATGATTTTCAATTAACATTGCGCCATGTTAATTTAACATTGAAATTTTTTCTGTGTGCAAGTAGATTTTTTTTAATGTTAATGTTTTCTGTGGAAAAAAACTTAAAAAATATGTTCAATTTTTAAAAATGTTATTGTTTTTAAAGTTGCCTCTTTTTTCTCAGAATTACCCTTTTTGTGCCACTTATTTTTTGAAAATCCCCTTTTTGTGCCACTTTTTGAAAATTTTGAACGGTAACGCTGGCTAAAGGATGAGATAATTCGGCACATTACCGGCATAGAACCTCAATTATGCATCAGCGTCATCAAAAATTTGGACCATCGGATGGAGGTGTGCCGCCGAGCTCGCGGCGGCCAATTGCCCGATACATAACTGAACCATACCAGTATTATCATAATAATAATAAAAAGAAATGACAATAATTTCCTAAATAATTTGTGTTTTAGTCGAAATCAACATCGGCCCTTAAAATTTAACCACCATTTATAATTTTTTTAAGGTAATTTATGCCAACCGTAGATGAGCAATTAACTTTCTTGCAGAATAATATTCTTTATTTATATGAAAAATACGATCCAATAAAGACAAGTAAAGTACGTAATGGTAAACACCATGGTTTTCAAATGAGATTAAAACCTTGATCACAGAAAGAAACATAGCCTATGAGAGATGGAAGCGATTTAGAACTTTTGACCTCCATAATGCTTTTAAGGACGCTAGGAGAAAAGTAAATTCAAAAATTAGATCTTCAAAATCAATATTTTATAAGGAAAAAATCCGAATCGGCTGTTTGCTCGAAGAAGAAGTGGAGGGAAATTCGGAATATGGGAATTGTTAATGGTAATGCTAAAGATGATAATACGATTGATATTAACAAACTGAATTATGAATTTACCAATATTCCAATGCCAGAAGTAGATCCTAACTTTTATGACAATTCTTCTAATACCATGAATGGCAGTAATCATAATCCCAATGGCGCACTGTGCTTTAATTTCATACATTTCACACAAGAAGAAGTTCTAGGTTCTATTTTGAGTATTAAATCCCATTCTGTGGGATATGATGCAATCCACCCGAAGTTCATAAAGTTAATAATTACTTATACTCTTTTACATATAACATATTTTTTCAACTTCATTGTTACAACGTCTACTTTTCCATCAGCGTGGAAGCACGCAAAGATTATTCCTATACCAAAAGCTGATAGCACATATCGACCGATAGCTATATTACTATTTTTATCCAAAGTCTTTGAACGTTTAATCCATACTCAAATGAACCACTTTTTACATGAAAATTCTCTGCTTACCGACAAGCAATGTGGTTTCAGACCTAAACACAGTTGCATTTCTGCCTTAATCGAAGTCTCAGAGGAGCTTAGAGCAAACGTGGAAAACAGTATGGTATCGTTTTTAATTTTGCTTGATCATTCTAAAGCATTTGACACAGTAGATCATTTAATTCTTTGTCAAAAACTTAGGCACATGTTCTATTTTTCGGCAACCGCCATAAAGATGATTTATTCTTATTTGTGTGACAGAAACCAATCTGTGTATCATGGGACTGATGAGTCTTATAGTAGCTCAACTCCGAGAGGTGTACCACAGGGTTCCATACTTGGTCCACTATTATATGTATTATATTCTAATGACTTACCTTCTCGACTCAGTTTTTGTGGAATACATATGTATGCAGATAATGTACAACTTTTTTTTAGTTGTGAACCGTCTGATATTAATAATTGCATTAACCGGATCAATAATGACCTAGATAGTGTTAAAGAATGGGCTTCAGCCAATGGACTCTCCATAAATTCAAAGAAATCAAAAGCTATGATAATTGGAAAAACCGAATCGTTGCCAACTATTTTACCACCAATTCTGGTCGGAGAATCTATAATCACAATAGATGAAACTGCCAAAAATTTAGGTGTAATATTCAACAGGAAACTAGACTGGTCTAATCACATAAATGTTATATGTGGTAAAACATATGCGATGTTAAGAAACCTTTGGATGTCGCAACATTATACACCTTTTGATATTCGAATGTTACTAGCTAAAACATATTTATTGCCAACGCTCTTGTACGGTTGTGAACTATTCGCTAACTGTGATACATTAAGTATGAAAAGGCTTAATGTAACGTCAATAATATTGCCAGATATGTTTTTGCCGCAGTAGGCGAAGCAGAATCTCACAGTACTCTAGACAAATATGTAATATACCATTTGATAGCCTGTTAAAGCTTCGAACATTATTATTTTTTCATAAGGTGATTTACACCAAACAGCCTGAATACCTATACAATAGAATAATCTTCTCAAGGTCTGACCGAGGAAACAAAGTAAATAACTTTCGCATTAGAAAAGATATATCGAAAAGACATTTTTTCTACACTGCTATCAATCGGCGCCAACTTCCCCCTAATATTCAAATCATTAGCATCATTAGCAATGCAAAGCATTTCAAAATTGCAATATTTAATCGTTTAGGATAACAAAATTTATATAGCTTTTACATACATAATGTTTTAACTTTTATTTATTTGATGTGAGTAATATTATATGCTTTCTTCTTATTTAATTTAAAAATCCTAATTTTTTAATGTCATTTAATATTTTTCAATTCTATCTAATTTAAATTTCTTTTATTTCTTAACATTAGTATTAAGTGATTTTATTTTTTTACCAACAAAAATCATATTGTGCCATTATCTCCCCAGTACTATTAGATAAGACTAGTTCTTGTTGTACTGTATTGATTAAATAAAAAAATAAATAAATAAATAAAAAATAATAAAACATACTTCCTATAAAAATATTTTAATTAGACTTACATAAATTAAAATTATTAGGGGTAAAACTGGAGAAGACTTATTATGATTTATTATAAATTTTCTTTAAAATGTTAATACATATGTATGTAAATTTTTATGAATTTTCGGCAGGCAAGTACTAAATATAAAATTACTACTGCCTGTTTAACAATTTCGAAAAAAAACGTTCTTTTTAAATTTAAGCTATGCTAACATTATGTGTATTAGTCGTGTGGATTGTACTTTTTTAACATGTTAAATTTGAGCATATCGTCTGAAGACTTCCAAACAATATCATGTGTTATTTATCTGTGTACTGTACATGCGACATTTTTGATTTAGAACGAGTTCTATAATTTTAACAAATATAAATAATAATAGTAAATAATTAATAATAGTAAATAAATAATATTAAATAAATAATATTCAAATTGTTTTAAGCACAAATTTCAACTTGATTGTTGTGCATATAACCACTCAGCTGTTGAAAGATTGTTTTTCTTGATAAGTTATGTCAAATGTACGTTACATACCAACATGTGAACATGAAAATTTTAAAGCTTATGTAAAGCTGGGATCACACGGTGCCAATGCACCGGTTTTCACACTTTTTAATACCCCAATCGTGTGACTGAACAATCAAATGGCTCATGTACCAATCGAGGACAATATTGTGCTTGCTTTACCAATAAAATGCAACCCTGGTGTGGCAATCGTGTGACTACTTGATATGCAACCGCGCGTCAATAAAAATATCAATATTTATTGGGTTCTTGTGCGGCAATTAAACAACACAACACGTGCCAATATAAGCTTTTTTTTAAAAAATTAACTTTTGTGTGTTTCTTTTAGTAGGAATAACTTAAAAATAAAATTTAAATATATCAAAAATAAAAATAGGGAATTTAGCAAGTCATTAATAAATAAATTAGTTATAAATTTTGTATTCCCGAAAATAACTTTTGATATATATATATATATATATTTTTTTAATTAGTGCAATAGCTGTTGAAGACAATATAAAAGAATATATACAGGAAAACGGAGAAAAATGTATTGAAATTCTTTAAAGCGAATTTATTTTTGATTATAAATATTCTCTATTTCTTTATATATTTAAAAAAGAATTTTACTTTGTTTAATTTTTGGAATTTAATATATTTTACTTAAAAAATTTCAAATTAAACTATTCAACAAAAATTTGTTTAAGTATATGATACAATTTTCTTTTTTTAATAAACAAGCCAACTACATCTTTCAAACAAATAAAAAAGCTATCACGACAGATATTTTTGCAGTTGACACAAGTAAGAACAATCGTGTGACTGTGCTGCGACAATTATTGTACCCATTTTGCTTTGTACCAACTAGCGGCAATTAAATTTGTATAAAACAGGGCAATCGTGTGATTTCAGAATATTTAATGGGGCAATTTCATTATTGTGGGTCAATAATTCCTACACAATCAAAATTGTGTAGGAATAAATATATACATACTTATTTATTTATTATGCATTAAAATTATATAATTATTTTTTTTTAGTGCAATAGCTGTTCAGGTTGAATATTTTTATTCAAGATATTTAATAAAATTAATATAAAACGTAGTATTATTTCCTTTTAAGGAATACTTAGGTATGTAATGAAAATCGATCGATTTCAATATGATAAAAATTTATCACTTTCGAGCGATTTTAAAATCTATTTCTGAATTATATTATATGGTCTTAACTTATGTTCAAAACAAAGCTTAAATAACATGTTTATAAAACAATTTAAAAGAGTATATACAGGAAAACCAAGGAAAATGTATTACAATTCTTTAAAGCGAATTTATTTTATATTTTTTAACAAACAGAATGTGATAATTATTTTTTTTTTGAAAGTTATTTTGATTTATTAACCAGTTTTAAAAATACTTCAACTTTGATGTTTTTACATTTTTACCGATATGTACATATTTGACGTTAGTATTTCTTGAAGAAAATATTTGTTAACTTAAAAACGAGAATAACAAATTCGTTAAAGTAACTGAGATTTCTCGTTACTTAACGATATCAAAAAGTTACAGAATTGAGGTACTGGTATTTAAATAATATTATTTCAAACCTAAATTTCAATCAACAAAAGCAATACAAATATTTTTAATTTGTATTCTTAAAATTTGAATAGACATATTCTCTATTTCTTTATATATTTTAAAATAGAATCTTACTTTGTTTAATTTTTGGAATTTCATATAGGTATTTTTCTTAAAAATTTTCAAATAAAACTATTCAACAAAAATTTGATTGAATATATGATCCCTCGCGAATGGGTAGTCATCTTGCCGCGATGCGAGGGCTTAAGTACAAGGACGTTTAGAGTCATGCTGGCGGTAGTGACGTTAGTCAAGACCGGTAGGGCCTCCCATGCCAGAAGGGTCTAAACCGAGTACGAACCAAGAACTACCCCCCCCCCCGTCTATTAGCGTCTGTTTCTCCTAGTTGGAGCGGCTAATGACTAGGTCCGCTGGCCTTTTTACGGTCAATTGTTTGCCTTCTGAAGGCTGTCGGTCCGCAATAAAATCCATCAGCGACTGTTCTCATAGTGAGCGGCTGATGGTCTGCGTCTGTCTCCAGAGGAGCGGCAGGTATAATTTCGCCTAGCAGTAGGCATAAAATGCAACCCCACCACACCCCCCACGAAATGTCCGAAAATTCACGCCCTACGTATCCGGTAAAGGGCTTCATAATCTCCGGAGACCCTACTACTACAGCGTCGGTATCAGGCTGTAGTATGTCGAATGCTACTGAAACCTCGACTAGCAAGGTGGTTGCGCCAGGCTCTGCTAGTCGATTAGCTACTAGTGCGCAAAAACCCCTTCCTCGGGTGCTGACTTGACGGTGCAGACTCAGTCTACCGGAAATCCAGTTTCCCATGTGCCGAAACCTGTACAAAGAGAGCATACGAAGAAAGATTCGATGCCCTCTGATGTACCTCCCCCAGCCTCTACGGCAATTATTAAAAAACCCCAAAGGCACATAAACCCAACCAAACGGGCCTTTATAACCAGGCGCTCCGCCTACAAAATCATCAGCCGACTTGGTGAAAAACCGGTTGGTGAGCTCACGGAGCAGGAGAAAACCTCTCTCCAGTGGGCAAAAACCCATATTGAGGGTTTAAAACGTGCACCTCCCTCTGCAGAGGAAGGCAATCCTGAACGGAAGCCAACCGAAGCAGCGCCTAAACGGCAGCGGTCTGGGGAGGACACGCTTCCTGGGACTAAAAGGTCCAAACACACGCCTCAACGGCCGCAAAACAGGTCGTACAAAGATGTGGCTAAAGACCACCTCATTTGGGCGATCATTGACCGCAACGCAAGTGACGGCACCATTTCGTCCAAAAACTGGAAGCTGGTTGTCGTCGCACTTAGTAGGGCGTTCCTGAGTGTTCTAAGGGGAAACCCTGGACCACCACCACAGTGTGAAGATGCCGGTTGGTATCAAGGGCACATTAAATTGATAGCGTGTGCAGATGAGCGTTCAGCGCTGCTGTACAAGGATGCCGTGGAGTCCCTGGGGGAAGTTTGGCAGGGCGCTAAGATTGAGGCAATACCTCTGGCCGATGTACCGCAAAGGCCCAGATCTATTGCCAAGATCCCCGCTGAGCCATCCGACCCCAAGGAGATAATGGAAATAATACAGCTAAGTAACCCCCAGCTACCCACACAGGATTGGAAAGTAGTGAGGGTTTCTGAATCTGTTGAAGAGTCCAGGAAGGCCACTGTTGTGATAAACAGTGACTCTCTGCCGTCACTTCGGAAGACACAGGGGAAGATTTTCTATGGATTTGGAACTATCTTCCTCCGAGTCTATAAAGGTGACGACAAAGGGAAGCCTCAAGCTCCGGCGACTACCACCACCACAACAACAGCATCAACGGAGCGTATGGAAGACGAATCTGCTACGTCATCGGCCAATGAAGACACCCAATCGGTCAGTGGACTTGTGGGTGACTTCCTTGGTAAGATGGGAGTGGCGGATGATGAGGACATCCTTCTGGAATCGGACGACGATCCAGAGGATGCCAACGTCACAGTCGTCCATAGTGATGAGCTATGATGAAGGTGACACAAATCAACCTTCATCACTCTAAAGCGGCGTCAGCTGCCCTTCTCCTCCGATTAGCTTCAGGCACGGAGGAGCTTATATGCATCCAAGAACCATTGTTGTATAGAGACAGGGTTTGCGGACTCAGATTAGACGGTTACAGTACTCTGTACGCAGCCGATCAAGGTAAGACCAGAGCTTGTGTTATGGTCAAAAACATCCTTAAAGCTTTCATTCTTTCTGATTTTAGCGATAAGGACACATGCACTGTCGCAGTAGAGTGCAAAACCAGTACAGTCTGGTTTATGAGCTGCTACATGGCGCACGACCAGGGTGCTAACCCTCCAAACTCCACAACCAGGAAGGCGATGTCGCACGCTAAAAGGCACAACATCCCCCTAGTAATATGTGCAGATGCGAATGCACACCATACCGTCTGGGGCAGCTCGGATGTCAATCCACGAGGTGAGTCGCTTTTGGACTTCATAGTAGAAAATGAACTAACAGTAGTTAATAGGGGTAGTGAGCCCACCTTTATTGTGACTAACAGAAGGGAGGTTCTTGATATTACGCTTATTAGTGATAAGTTCGCGGATATGATTAGCGATTGGAACGTGTCTAAGGACTGTTCCTTCTCTGATCACATGTATGTTGATTTCAATTTTTCCTTTAGAGTTGATTCAGTTAAACCCTACACGAACAGAAGAAGGACTAACTGGTCTATCTATGCGAGTGTACTCGGCGACAAGCTGCCTATGTGCCCAGTTCTCATAGACAGTGTGTCCATGCTCGACTCCGCAGTGGAGTCATTGACCGGTGCCTTAATGGAGGCAACTAACGAAGCCTGTAAAATAATGGACAGGAGGGGCAAAGCTAAGCCCATATGGTGGAATGCGGAAATTGCTGAAAAACGCAAGGAAAGCAGGAAGCTCTTTAATGAGGCAAAACGTAATGGTGTTTGGAACAATTACAAGTCCTCAGTTAATGGATTCAAGAATCTTATAAGGAAGGCCAAGAGACAGTCATGGAGGAAATTCTGCAGTGACGTGGAAAACTCCTCGGAGACAAGTCGGCTTCGTAAGATTTTATCCTATAATCCAGCTATTCCATCATTTATACGGAAGATGGATGGATCCTGGACCACAAACAGTCGGGACACCCTTGAGGTCCTGATGAATACACACTTCCCTGGTTGCACTGATGATGTGCCTAGGGAGGAAACTTTTAGTGGCGTTTGGGATATCTCTAATATTCCGATAACTCGCCATCGTGTGGAATGGGCGGTCAAAAGCTTCCATCCCTTTAAATCTCCAGGCCCGGATGGCATTATCCCAGCGGACCTACAAAATAACCTGGGAATATTGATGCCATGGCTCTTGGCAATATTTAGAGCGTGCCTGAGTCTCTCACATGTCCCAGCAACGTGGACATCATATAAGATCGTCTTCATCCCCAAGAGTGGGAAGACATCTCACACTATGGCTAAAGACTTTAGACCAATTAGTCTATCCTCCTTTCTACTGAAAACACTGGAGAGGATTTTGGATATTCACATTAGATCATCATTAGGACCCAATTCCCTGTCACCGGCTCAGCACGGCTACACGAAGGGAAGGTCCACTGAAACTGCGCTTCACTCATTGGTGGGCCACATAGAGAGATAGAATTTGCTTTAGTGGCATTCCTGGATATTGAGGGCGCTTTCAACAATGTTAAACCTGAATCGGTTATTAACGCTATGAGACATTTGGAGATCGACCCAGCGATCATTCAATTTGTCAGCAGTATCTTGCACTTCAGGCGTATCGAATCCAACTTGGGCGCCTCGAACATTTCAAAGGTTGCGACTAGGGGCACCCCGCAAGGTGGTGTACTGTCACCTTTACTTTGGAATCTGAATATAAATACCCTACTCAGAGCCATGGAAAGGACGTGCTGCAGAACGGTCGCATATGCGGATGACGTTGCAGTTGTGGCTATGGGTAAAGATCCCAGACTTTTGTCTGAACTAATGGAGTCCGCACTGGACGTCCTAACAAAATGGTGCCAGGGATGTGGACTGGATGTAAATCCCGCCAAAACAGAACTGGTACTTTTCACAAGGAGATACAAAATTCCCAAATTTAATACCCCGAGGATAAAAGGGGTGTCACTGGAACTGTCTGACAGCGCCAAGTATCTTGGGCTAATATTGGACAGTAAACTGAACTGGAGGATGAACACCAGCTCCAGGACTAATAAAGCGGCTACTGCATTATATTGCTGCAAAAGGGCCATTGGCCTAAACTGGGGAATTAACCCGAGGAATGTATACTGGCTATACGAATGTGTCATTAAACCCATTCTCTTCTACGGGGCAGCTGTTTGGTGGCCGGTGCTCAAGGCGAAGAGTCATCAATCCAGGTTTGAACGTACAATGAGAATGGTGGCGATAGCGGTAACAGGTGCCATTAGAACAACCCCCTCTAAGGCATTGTTTACGATACTGAACTGGTTACCACCGGACATTTTGGCGAAAAGGTTAGCTGCGAACGCGGCGGTAAGACTAAGGGCCACCGGAGCATGGAGGGATTATAATATCGGACATGCCAACATTCTGAATGATATTAATTGGCACATGGATGTTGATTATGTCACACCCGAGCCAATCTTTGATCCTGGCTTCACGGTAAGCATTGTGGATAACGTGGTCCACTATGATGACCTGCAAATCCCCGCGAATACGATTCGAATCTTCACGGACGGGTCTAAAACACTGTATGGTGTCGGTTCTGGCATATACTCCGAGCAGCTAAACTGGAGCATTCCTATAAGGCTGCCGGACCACTGCAGTGTAATCCAGGCCGAGATAATGGCCATCCACACAGCCGCGAAACGCATCCGGTACGGTGAAATATCTGGAAGGGATATTCACATTATTACCGATAGCAAGGCGGCCATAAGATCCCTGGAGAATGTGTTCATCACATCGAGAATTGTCCGAGAATGCCGGATGTCTCTGGAGGAGTAGCGAGACATTCACTGGTCACCCTTAATTGGGTCCCCGGACACGGGGACATACATGGGAACTGCATGGCGGATTCGTTGGCGCATGCAGGTACCACCTTGAATCGGGACGGTTCCACATATGTAGGTGCTTCACTCCCAAGGTGTAAGCAACTTATAGCGCATAAGTTTTATCTTATCGCCAGTCAGAGGTGGCACGATGAAACCACCTGTGGGGAAACCAGGAAAATCTGGCCCATCATAGATGAAAAAAGGACACGGCGGGCATTACAGCTGTCCAGACATCATCTAAGAAACCTAACTGCGGTTATAACTGGCCACTGGGCAATTGGGAGGCACGCCCAGAGGCTGGGGCTCCCTTATAACGACTTGTGCAGAAGTTGCGGCGATGAGGAGGAGGAAGAGTCAACGGAACATCTTCTCTGTAACTGCCCGGCTTTCGGAGACTTAAGACTCAAAATGTTTGGTCGAAGAACCCTTGGGGACAAAACTTGTCTCTCTGATGTTGACGTAAATAGGATCCACTCCTTTATTGAATCGACCGGTTGGCTGCATGGGAATACTAGCAGCCAGATTTCATAGGACCCATGGGAGACGGCGTGATATGGTAACACAACGGGAACTAAGCAATGGACCCACGTGAGCTGTGCTTGATCACGGCTGCCAATGGAACCTAACCTAACCTATGATACAATATTTTTTTTTTATAAAAAAAAACCACCTTGAACTTCAAAACAAATAAAAAAGATTATACAACAGCTGTTTTCGCAGTTGACAAAAGTAAGAACAATTGTGTGACTGTGCTGCGGCAATTATTGTACCCATTTCGCTTTGTACAAACTTGCGGCAATTAAATTTGTATAAAACAGGGCAATCGTGTGATTTCAGAATATTTGATTGGTGCAATTTTATTATTGTGCGTCAATAAAGCACAATCAAAATTGTGCCATATTGGTGCATTTGCGGCAATCGTGTGATCCCAACTTAAAACTCCAATTTTGACATACACATCACACGTGTGTAGAAAAGTGACATTCCACATGACAAATACACATAATGTGAACATAGCTTTAATGTGATAAATAGTAGGGAGATCGACTGGTTTTAACCGGTTATTTTGGCTTTGCCCAATATCGAACAAACCGGGTTTTTAAGTATAATAAACCGGTTATTTTAATAATGTGTAATTAATATACATTTTCCTTACTCTGGTTATAGATGTACCCGTAATTTAAGTGTTTTCTAATTGAATATTGTTCAAACATAAACTTTTAATGAAGAATGTCAAAACAAAATGTAACAAAGGTCAAAAACATTATGAACACTGTAAGTACAAATCTCTTATAAAATCGTGTGTTCTTGTAAAAAAAAAACCAAAAACTATTCAAAAGAAAACGTGTGCAGTTAAAAAGTAAAAATTTGTGCGAGAGTATTCTAAATATTAAATATATTTTTATATAGAGGTTATCTCTAGAGATTTTTCGAACGCGATCTTAAAGACAAAGTTAGGTGCTTGAAGTGCCCTAGAATGATAAGATACAAAGGTTCTACCATGTCACGACTTATTAATCACCTTTAATTAGTTTACATGATTGACATTAATGTGATCCACATAAAACTTAAATCAGTTCGAAGTAGTTCTAAAGAGACGACAAAGAATACTTTACTAAAATACGCGGCCAAAAAGGTGAAATATTTGCCCATTGTGTTGCCGAGGACGAAATGCACTTTAAGGCACTAAAAACGCTTAAGTAGTTCTAGCATCTCTTCATGCTGAAAACTACAACATTCCGACGGAATCAACGATATGGGAAAAATTCCTACCAGTTTTATTTATTAAAACACCAAGAACTAAAAACAAAATTGAAGAAATCAAACAATGTCATGGCAGGTCTTAAATTATAGTCGACGAATTGACAAATATTTCACACAAAAAGAATGTTCATTTTACTATTCGTTTCTATAATGCTGAAACAAAATAATTTGAAATATATAATCCTGGCAAAGAGGTTTTGTTTGCAACTTTTTAAAAATATGGTTGATTTATATAGAAATGCTTAACCACCAACAAATTAAAACCCATTCAAAATAAATTTGGGAGAATATTTCAAATAATAACTTTATTAAATTTCTAAAATTTATTTTCTTTTGTAAAACGTTTGTATAGATCAAATATCATTCAACAGTTTATAAATTACATTAAACAAATATCTTTTTACAAATAAAGTTTGGTAAATCAATAAAAAATTGTTGAGAACTAAGTTAAATTTTGATTAATTTACTGGTCCATCTTTTCTTGAATTTTATCGTCAAATATTTGTTAGGTCTAATCTAAGTCATATCTACATATGTATTTTGTTGGTTCCTTACCCTTGCAAATTGTTTTGTTTTTATTCAAATTAACGTTGTATTACAAAAACTTATTTGATTTTGTGTTTTTATGTTTCGAATTAAAACCGGTTAACCGGTTATTTAAAAAATGCTAAACCGAAAACCGGGATTTTTAAAATAGCAACTATTCGTAATATTCGAAAACCAGTTATTGAAAAAAGTCGAATAATCTATCTCCCTAATAAATAGTTTTAAAACTATGTTAGTGTTTTTCCTAAACATTTTTTATGCTTACGTACGTTTACGTTCAAAATTGTTAAACAAATAATTAATATTTAAAACTTACAAGTTTTTGTTAATTTTGGAGGGTTTTGAAAATAAATAGTTGACGACGTGTAGCGCCGCCATGTTTTAAATCGAATTTGCTGTTTTTGGTCAAATAAACAAAGGCGAATAAGCTTATTTTGACAATTTTACCATTTCCACCAAAAAATACATGTCGATTTTGGTGTTTGTAGAACTGGGGTCACTTTTTAACTGCGATAGGCAACCTATACTATTACATTTTGCGATTTTATGCGCTGGATGCATGTTTTATATGTTGTTGTTAATGTTGTATAATTATCGACAATGTGTGTGAACACGTACGTAATGAAAGAGAATAAAACAGAAAAGAGAAAATATGGCGTCCTGAATTTGCCGACCGCAGCTTTATAAGTACATTCCGCTGCTAGATATAGCAACTGTAAAACATTGGAACGCGAGAAGTGTCATTCAACGGTATCAGGTACTACACGTCAAGCTTCGTTGTTAAAACGATAATACTCTAGAATCTGCAAAAAGCTTTAAAATCATGTATACGCACAGAATGCAAATGCATCTTTGCAGCTTCCGGCACCTTAAGTTCATTGCTGCAGTCCCTTGAAATTTTTCTGGCCTCCATCTCTAAATGTTCTTCCAATAAAATAAATGCTACAACGGCAGAGGTAATTTTATTTATTTATTGTTACTTATTATAAACTTTTTTATATATTTTGTTGTTGACAAACATCGATATTGAGTAAAAGGGAGGGATTTTGACTCTACATCAGTACAAAGATGTCATAAAAACATTTGTTTGATTGGTAGACCATTAGTTTAAGCTTTTAAGAAAAATCATTCTTAAGGATATAAAAGCAAAGCGGAGCGGGTAATGCTTTTTGGAATAAAAAATAAATAAAACTGCATCTGATATGCTAACGTGATAACTTTAGAACTTCAATAAGCATTGCTTAAGAGCTTTTTTATTTACTAGAATTATAAGCTTTTAATTCTTTTAGGTATATATTTTATTTTAATTATTTTTATTAGGAATTTTTTATTTAAAGGCAATTTCACGGTACCGATGTGTGATACTTTTGCTTAGTTAGTTTATTCAGAATATAATTTGTCAAACAAATGTATAATATCGTAATATAACTTACCACACATTCACCCATATGATGAACAATACATGGAATATATGCAGTTGCACCTATTTGGATTGCAACAATTGTTGAATTTTCTGTTCCAAAATACATTGTTTTATTAAATTCGGAGTTGTTTAGTGGCTCACTTGAATTGTTCGTAAAAAAATTATTTTCTACATTTGTGCTTACTAAATCTATGACTTTATGCGTTATATAACTACTTGATAATCGTTTCACAAAATGTCTATTGACATTTGATGCTGAATTTTCTTTATCTGATTCTTCTTTATATGTAAATGATGGATTTTTGTTAATGCTGTTTCCACCAGAAGGATAAGCTTTAACATTTGGAAGATTCTGATGTTCAAAAGTTGTCAAATGTGTCTGTTTTAAGAAGGACCTTGCTGAATTTCCAAAATAAATGTCTGAAGAAAACAATTTTGGACTAATGTTTTCTTCACTTCTCTGTGTATCATCCATCTGCACGTGTGTTGTTAGACCTTGAATAAATAAGGAAAGAATTATAATAATCATTATTTCTCTATTTTTATTTTGTGAAAATATATACATACATACATATACATATGTATGTGTACATACATATAGTCTGTCAAGGATATGTTTTGGCATTGTAAAAATAGCTTATTTTTAGACTAGTTATTTTTTGTTTGTTTTTTAGTTGATTTTGTCATCAAATCGGCGGCATGAAGTATGTCCCCAGAAAATAATTCTCCTAAAACAAAATTAAATAAGTCTACAATTTTTTCATTCCGTCATTGAAATAACGCCCCAAACAGAAATAAAATAATACCTAAATTATTAGGGAGTCATTTCATATGAAAGAAAACCCAAATTACTAAAATGAAATAACACCGCAATATAATACATATTGTTCAGTTTGGGTTTTAAAAATTGCCCGATAGATAGAATGGTTAGGCCTTTGGCCGAGCGCAAGGATCTTCTCCTCCATGGTATAACAAACAACGGCTTTGCTAACTAAAGCTTTTCTGCATAGCCGGTCTTCGGTCAGGCATGCAGATAAGCTTTAGTTAGGGATTCGGGATTCATAGATTCGGGATTTTCAAATTGGAGATTATACAGTTCGGGACTTGGAGATTCCGATTTCTGGAATTCGGGGTTTAAAAATAATTTTGATACCATCCCTTTTTTATGAATGGTCAGCTTATATAGTTAATAGGTGTGTTCATTTACTTTACTAGAAGAAACTTCCAAAGAGAGAGTAAGTAGGAATTTAAAGAAATTGCTCTCAAAAATACTAAAAAATAAATGAACACTTTGCCAGCCAAAATTTGCAAGTTAAAGTAGTGACGAATATACAGGAATATTTGAGTACCCATTAATTATTCTAAGACTTGGAAAAATATTATACATTACGGTAAAAATATTGTGATTTGATTAATTTATATTTGTTTATGTTGAATAAAATGAATCATGAACTGGATTTTTTTTAATTAGGAGGTGAAAGAATAATTCGGTTTTTCATCAATAATAAAAGATAAATAAAATCTTTGTTAACAAAAAAAGTATTTGTAAGGCAAAACAAAATATTTAATTTAACAATTTATGTATATCCTATGTATATAATAGATATATAACATTTCAACGTCACGGACTGACTGACAGATTCATCTTCGCACAGCCATAACGCCGTGAGTTATAAGGTTGAAATTTGAACCGGATGCTGGTCTCTCGCTAAATCGATCCACTAAAAATCGAAGAAATTGCCTAATAGTTCGAAAATTGTGGGTGTGTAAGTGAACAAATTTAGTGCATTGCGACTCGCAAGAAACTACTTTCATGTGTAAATGCTAGGTAAATGGTATTTTTGGAAATTCGAATGTTTAGGGGATAAATAGCGTAAAACAAGTATATTCGCTAACCTCATAACTCCTAAACCAACCGTGGATTCATCCATGCGTTCCGAAAAATATTTTTGTCCGAAGAATAATTTTTATACCCTTCACCGAAGGTAAAAAGGTATATATAACTTTGTCATTCCGTTTGTAATTTCTACAATATTGATCTAAGACCATATAAAGTATATATATTCTGGCTTCTTATGAGAAGGGAAGTTCAAATCCGGTTGTTCGTCTGTCCGTCTGTCCGTCCGTTGAAATGGTTTTTCCGAAGACCCCAGATATGATGGAGGCTAGGTTTTTATACATTTATGTCACATATAGTCCGGAATTGTTTGCTATTGAAATTCAGGAAGATCGGTCCATAAATGGCTGAGATATGAGCAAAAAACCACGAATACCTCCAATTTTTTCCATAAATCCCATGTTGTTGTTGTTTTTTAAATTCTTTTTTTCTGCATATCTCGAGAGCGGTAAGAGCTACAGCTTTCAAATTTAGTACAAACATGTTGCTTGCCAATACACAAACTCTGTAAAAAAAATGGGCGGGACTGGAGAAGTGGGTGTGGCGCTTCCCATTCAAAGACGTTATACATTTCTGTACATCTGGAGAACGAAACGAGCTAAAGTTCCCAAATTAGGTACAAACATATCGGTTATCAATACACAGTATCCCACAAAATATAGGCGCGATTGGAAAAGTGGGCGTGGTACCTCCCGTACAAAGACATTATTGAAAATACTCAATATTTTAAATTTTAGGGCTCTAGTATGACATATGAACACGTTTTATATACCAAAATGTCAGAAATTTTTAGCAGCATATATTTCCCGCAAACCCTTTTTTTTACCAAAGTAATTGGTAAATTTCTTCCTAAAGACGTAGGTATATAAATCTATCAAATCGATTGGAAAATGCCCGAGTTATGATCAAATTACTGAAATACCAATATTTACTTTTTTATACCCTTCACCGAAGGTAAAAGGGTATATATAACTTTGTCATTCCGTTTGTAATTTCTACAATATTGATCTAAGACCACATAAAGTATATATATTCTGGCTTCTTATGAGAAGGGAAGTTCAAATCCGATTGTCCGTCTGTCCGTCAAAAAAGTTATTACCAAAATAAATTTTTTTTTAATAAAAATACCTATTTTCGGGAACCGCAGATCATTCCGAGTCCAAGTTTTTTTACCAAAGTAAATGGTAAATTTCTTCCTAAAGACGCAGGTATATAAATCTATCAAATCGATTGGAAAATGCCCGAGTTATGACAAAATTACTGAAATACCAATATTTACTTTTTTTATATAATTAAGTTGTTTTATTTGCGTCCCCCCCCTTCCTTTTCTATTTGTTTACAGGCACCAGCATCATGTCCAATATGACTTCCGTTATCACTCTGCTTTTAAACTGTGATCTATTTAACGAAATAATTTCTACAAATAGAGATTGGGAATTTTTGCAATTTAAAAACTTGCAAAACAAATAAATCTATTGTATGGCAACACGCCAGTGGTGGTGGTGTGTTTCCTTTTTTCGCATATGCACCTTTCATACCCAAACAACAAACTCACACAAAGATATTTGCTTATATGAAAAAAATATTCCACGGCCTATTTACTTATATTAAAGTTAAGTTCGCATGCGTACCAGTGGTCGAGTGGTCTAGCCGTTATGTCACAAGTAATCGTCTGAGTGTTGACGGGTTCAAATCCCATTCGATAAATTTTTTTTTCTCTTGGTATTTATAAATTATTTTTAATTAAATAAAAAATATATCAGTTTTTGCTATTTTTTTTTTAATTTTATATCCTTAAAAAAACACTTTTTTTATAAAATTTAGACTTTTGTTCTAAATAAATGCGCATTTTTTATGTGGCTAATAATTATATATAAAAACCAAACAATTTATTTTTGGTAATACCCTTAATATCTCAAAACAAGAAATTCCGACTTAAGCCATTATTATTTAATGCCATAGATATATTATATATGTAAATTATTCTTATCGCACCATGGTGAAGGGTATATAAGATTCGGCATAGCCGAATAAATTATTTAGGCAAGTTGCCGTTTTGGCGAAGTTTGGAATAAATCTTCTGTAATAATTGCAGAAGGCTATAAACTGTCTAACGTCGTCTGCATTTTTTTAAACATACCCATTTTCGGGAACAATAGATCTTCCCGAGTCCAAGTTTTATAATCTAAGTAAATAGTTTTTTATTCCTTAAAACGTGGGTATATAAATCTGCCAAATCGGTTAAGAAATGGTTAAGTTATTAGCAAAATACTCCAAAAATGGGCTAAAAATCATCAACATTTTTATAAAAACTAAATTTTTAGAGCTGTTACATGACCTATGGACACGTCTTATATATCAAAAGATAGTAAATACCAATATTTACTTTTTTTTATATAATTAAGTTGTTTTATTTGCGTCCCCCCCTTCCTTTTCCATTTGTTTTCAGGCACCAGCATCATGTCCAATATGACTTCCGTTATCACTCTGCTTTTAAACTGTGATCTATTTAACGAAATAATTTCTACAAATAGAGATTGGGAATTTTTGCAATTTAAAAACTTGCAAAACAGATAAATCTATTGTATGGCAACACGCCAGTGGTGGTGGTGTGTTTCCTTTTTTCGCATATTCACCTTTCATACCCAAACAACAAACTCACACAAAGATATTTGCTTATATGAAAAAAATATTCCACGGCCTATTTACTTATATTAAAGTTAAGTTCGCATGCGTACCAGTGGTCGAGTGGTCTAGCCGTTATGTCACAAGTAATCGTCTGAGTGTTGACGGGTTCAAATCCCATTCGATAATTTTTTTTTCTCTTGGTATTTATAAATTATTTTTAATTAAATAAAAAATATATCAGTTTTTGCTATTTTTTTTTTTAATTTTATATCCAAAAAAAAAAAACCTTTTTATTATAAAATTTAGACTTTTGTTCTAAATAAATGCGCATTTTTTATGTGGCTAATAATTATATATAAAAACCAAACAATTTATTTTTGGTAATCCCCTTAATATCTCAAAACAAGATATTCCGACTTAAGCCATTATTATTTAATGCCATAGATATATTATGTATGTAGATTATTCTTATCGCACCATGGTGAAGGGTATATAAGATTCGGCATATCCGAATATAGCACTCTTACTTGTTTTTATAATAAATTATTTAGGCAAGTTGCCGTTTTGGCGAAGTTTGGAATAAATCTTCTGTAATAATTGCAGAAGGCTATAAACCGTCTAACGTCGTCTGCGTTTTTTTAAACATACCCATTTTCGGGAACAATAGATCTTCCCGAGTCCAAGTTTTATAATCTAAGTAAATAATTTTTTCTTCCTTAAAACGTGGGTATAAAAATCTTCCAAATCGGTTAAGAAATGGTTAAGTTATTAGCAAAATACTCCAAAAATGGGCTAAAAATCATCAACATTTTTATAAAAACTAAATTTTTAGAGCTGTTACATGACCTATGGACACGTCTTATATATCAAAAGATCGGAAATTTTTAGCAGAAGATATTTGCTGAAAAACTCGGAAAAATCGGTTCAGATACAAAAAAGTTATTACCATAATAAAATTTTTTTTAATAAAAATACCTATTTTCGGGAACCGTAGATCATTTTTTTTACCATTTTTATATGAAAAAAATATTCCACGGCCTATTTACGTTTTTGGAACCGGATATTGTCCAATTATTTTGTATTTTGTAGGGTCGGTTTTTATACCATTCTTTGTAATCAAATGTCCCAAATACAAAACTTCTGGTTTCAGGAAACAACATTTTGCTGGATTCAGTTTCAAATTGTATTGTTTTAGTCTTCCTAACACTCTTAGGAGGTTCTCATTATGGTGCTTCAAACTGCATCCGAAAATAATTACGTCATCAACGTATAAAAATGCTTCTGACTCTAGACCAGATAATGCTATAGTCAACATTCTTTGGAAGCTGTTAGATGATATTTTTCAACCAAATGGTAATCTTGTATATTGAAAGTGACCGTTTGGTGTTGAAAATGCTGTTAGAGGTCGTGACTTTGGTTCTATTTGGTGAAACGAGCTTGTCATGCCTAAAGTTGAAAAATATTTAGCTCTACCTAATCTGTCCAATACATCTTCAAGTCTGGTTAAAAGGAATTTGTCATTTACTATCTTATCATTTAAACGTCTGAAATCTACAACCAAACGCCATTTTTCCGTTTCGTTTTGTCCTTTTTTTGGTACTAATAATAATGGAGAATTGTATGAACTAATGGACGGTTCTACTACGTCTTTGTCCAACAACTCTTGCACTTGTTTATTTATTTCGCCTAATTGTGTTTGTGGCAGTCTGTAATTTTTTTATGTAAGTGGGTGTGTTATCATTTAATTCAATACTTTGTTTATAAAAGTTGTTTACCGTTAATGGTTCGTCTTCAAGATGAAATACTTCTTGATATTGTCGTAGAATATCACAAATGATTTTCTTATTTTCTTCTTCATTGTTCTTGAAATCTAGCTTTTCTAGTAATTTCTGAAATCTTTGCTCTGAGTGTGTATTATTATTGCGCATGTTAGTTTTATAAATTGTGTAATTTTTTAATGGTATTGTTGTGACTCCCAACTTCTCTAGGCGCACTGGTTCCTCTAATGTATTCAAAATTTTAACATACCGTTGACCATCCTTGGGTATTTTAGTGTTTGCTAAAAGATTCCTTTTATTATTTCTTTACTACATGTGACACTATCTTCTTTTATGTCAATGTTTATAGGTACTATCTTTTCTGTTCTCAGGGGTATAGTTATATTATGTATTCTTTTTGTGTTAATCTCTATTGGGATTGTTATTTGCTCTCCCTCTATACAAGTATTTAAAGTTAGTGTCTCATAGTTAATCTGACAACTGTATTTACGGAAAAAATCTATTCCTAAAATTCCATCATTAACGATTGGAAATTCTTTTTCTACTAATTGAAATATGTGTGTTAATATTTGCTCTCCTAGTATTATTTGTAAATCAGTGGTTCCTAACGTTTCTTTAAAGTCATTTGTAATGCCATTTAATCGGCAAATGTTGTCAGTATTCTTGTAATAGTTGTATATCCCTGCTACTATGTTAGAAAAAAAATACACTTGTTATGTTCGGGTCATATTTTGACCCCACATTTTTTTATTGAGAAAACACAAATTTATACATTTTAAAATTATTTGTAAAGCTTGTGATCAATGCAATATGTTGTCGTTTGAGTGATTGTGTGTCGGTGTGAGGGACAAACAGGTTTTTTGCAAGTTATACACTCAGTAAAGGTCTTTTTTCCTTTTTCGACGGGCAAAATTTGCACCTTTTCCGTTCACTAGCGCATTGTCGTTTTGGAGAAGGCGAATTCGTAGATGGTGATAAACTGTCTTCTTCTCGAATTCTTCGTACCAATGATGCAGAGACTTCTGCACGAGGAAGCCGACTACGCCTCTTGATATGTTCTTGAGCTAAAACTTCACCGAGTTGCTCTAAAAATAGGCGCCTTTTGTGCAGTTTATTTTTCTGCCATTCAGGATTTATTTCGGTCCATATTATAAAAGCGTTAAGAGCAGAAATATCTAATAGATTAGAGAACAAGGCAACTGGCCACCGATTGGTTTTTCTTTTGCACGAATATGTACGAACCATTTGGTCCAATGTGTCGACTCCGCCTTTTGTCGAGTTGTAGTATTCAATTATTTCCGGAATTTTTTTTGGATGATCTTCCAAAATGTTGCTGTTATGGGGAAGAGTGCTAAGCAAATAAACCATTCTGTATTTTTTTAGGCCCATACAAAACTAAAGTTTCTTTTTCATGAAAAAAAAAATTGACTTGAGTGTATTGGAAGCTTTCGTAATTCTTGTGTTGTTGCATGAACCGGCAAAAAACGCTTGTTTTTCCTCACTGTGCCAACAATAGTAATTTTTTGCTTTAGCAGTTCTAATGCAAGATTATGACTCGTAAAAAAATTATCGGTAGTCACATTTCGTCCACGATATGAAGACACTAAGTCTAGAACAACCCGTTCGCCTTGATTCCTTTCAGCATTGTCTCCCACTTTGCCCAAGTATATTTGGAACTGTAAGCAAAACGCGGTGTCAGAATCCGCTGCTATCCACGCTTTCATGCCATATTTCCCAGGTTTACTTGGAATGTATACTTTGAAAGAACATCTACCTCGGAATGGAATAAGCTGTTCATCAATCGTTATATTAGCATTTGGAACGTAAAGCAGTTGCAAATTATGAGTCCATTGCTCATAAAATGTGCGAATAGGAGCAAGTTTATCTCCTCTTTGTTCTGACCTTCTTCTTTGCCTATCGTCAAATGCTAGCACACGAGAAATATTGCTAAATCGCTCCAAATACATGATTGCTCTCAAAAAAGGACGTCCATGAAACTCGTTCCACAGGGAGTTAAGACTTTCACCGTATGACCGGTAGACTCGTAAAAGAATTATATGTCCGAAATATTATATTTTCGAAAACAGCACTACCTTGCAAATTGCTGTAGTGAATTATATCCCTTTTCATAGCTTCTGTAAGTCATACATCAAAAGTATCACGAATTTTCGAAATATGATAAATAGCATAAGAAGTCACTCCAGGTTTTGCGTGAAGAATATTTTTACTTGCTGCACGACTTAGACATTGCAAAGAAGGTATTGTTTAGCACAGAAATAGAAGTATTTGGCTTAGTTGTTATTGAATACAAAAATTATAACTGTAAACGCTTTCTTATTTTGTTTGTTTTGTTGTCTTGTAAAACACCAAAGAGGTAAAAGATAAATGCAAAAAACATATAATGCAAAAAACAAAAATGATTGAGGGTCATAAAATGACCCGAACATGATATGTGTAAACACTTGCAATTAAACATTTTCTAAGCCTAAAATGGTGATAATACTAATTGAATTCAATATATTTCAACAATTGATGCACTGAGTAGTAAGAACTTTCAAATATATTCCACCAGTTAGAAATACGGTAATGTTAAATTCGATTTGGGTCATCAAAAGACCCTAACGTAGTAGCAGGGATATTACATTTTATTTGCAGAGTGATGCCACTGAGCCTGTGTCTATTAGGAATGTTAATTGATAATTGATGTTTTTTATTGTTAGAAAAAGAAAATTTGATGTTTCAATATTTAGTGTATATACTCTTAATTTTCCCTGTTCGGTGATTCGTAATGAGTCCCCAGGGTTTGTACGTTTCCCTGTTGTTGTATAGTATGAACATTGGAGTTGCCTCTTCCTCTTGTGTTATTATTGTATCTTTTATCTCTGTTGTTGTTATAGCTATTGTAGTTATTGTTGTAGTTTCTGTTATTGCTGTTATGATTTCTGTTGCTAATGTTACAGTTTCTGTTGCTATAATTATAAGTTCTGTTATTGTTGTTATAGTTTCTGTTATTCCTGTTATTGTTAAAGTTTCTATCTATCTGTGGATTGGGATAATTTGTATTTCTGCTATTTCTAAAACCTGAATTGTTTCTATTTGTGTTACTGTAATAGTTTTGTCTATTATTGTTTATATGTAATGTTGTAAATGTATATGATAGTTGTAGTGGTCTTTCCTGTGTACTTGCAATATCAAAGGCTTGTGCGAAGGTCTTGGGCTGTGCGGCTATTACAGCTGTTCTTATATCTTTATATAAACCTTCTTGAAAAATTTCTAAAGCTAGTTTTTCATTCATAGTCTTGATCGTAGATCGAGCCACTTGATTTGAACTGTCCTCCAGCTCTGAAATTTGTACCAATGTCAAGTCCGCTATTAAAGTGCTAATCCGTTCTTTGTAATTAAGAACATTTCCTTTTTGTTTTGTATTCCTTAATTCATAATGTATGCTGCTTGAATTTCTTGTCGATTTGAATTGCTTTGCCAAAACTGTCTTCAGTTCCTCGAAAGTTTCAGGCATATTCTGTATAATCAAAATGTCCCTGACTTTGTCTACTAATTTTATTGACAATACATATTTTATCAGGTTCTTTTTTCCTTGCTCATTTAGCTCAGAATGAACCATTTCTACCATTGTAAGGATAATATCAACATGTTTAGGCTTTCCGTCGAAGACTGGTATTGTTTCCGAAGCCTTTTTACTGTCAAAATTCGACATGATTTTAAAATTTTCACCGTTTTCCTCTATTTTCAAATTTTTATGTTCTGTCAATAGCTGAATTGCTGTTTCTCTCACGTCTTTAAATTGAATAATCTCTTCGTCCCTTAAAGGATTTGCTAAATGTTCTACAAGTTTTCCGAATTTTTCACTTAACTGTTCTATTGATTTTAGTTTTTCTTGTATAGTTTCTTTTGTATATGGTCTTGTTATAGATTTCCTAGCGTTAACAATTAATCGTTCTAAGTCTTCGAATATCTGCTCCATTAATCACATTTATTTCTGTAGCAAAAAAAAAAATTTCTTTTTCATATTTTCTTTATACACATATAGTCCGGAATTGTTTGCTATTGAAATTCAGGAAGATCGGTCCATAAATGGCTGAGATATGAGCAAAAAACCACGACTACCTCCAATTTTTTCCATAAATCCCATGTTGTTGTTGTTTTTTAAATTCTTTTTTTCTGCATATCTCGAGAGCGGTAAGAGCTACAGCTTTCAAATTTAGTACAAACATGTTGCTTGCCAATACACAAACTCTCTAAAAAAATGGGCGGGACTGGAGAAGTGGGTGTGGCACTTCCCATAAAAAGACGTTATACATTTCTGTATATCTGGAGAACGAAACGAGCTAAAGTTCCCACATTAGGTACAAACATATCGGTTATCAATACACAGTATCCCACAAAATATGGGCGCGATTGGAAAAGTGGACGTGGTACCTCCCGTACAAAAATATTATTGAAAATACTCAATATTTTAAATTTTAGGGCTCTAGTATGACATATGAACACGTTTTATATACCAAAATGTCAGAAATTTTTAGCAGCATATATTTCCCGCAAACCCTGAAACCTTTCTCCCAAAAATGGAGGAGTAATGCCCAAAATTTAATTTTTTTTTAAACATACCCATTTTCGGGAACAATAGATCTTCCCGAGTCCAAGTTTTATAATCTAAGTAAATAGTTTTTATACCCTTCACGGAAGGTAAAAGGGTATATATAACTTTGTCATTCCGTTTGTAATTTCTACAATATTGATCTAAGACCATATAAAGTATATATATTCTGGCTTCTTATGAGAAGGGAAGTTCAAATCCGGTTGTCCGTCTGTCCGTCCGTTGAAATGAGGTTTCCGAAGACCCCAGATATGATGGAGGCTAGGTTTTTATACATTTATGTCATATATAGTCCGGAATTATTTGCTATTGAAATTCAGGAAGATCGGTCCATAAATGGCTGAGATATGAGCAAAAAACCACGACTTCCTCCAATTTTTTCCATAAATCCCATGTTGTTGTTGTTTTTTAAATTCTTTTTTTCTGCATATCTCGAGAGCGGTAAGAGCTACAGCTTTCAAATTTAGTACAAACATGTTGCTTGCCAATACACAAACTCTCTTAAAAAATGGGCGGGACTACAGAAGTGGGTGTGGCACTTCCCATACAAAGACGTTATACACTTCTGTATATATGTGGAGAACGAAACGAGCTAAAGTTCCCAAATTAGGTACAAACATATGAAACCTTTCTCCCAAAAATGGAGGAGTAATGCTCAAAATAAATTTTTTTTTTTTAAACATACCCATTTTCGGGAACAATAGATCTTCCCGAGTCCAAGTTTTATAATCTAAGTAAATAGTTTTTTCTACCTTAAAACGTGGGTATATAAATCTGCCAAATCGGTTAAGAAATGGTTAAGTTATTAGCAAAATAGCAGAATTTTTATAAAAACTAAATTTTTAGAGCTGTTACATGACCTATGGACACGTCTTATATATCAAAAGATCGGAAATTTTTAGCAGAACATATTTGCTGAAAAACTCGGAAAATCGGTTCAGATACAAAAAAGTAATTACCAAAATAAATTTTTTTTTAATAAAAATACCTATTTTCGGGAACCGTAGATCATTCCGAGTCCAAGTTTTTTTACCAAAGTAAATTATAAATTTCTTCCTAAAGACGTAGGTATATAAATCTATCAAATCGATTGGAAAATGCCCGAGTTATGACCAAATGACTGAAATACCAATATTTACTTTTTTATACCCTTCACCGAAGGTAAAAGGGTATGTATAACTTTGTCATTCCGTTTGTAATTTCTACAATACTGATCTTAGACCATATAAAGTATGTTTATTCTGGCTTCTTATGAGAAGGGAAGTTCAAATCCGGTTGTCCGTCTGTCCGTCTGTCTGTCCGTTGAAATGGGTTTTCCGAAGACCCCAGATATGATGGAGGCTAGGTTTTTATACATTTATGTCACATATAGTCCGGAATTGTTTGCTATTGAAATTCAGGAAGATCGGTCCATAAATGGCTGAGATATGAGCAAAAAACTACGACTACCTCCAATTTTTTCCATAAATCCCATGTTGTTGTTGTTTTTTAAATTCTTTTTTTCTGCATATCTCGAGAGCGGTACGAGCTACAGCTTTCAAATTTAGTACAAACATGTTGCTTGCCAATACACAAACTCTCTAAAAAATGGGCGGGACTGGAGAAGTGGGTGTGGCACTTCCCATACAAAGACGTTATACATTTCTGTATATCTGGAGAACGAAACGAGCTGAAGTTCCCAAATTAGGTACAAACATATCGGTTATCAATACACAGTATCCCACAAAATATGAGCGCGATTAGAAAAGTGGGCGTGGTACCTCCCGTACAAAGACATTATTGAAAATACTCAATATTTTAAATTTTAGGGCTCTAGTATGCCATATGAACACGTTTTATATACCAAAATGTCAGAAATTTTTAGCAGCATATATTTCCCGCAAACCCTGAAACCTTTCTCAAAAAAATGGAGGAGTACTGCCTAAAATAAAATTTTGTTTCTTAAACATACCCATTTTCGGGAACAATAGATCTTCCCGAGTCCAAGTCTTATAATCTAAGTAAATAGTTTTTTCTTCCTTAAAACGTGGGTATATAAATCTGCCAAATCGGTTAAGAAATGGTTAAGCTATTAGCAAAATAGCAGAATTTTTATAAAAACTAAATTTTTAGAGCTGTTACATGACGTATGGATACGTCTTATATATCAAAAGATCGGAAGTTTTTAGCAGAACATATTTGCTGAAAAACTCGGAAAAATCGGCTCAGATACAAAAAAGTAATTACCAAATTTTTTTTTAATAAAAATACCTATTTTCGGGAACCTTAGATCATTCCGAGTCCAAGTTTTTTTACCAAAATAAATGACAAATTTCTTCCTAAAGACGTAAGTAAATAGTTTTTTCTTCCTTAAAACGTAGGTATATAAATCTGCCAAATCGGTTAAGAAATGGTAAAGTTATTAGCAAAATACTCCAAAAATGGGCTAAAAAGCATCAAAATTTTTATAAAAACTAAATTTTTAGACCTGTTACATGATCTATGGATACGTTTTATATATTAAAAGATCGGAAATTTTTAGTAGAACATATTTGCTGAAAAACTCGGAAAAATCGGTTCAGATACAAAAAAGTTATTACCAAAATAAAATTTTTTTTAATAAAAATACCTATTTTCGGAAGCCGTAGATCATTCCGAGTCCAAGTTTTTTTACCAAAGTAAATGGTAAATTTCTTCCTAAAGACGTAGGTATATAAATCTATCAAATCGATTGGAAAATGCCCGAGTTATGACTAAATTACTGAAATACCAATATTTACCTTTTTATACCCTTCACCGAAGGTAAAAGGGTATATATAACTTTGTCATTCCGTTTGTAATTTCTACAATATTGATCTAAGACCATATAAAGTATGTATATTCTGGCTTCTTATGAGAAGGGAAGTTCAAATCCGGTTGTCCGTCTGTCCGTCCGTTGAAATGGGTTTTCCGAAGACCCCAGATATGATGGAGGCTAGGTTTTTATACATTTATGTCACATATAGTCCGGAATTGTTTGCTATTGAAATTCAGGAAGATCGGTCCATAAATGGCTGAGATATGAGCAACAAACCACGACTACCTCCAATTTTTTCCATAAATCCCAAGTTGTTGTTGTTTTTTAAATTCTTTTTTTCTGCATATCTCGAGAGCGGTAAGAGCTACAGCTTTCAAATTTAGTACAAACATGTTGCTTGCCAATACACAAACGCTCTAAAAAAATGGACGGGACTGGAGAAGTGGGTGTGGCACTTCCCATACAAAGACGTTATACATTTCTGTATATCTGGAGAACGAAACGAGCTAAAGTTCCCAAAATAGGTACAAACATATCGGTTATCAATACACAGCATCCCACAAAATATGGGCGCGATGGGAAAAGTGGGCGTGGTACCTCCCGTACAAAGACATTACTAAAAATACTCAATATTTTAAATTTTAGGGCTCTAGCATGACATATGAACACGTTTTATATACCAAAATGTCAGAAATTTTTAGCAGCATATATTTCCCGCAAACCCTGAAACCTTTCTCCCAAAAATGGAGGAGTAATGCCCAAAATAAAATTTAGGTTTTTATACATTTATGTCACATATAGTCCGGAATTGTTTGCTATTGAAATTCAGGAAGATCGGTCCATAAATGGCTGAGATATGAGCAAAAAACTACGACTACCTCCAATTTTTTCCATAAATCCCATGTTGTTGTTGTTTTTTAAATTCTTTTTTTCTGCATATCTCGAGAGCGGTACGAGCTACAGCTTTCAAATTAAGTACAAACATGTTGCTTGCCAATACACAAACTCTCTAAAAAATGGGCGGGACTGGAGAAGTGGGTGTGGCACTTCCCATACAAAGACGTTATACATTTCTGTATATCTGGAGAACGAAACGAGCTGAAGTTCCCAAATTAGGTACAAACATATCGGTTATGAATACACAGTATCCCACAAAATATGAGCGCGATTAGAAAAGTGGGCGTGGTACCTCCCGTACAAAGACATTATTGAAAATACTCAATATTTTAAATTTTAGGGCTCTAGTATGCCATATGAACACGTTTTATATACCAAAATGTCAGAAATTTTTAGCAGCATATATTTCCCGCAAACCCTGAAACCTTTGTCAAAAAAATGGAGGAGTACTGCCTAAAATAAAATTTTGTTTCTTAAACATACCCATTTTCGGGAACAATAGATCTTCCCGAGTCCAAGTTTTATAATCTAAGTAAATAGTTTTTTCTTCCTTAAAACGTGGGTATATAAATCTGCCAAATCGGTTAAGAAATGGTTAAGTTATTAGCAAAATAGCAGAATTTTTATAAAAACTAAATTTTTAGAGCTGTTACATGACGTATGGATACGTCTTATATATCAAAAGATCGGAAGTTTTTAGCAGAACATATTTGCTGAAAAACTCGGAAAAATCGGCTCAGATACAAAAAAGTAATTACCAAAATAAATTTTTTTTTTAATAAAAATACCTATTTTCGGGAACCTTAGATCATTCCGAGTCCAAGTTTTTTTACCAAAATAAATGGCAAATTTCTTCCTAAAGACGTAAGTAAATAGTTTTTTCTTCCTTAAAACGTAGGTATATAAATCTGCCAAATCGGTTAAGAAATGGTAAAGTTATTAGCAAAATACTCCAAAAATGGGCTAAAAAGCATCAAAATTTTTATAAAAACTAAATTTTTAGAGCTGTTACATGATCTATGGATACGTTTTATATATCAAAAGATCGGAAATTTTTAGTAGAACATATTTGCTGAAAAACTCGGAAAAATCGGTTCAGATACAAAAAAGTTATTACCAAAATAAAATTTTTTTTAATAAAAATACCTATTTTCGGAAGCCGTAGATCATTCCGAGTCCAAGTTTTTTTTATCAAAGTAAATGGTAAATTTCTTCCTAAAGACGTAGGTATATAAATCTATCAAATCGATTGGAAAATGCCCGAGTTATGACTAAATTACTGAAATACCAATATTTACCTTTTTATACCCTTCACCGAAGGTAAAAGGGTATATATAACTTTGTCATTCCGTTTGTAATTTCTACAATATTGATCTAAGACCATATAAAGTATGTATATTCTGGCTTCTTATGAGAAGGGAAGTTCAAATCCGGTTGTCCGTCTGTCCGTCCGTTGAAATGGGTTTTCCGAAGACCCCAGATATGATGGAGGCTAGGTTTTTATACATTTATGTCACATATAGTCCGGAATTGTTTGCTATTGAAATTCAGGAAGATCGGTCCATAAATGGCTGAGATATGAGCAACAAACCACGACTACCTCCAATTTTTTCCATAAATCCCAAGTTGTTGTTGTTTTTTAAATTCTTTTTTTCTGCATATCTCGAGAGCGGTAAGAGCTACAGCTTTCAAATTTAGTACAAACATGTTGCTTGCCAATACACAAACGCTCTAAAAAAATGGACGGGACTGGAGAAGTGGGTGTGGCACTTCCCATACAAAGACGTTATACATTTCTGTATATCTGGAGAACGAAACGAGCTAAAGTTCCCAAAATAGGTACAAACATATCGGTTATCAATACACAGCATCCCACAAAATATGGGCGCGATGGGAAAAGTGGGCGTGGTACCTCCCGTACAAAGACATTACTAAAAATACTCAATATTTTAAATTTTAGGGCTCTAGCATGACATATGAACACGTTTTATATACCAAAATGTCAGAAATTTTTAGCAGCATATATTTCCCGCAAACCCTGAAACCTTTCTCCCAAAAATGGAGGAGTAATGCCCAAAATAAAATTTTTTTTTAAACATACCCATTTTCGGGAACAATAGATCTTCCCGAGTCCAAGTTTTATAATCTTCCTTAAAACGTGGGTATATAAATCTGCCAAATCGGTTAAGAAATGGTAAAGTTATTAGCAAAATACTCCAAAAATGGGCAAAAAGCATCAAAATTTTTATAAAAACTAAATTTTTAGAGCTGTTACATGATCTATGGATACGTCTTATATATCAAAAGATCGGAAATTTTTGCTGAGAAACTCGGAAAAATCGGTTCAGATACAAAAAAGTTATTACCAAAATAAAATTTTTTTTAATAAAAATACCTATTTTCGGGAACCGTAGATCATTCCGAGTCCAAGTTTTTCTTACCAAAGTAAATGGTAAATTTCTTCCTAAAGACGTAGGTATATAAATCTATCAAATCGATTGGAAAATGCCCGAGTTATGACCAAATTACTGAAATACCAATATTTACTTTTTTATACCCTTCATCGAAGGTAAAAGGGTATATATAACTTTGTCATTCCGTTTGTAATTTCTACAATATTGATCTAAGACCATATAAAGTATATATATTCTGGCTTCTTATGAGAAGGGAAGTTCAAATCCGGTTGTCCGTCTGTCCGTCTATCCTTCTGTCCGTCTGTCCGTCCGTTGAAATGGGTTTTCCGAAGACCCCAGATATGATGGAGGCTAGGTTTTTATACATTTATGTCACATATAGTCCGGAATTGTTTGCTATTGAAATTCAGGAAGATCGGTCCATAAATGGCTGAGATATGAGCAAAAAACTACGACTACCTCCAATTTTTTCCATAAATCCCATGTTGTTGTTGTTTTTTAAATTCTTTTTTTCTGCATATCTCGAGAGCGGTACGAGCTACAGCTTTCAAATTTAGTACAAACATGTTGCTTGCCAATACACAAACTCTCTAAAAAATGGGCGGGACTGGAGAAGTGGGTGTGGCACTTCCCATACAAAGACGTTATACATTTCTGTATATCTGGAGAACGAAACGAGCTGAAGTTCCCAAATTAGGTACAAACATATCGGTTATCAATACACAGTATCCCACAAAATATGGGCGCGATTAGAAAAGTGGGCGTGGTACAAAAAAGTTATTACCAAAATAAAATTTTTTTAATAAAAATACCTATTTTCGGAAACCGTAGATCATTCCGAGTCCAAGTTTTTTTACCAACGTAAATGGTAAATTTCTTCCTAAAGACGTAGGTATATAAATCTATCAAATCGTTTGGAAAATGCCCGAGTTATGACTAAATTACTGAAATACCAATATTTACCTTTTTATACCCTTCACCGAAGGTAAAAGGGTATATATAACTTTGTCATTCCGTTTGTAATTTCTACAATATTGATCTAAGACCATATAAAGTATGTATATTCTGGCTTCTTATGAGAAGGGAAGTTCAAATCCGGTTGTCCGTCTGTCCGTCCGTTGAAATGGGTTTTCCGAAGACCCCAGGTATGATGGAGGCTAGGTTTTTATACATTTATGTCACATATAGTCCGGAACTGTTTGCTATTGAAATTCAGGAAGATCGGTCCATAAATGGCTGAGATATTAGCAAAAAACCACGACTACCTCCAATTTTTTCCATAAATTCCATGTTGTTGTTGTTTTTTAAATTCTTTTTTTCTGCATATCTCGAGCGCGGTAAGAGCTACAGCTTTCAAATTAGTACAAACATGTTGCTTGCCAATACACAAACTCTCTAAAAAAAATGGGCGGGACTGGAGAAGTGGGTGTGGCACTTCCCATACAAAGACGTTATACATTTCTGTATATCTAGAGAACGAAACGAGCTAAAGTTCCCAAATTAGGTACAAACATATCGGTTATCAATACACAGTATCCCACAAAATATGGGCGCGATTGGAAAAGTGGGCGTGGTACCTCCCGTACAAAGACATTATTGAAAATACTCAATATTTTAAATTTTAGGGCTCTAGTATGACATATGAACACGTTTTATATACCAAAATGTCAGAAATTTTTAGCAGCATATATTTCCCGCAAACCCTGAAACCTTTGTCCCAAAAATGGAGGAGTAATGCCCAAAATAAATTTTTTTTTCTTAAACATACCCATTTTCGGGAACAATAGATCTTCCCGAGTCCAAGTTTTATAATCTTCCTTAAAACGTGGGTATATAAATCTGCCAAATCGGTTAAGAAATGGTTAAGTTATTAGCAAAATACTCCAAAAATGGGCTAAAAAGCATCAACATTTTTATAAAAACTAAATTTTTAGAGCTGTTACATGACCTATGGACACGTCTTATATATCCAAAGATCGGAAATTTTTAGCAGAACATATTTGCTGAAAAACTCGGAAAAATCGGTTCAGATACAAAAAGTTATTACCAAAATAAAAATACCTATTTTCGGGAACCGTAGATCATTCCGAGTCCAAGTTTTTTTACCAAAGTAAATGGTAAATTTCTTCCTAAAGACGCAGGTATATAAATCTATCAAATCGATTGGAAAATGACCGAGTTATGACCAAATTACTGAAATACCAATATTTACTTTTTTTTTATATAATTAAGTTGTTTTATTTGCGTCCCCCCCTTCCTTTTCCATTTGTGTACAGGCACCAGCATCATGACCAATATGACTTCCATTATCACTCTGCTTTTAAGCTGTGATCTATTTAACGAAATAATTTCTACAAATACAGATTGGGAATTTTTGCAATTTAAAAACTTGCAAAACAGATAAATCTATTGTATGGCAACATGCCAGTGGTGGTGGTGTGTTTCTTTTTTTCGCATATTCACCTTTCATACCCAAACAACAAACTCGCACTAAGATATTTGCTTATATGAAAAAAATATTCCACGGCCTATTTACTTATATTAAAGTTAAGTTCGCATGCGTACCAGTGGTCGAGTGGTCTAGCCGTTATGTCACAAGTAATCGTCTGAGTGTTGACGGGTTCAAATCCCATTCGATAAATTTTTTTTTCTCTTGGTATTTATAAATTATTTTTAATTAAATAAAAAATATATCAGTTTTTGCTATTTTTTTTTTTACTTTTATATCCTTAAAAAAAAACACTTTTTTTTATAAAACTTAGACTTTTGTTCTAAATAAATGCGCATTTTTTATGTGGCTAATAATTTTATATAAAAATCAAACAATTTATTTTTGGTAATACCCTTAATATCTCAAAACAAGAAATTCCGACTTAAGCCATTCTTATTTAATGCCATAGATATATTATATATGTAAATTATTCTTATCTCACCATGGTGAAGGGTATATAAGATTCGGCATAGCCGAATATAGCACTCTTACTTGTTATACCCTTCACCGAAGGTAAAAGGTATATATAACTTTGTCATTCCGTTTGAAATTTCTACAATATTGATCTAAGACCATATAAAGTATATATATTCTGGCTTCTTATGAGAAGGGAAGTTCAAATCCGGTTGTCCGTCTGTCCATCTATCCGTCTGTCCGGCCGTTGAAATGGGTTTTCCGAAGACCCCAGATATGATGGATGCTAGGTTTTTATACATTTATGTCACATATAGTCCGGAATTGTTTGCTATTGAAATTCAGGAAGAGCGGTCCATAAATGGCTGAGATATGAGCAACAAACCACGACTACCTCCAATTTTTTCCATAAATCCCAAGTTGTTGTTGTTTTTTAAATTCTTTTTTTCTGCATATCTCGAGAGCGGTAAGAGCTACAGCTTTCAAATTTAGTACAAACATGTTGCTTGCCAATACACAAACGCTCTAAAAAAATGGACGGGACTGGAGAAGTGGGTGTGGCACTTCCCATACAAAGACGTTATACATTTCTGTATATCTGGAGAACGAAACGAGCTAAAGTTCCCAAAATAGGTACAAACATATCGGTTATCAATACACAGCATCCCACAAAATATGGGCGCGATTGGAAAAGTGGGCGTGGTACCTCCCGTACAAAGACATTACTAAAAATACTCAATATTTTAAATTTTAGGGCTCTAGCATGACATATGAACACGTTTTATATACCAAAATGTCAGAAATTTTTAGCAGCATATATTTCCCGCAAACCCTGAAACCTTTCTCCCAAAAATGGAGGAGTAATGCCCATTTTCGGGAACAATAGATCTTCCCGAGTCCAAGGTTTATAATCTACGTAAATAGTTTTTTCTTCCTTAAAACGTGGGTATATGAATCTGCCAAATCGGTTAAGAAATGGTTAAGTTATTAGCAAAATACTCCAAAAATGGGCTAAAAAGCATCAACATTTTTATAAAAACTAAATTTTTAGAGCTGTTACATGACCTATGGACACGTCTTATATATCCAAAGATCGGATATTTGCTGAAAAACTCGGAAAAATTGGTTCAGATACAAAAAAGTTATTACCAAAATAAAAATACATATTTTCGAGAACCGTAGATCATTCCGAGTCCAAGTTTTTTTTACCAAAGTAAATGGTAAATTTCTTCCTAAAGACGTAGGTATATAAATCTATCAAATCGATTGGAAAATGCTTGAGTTATGACCAAATTACTGAAATACCAATATTTACTTTTTTTTATATAATTAAGTTGTTTTATTTGCGTCCCCCCCTTCCTTTTCCATTTGTGTACAGGCACCAGCATCATGTCCAATATGACTTCCATTATCACTCTGCTTTTAAACTGTGATCTATTTAACGAAATAATTTCTACAAATAGAGATTGGGAATTTTTGCAATTTAAAAACTTGCGAAACAGATAAATCTATTGTATGGCAACATGCCAGTGGTGGTGGTGTGTTTCCTTTTTTCGCATATTCACCTTTCATACCCTAACAACAAACTCACACAAAGATATTTGCTTATATGAAAAAAATATTCCACGGCCTATTTACTTATATTAAAGTTAAGTTCGCATGCGTACCAGTGATCGAGTGGTCTAGCCGTTATGTCACAAGTAATCGTCTGAGTGTTGACATTCGATAATTTTTTTTTTCTCTTGGTATTTATAAATTATTTTTAATTAAATAAAAAATATATCAGTTTTTGCTATTTTTTTTTTACTTTTATATCCTTAAAAAAAACACTTTTTTTATAAAATTTAGACTTTTGTTCTAAAAAAATTGGCATTTTTTATGTGGCTAATCTATATAATTCTCTCCGTTCTTAGATCAATTTGTAGAGATTTAAGAGGAGAACATTTCTGCATTACTAACTCGAAAATGCCAAATTTTGAGTTGTGACGGTCTTGCACGAAATGAGCGATATATAAAAATGAATTATGTTTGTATGTTTGTATGTTTGTTTGTCGCTTTATAGACTTTTTTTTTTTTTTTAAAATATTTTTTTTTTTTTTTTTTTTATTTTTTTTTATTATTATTATTCCTACACTAAGTCCCGCGAAGCTTTTCGCTTGTCTGCAGGAGACCAGAGTCTCTGGCGGGAATCGAACCCGCAACCTCGGTACTGATAGACTAGCTCACTACCAGCTAATCTACCGGGGCACCCCACCGAAACTACTGAACCGATTTTCCTGAAATTACAGTAACATCACGTGAGCCCTAAAAATAAAATAGGCTACTTATTTTTTCGATAGGGGCAGGGGAATTGGTACCCCCCATAGGATGCCAATATTAATTATCGCATATCTTAAGAGCCGCTGCACGCATTTTGCTGAACTTTTTGTAGTAGGATCTTCTAAGCCCCAAAATTTAAATAAAATAGTAGCGGGGGAAGTGGTTCCCCCCATAGGACGCCAATGTTTAATATAGCATATCTTAAGAACTGTTATAGTGAGAATGTTCAAACTTTGTAGAAGTCACTCTTATGGTATACTACTCTATTGAGAATAAAAATAAAGCGGTAGGCGCAGGGGGGAAATACCTCCCATAGGATGCATATATTAAATATCCCTCAACTGAAGAACTATAAAAGGGACAGTCTTCAAACGTGGTTAAAGCTACTATTATGGTAAAATATAAATTTCAATATAAAAATGGGCGGGGTTGACAGGGGAGGAGCAGTACCCCTCATAGATAGAAATATAATTAAGAGCCGCTGCACGCATTTTGTTGAACTTTTGGTAGTAGGATCTTCAGAGCCCCCAAATTGAAATATAATAGCAGCGGGGGAAGTGGTACCCACCATAGGACGCCAATGGTTAATATCGCATATCTTAAGAACTTTTATAGTGAGAATGTTCAAACTTTGCAGAAGTCTCTCTTATGGTATACTATACTTTTGAAAATAAAAATAAAGCGGGTAGGCGCAAGGGGGGAAATACCTTCCATAGGATGCATAAATTAAGTATCGCTCAACAGAAGAGCTATTAAAGGAGGAGTCTTCAAACGTGGTTACAGCTACTACTATGGTAAACTATTAATTTCAATATAGAAATGGGCGGGGTAGACAGAGGAGGAGCAGTACCCCTCATATAAAGAAATATTAAATACCATATATCTGAACACAAAAGTTATCAACCTTTACAGGACAACTTTCAAAACAAAAAAAAAAGGGGGTAGGTGCAGGGGGAGCAAAAATAAATAAATTACACATTAAAAAAATACTGCAATTTTTTTCTTATTTATTTTTTTTTACCAGTGTAGCGAAGCGCACCGGGTTAAGCTAGTAATCTATATATATAAAAATGAATTATGTTTGTATGTTTGTTTGTCGCTTTATAGACTCCGAAACTACTGAACCGATTTTCCTGAAATTTTTACAGTAACATCACGTGAGCCCTAAAAATAAAATAGGCTACTTATTTTTTCGATAGGGGCAGGGGAATTGGTACCCCCCATAGGATGCCAATATTAATTATCGCATATCTTAAGAGCCGCTGCACGCATTTTGCTGAACTTTTTGTAGTAGGATCTTCTAAGCCCCAAAATTTAAATAAAATAGTAGCGGGGGAAGTGGTTCCCCCCATAGGACGCCAATGTTTAATATAGTATATCTTAAGAACTGTTATAGTGAGAATGTTCAAACTTTGTCGAAGTCACTCTTATGGTATACTACTCTATTGAGAATAAAAATAAAGCGCCTACCAGTGTAGCGAAGCGCACCGGGTTAAGCTAGTTTTATATAAAAACCAAACAATTTATTTTTGGTAATACCCTTAATATCTCAAAACAAGAAATTCCGACTTAAGCCATTATAATTTAATGCCATAGATATATTATATATGTAGATTATTCTTATCGCACCATGGTGAAGGGTATATAAGATTCGGCATAGCCGAATATAGCACTCTTACTTGTTATACCCTTCACCGAAGGTAAAAGGGTATATATAACTTTGTCATTCCGTTTGAAATTTCTACAATATTGATCGACCATATAAAGTATATATATTCTGGCTTCTTATGAGAAGGGAAGTTCAAATCCGGTTGTCCGTCTGTCCGTCTATCCGTCTGTCTGTCCGTTGAAATGGGTTTTCCGAAGACCCCAGATATGATGGAGGTTAGGTTTTTATACATTTATGTCACATATAGTCCGGAATTGTTTGCTATTGAAATTCAGGAAGATCGGTCCATAAATGGCTGAGATATGAGCAAAAAACCACGACTACCTCCACATTTTTCCATAAATCCCATGTTGTTGTTGTTTTTTAAATTCTTTTTTTCTGCATATCTCGAGAGCGGTAAGAGCTACAGCTTTCAAATTTAGTACAAACATGTTGCTTGCCAATACACAAACTCTCTAAAAAAATGGGCGGGACTGGAGAAGTTGGTGTGGCACTTCCCATACAAAGACGTTATACATTTCTGTATATCTGGAGAACGAAACGAGCTAAAGTTCCCAAATTAGGTAAAAACATATCGGTTATCAATACACAGTATCCCACAAAATATGGGCGCGATTGGATAAGTGGGCGTGGTACCTCCCGTACAAAGACATTATTGAAAATACTCAATATTTTAAATTTTAGGGCTCTAGTATGACATATGAACACGTTTTATATACCAAAATGTCAGAAATTTTTAGCAGCATATATTTCCCGCAAACCATTTTTTTTACCAAAGTAATTGGTAAATTTCTTCCTAAAGACGTAGGTATATAAATCTATCAAATCGATTGGAAAATGCCCGAGTTATGATCAAATTACTGAAATACCAATATTTACTTTTTTATACCCTTCACCGAAGGTAAAAGGGTATATATAACTTTGTCATTCCGTTTGTAATTTCTACAATATTGATCTAAGACCACATAAAGTATATATATTCTGGCTTCTTATGAGAAGGGAAGTTCAAATCCGATTGTCCGTCTGTCCGTCAAAAAAGTTATTACCAAAATAAATTTTTTTTTAATAAAAATACCTATTTTCGGGAACCGCAGATCATTCCGAGTCCAAGTTTTTTTACCAAAGTAAATGGTAAATTTCTTCCTAAAGACGCAGGTATATAAATCTATCAAATCGATTGGAAAATGCCCGAGTTATGACAAAATTACTGAAATACCAATATTTACTTTTTTTATATAATTAAGTTGTTTTATTTGCGTCCCCCCCCTTCCTTTTCCATTTGTTTACAGGCACCAGCATCATGTCCAATATGACTTCCGTTATCACTCTGCTTTTAAACTGTGATCTATTTAACGAAATAATTTCTACAAATAGAGATTGGGAATTTTTGCAATTTAAAAACTTGCAAAACAAATAAATCTATTGTATGGCAACACGCCAGTGGTGGTGGTGTGTTTCCTTTTTTCGCATATGCACCTTTCATACCCAAACAACAAACTCACACAAAGATATTTGCTTATATGAAAAAAATATTCCACGGCCTATTTACTTATATTAAAGTTAAGTTCGCATGCGTACCAGTGGTCGAGTGGTCTAGCCGTTATGTCACAAGTAATCGTCTGAGTGTTGACGGGTTCAAATCCCATTCGATAAATTTTTTTTTCTCTTGGTATTTATAAATTATTTTTAATTAAATAAAAAATATATCAGTTTTTGCTATTTTTTTTTTAATTTTATATCCTTAAAAAAACACTTTTTTTTATAAAATTTAGACTTTTGTTCTAAATAAATGCGCATTTTTTATGTGGCTAATAATTATATATAAAAACCAAACAATTTATTTTTGGTAATACCCTTAATATCTCAAAACAAGAAATTCCGACTTAAGCCATTATTATTTAATGCCATAGATATATTATATATGTAAATTATTCTTATCGCACCATGGTGAAGGGTATATAAGATTCGGCATAGCCGAATATAGCACTCTTACTTGTTTTTTTAATAAATTATTTAGGCAAGTTGCCGTTTTGGCGAAGTTTGGAATAAATCTTCTGTAATAATTGCAGAAGGCTATAAACCGTCTAACGTCGTCTGCGTTTTTTTAAACATACCCATTTTCGGGAACAATAGATCTTCCCGAGTCCAAGTTTTATAATCTAAGTAAATAGTTTTTTATTCCTTAAAACGTGGGTATATAAATCTGCCAAATCGGTTAAGAAATGGTTAAGTTATTAGCAAAATACTCCAAAAATGGGCTAAAAATCATCAACATTTTTATAAAAACTAAATTTTTAGAGCTGTTACATGACCTATGGACACGTCTTATATATCAAAAGATAGTAAATACCAATATTTACTTTTTTTTATATAATTAAGTTGTTTTATTTGCGTCCCCCCCTTCCTTTTCCATTTGTTTTCAGGCACCAGCATCATGTCCAATATGACTTCCGTTATCACTCTGCTTTTAAACTGTGATCTATTTAACGAAATAATTTCTACAAATAGAGATTGGGAATTTTTGCAATTTAAAAACTTGCAAAACAGATAAATCTATTGTATGGCAACACGCCAGTGGTGGTGGTGTGTTTCCTTTTTTCGCATATTCACCTTTCATACCCAAACAACAAACTCACACAAAGATATTTGCTTATATGAAAAAAATATTCCACGGCCTATTTACTTATATTAAAGTTAAGTTCGCATGCGTACCAGTGGTCGAGTGGTCTAGCCGTTATGTCTCAAGTAATCGTCTGAGTGTTGACGGGTTCAAATCCCATTCGATAATTTTTTTTTCTCTTGGTATTTATAAATTATTTTTAATTAAATAAAAAATATATCAGTTTTTGCTATTTTTTTTTTTAATTTTATATCCAAAAAAAAAACCTTTTTATTATAAAATTTAGACTTTTGTTCTAAATAAATGCGCATTTTTTATGTGGCTAATAATTATATATAAAAACCAAACAATTTATTTTTGGTAATCCCCTTAATATCTCAAAACAAGATATTCCGACTTAAGCCATTATTATTTAATGCCATAGATATATTATATATGTAGATTATTCTTATCGCACCATGGTGAAGGGTATATAAGATTCGGCATATCCGAATATAGCACTCTTACTTGTTTTGATAATAAATTATTTAGGCAAGTTGCCGTTTTGGCGAAGTTTGGAATAAATCTTCTGTAATAATTGCAGAAGGCTATAAACCGTCTAACGTCGTCTGCGTTTTTTTAAACATACCCATTTTCGGGAACAATAGATCTTCCCGAGTCCAAGTTTTATAATCTAAGTAAATAATTTTTTCTTCCTTAAAACGTGGGTATAAAAATCTTCCAAATCGGTTAAGAAATGGTTAAGTTATTAGCAAAATACTCCAAAAATGGGCTAAAAATCATCAACATTTTTATAAAAACAAAATTTTTAGAGCTGTTACATGACCTATGGACACGTCTTATATATCAAAAGATCGGAAATTTTTAGCAGAAGATATTTGCTGAAAAACTCGAAAAAATCGGTTCAGATACAAAAAAGTTATTACCATAATAAAATTTTTTTTAATAAAAATACCTATTTTCGGGAACCGTAGATCATTTTTTTTACCATTTTTATATGAAAAAAATATTCCACGGCCTATTTACGTTTTTGGAACCGGATATTGTCCAATTATTTTGTATTTTGTAGGGTCGGTTTTTATACCATTCTTTGTAATCAAATGTCCCAAATACAAAACTTCTGGTTTCAGGAAACAACATTTTGCTGGATTCAGTTTCAAATTGTATTGTTTTAGTCTTCCTAACACTCTTAGGAGGTTCTCATTATGGTGCTTCAAACTGCATCCGAAAATAATTACGTCATCAACGTATAAAAATGCTTCTGACTCTAGACCAGATAATGCTATAGTCAACATTCTTTGGAAGCTGTTAGATGATATTTTTCAACCAAATGGTAATCTTGTATATTGAAAGTGACCGTTTGGTGTTGAAAATGCTGTTAGAGGTCGTGACTTTGGTTCTATTTGGTGAAACGAGCTTGTCATGTCTAAAGTTGAAAAATATTTAGCTCTACCTAATCTGTCCAATACATCTTCAAGTCTGGTTAAAAGGAATTTGTCATTTACTATCTTATCATTTAAACGTCTGAAATCTACAACCAAACGCCATTTTTCCGTTTCGTTTTGTCCTTTTTTTGGTACTAATAATAATGGAGAATTGTATGAACTAATGGACGGTTCTACTACGTCTTTGTCCAACAACTCTTGCACTTGTTTATTTATTTCGCCTAATTGTGTTTGTGGCAGTCTGTAATTTTTTTATGTAAGTGGGTGTGTTATCATTTAATTCAATACTTTGTTTATAAAAGTTGTTTACCGTTAATGGTTCGTCTTCAAGATGAAATACTTCTTGATATTGTCGTAGAATATCACAAATGATTTTCTTATTTTCTTCTTCATTGTTCTTGAAATCTAGCTTTTCTAGTAATTTCTGAAATCTTTGCTCTGAGTGTCTATTATTATTGCGCATGTTAGTTTTATAAATTGTGTAATTTTTTAATGGTATTGTTGTGACTCCCAACTTCTCTAGGCGCACTGGTTCCTCTAATGTATTCAAAATTTTAACATACCGTTGACCATCCTTGGGTATTTTAGTGTTTGCTAAAAGATTCCTTTTATTATTTCTTTACTACATGTGACACTATCTTCTTTTATGTCAATGTTTATAGGTACTATCTTTTCTGTTCTCAGGGGTATAGTAATATTATGTATTCTTTTTGTGTTAATCTCTATTGGGATTGTTATTTGCTCTCCCTCTATACAAGTATTTAAAGTTAGTGTCTCATAGTTAATCTGACAACTGTATTTACAGAAAAAATCTATTCCTAAAATTCCATCATTAACGATTGGAAATTCTTTTTCTACTAATTGAAATATGTGTGTTAATATTTGCTCTCCTAGTATTATTTGTAAATCAGTGGTTCCTAACGTTTCTTTAAAGTCATTTGTAATGCCATTTAATCGGCAAATGTTGTCAGTATTCTTGTAATAGTTGTATATCCCTGCTACTATGTTAGAAAAAAAATACACTTGTTATGTTCGGGTCATATTTTGACCCCACATTTTTTTATTGAGAAAACACAAATTTATACATTTTAAAATTATTTGTAAAGCTTGTGATCAATGCAATATGTTGTCGTTTGAGTGATTGTGTGTCGGTGTGAGGGACAAACAGGTTTTTTGCAAGTTATACACTCAGTAAAGGTCTTTTTTTCCTTTTTCGACGGGCAAAATTTGCACCTTTTCCGTTCACTAGCGCATTGTCGTTTTGGAGAAGGCGAATTCGTAGATGGTGATAAACTGTCTTCTTCTCGAATTCTTCGTACCAATGATGCAGAGACTTCTGCACGAGGAAGCCGACTACGCCTCTTGATATGTTCTTGAGCTAAAACTTCACCGAGTTGCTCTAAAAATAGGCGCCTTTTGTGCAGTTTATTTTTCTGCCATTCAGGATTTATTTCGGTCCATATTATAAAAGCGTTAAGAGCAGAAATATCTAATAGATTAGAGAACAAGGCAACTGGCCACCGATTGGTTTTTCTTTTGCACGAATATGTACGAACCATTTGGTCCAATGTGTCGACTCCGCCTTTTGTCGAGTTGTAGTATTCAATTATTTCCGGAATTTTTTTTGGATGATCTTCCAAAATGTTGCTGTTATGGGGAAGAGTGCTAAGCAAATAAACCATTCTGTATTTTTTTAGGCCCATACAAAACTAAAGTTTCTTTTTCATGAAAAAAAAATTGACTTGAGTGTATTGGAAGCTTTCGTAATTCTTGTGTTGTTGCATGAACCGGCAAAAAACGCTTGTTTTTCCTCACTGTGCCAACAATAGTAATTTTTTGCTTTAGCAGTTCTAATGCAAGATTATGACTCGTAAAAAAATTATCGGTAGTCACATTTCGTCCACGATATGAAGACACTAAGTCTAGAACAACCCGTTCGCCTTGATTCCTTTCAGCATTGTCTCCCACTTTGCCCAAGTATATTTGGAACTGTAAGCAAAACGCGGTGTCAGAATCCGCTGCTATCCACGCTTTCATGCCATATTTCCCAGGTTTACTTGGAATGTATACTTTGAAAGAACATCTACCTCGGAATGGAATAAGCTGTTCATCAATCGTTATATTAGCATTTGGAACGTAAAGCAGTTGCAAATTCTGAGTCCATTGCTCATAAAATGTGCGAATAGGAGCAAGTTTATCTCCTCTTTGTTCTGACCTTCTTCTTTGCCTATCGTCAAATGCTAGCACACGAGAAATATTGCTAAATCGCTCCAAATACATGATTGCTCTCAAAAAAGGACGTCCATGAAACTCGTTCCACAGGGAGTTAAGACTTTCACCGTATGACCGGTAGACTCGTAAAAGAATTAGATGTCCGTTATACAATTATAATAGCAAAAACATATTGTAAATAAATTCCAATAAGTATAAGAAGTCCCAGGTAAGCATCGAACTAAATAGCATCTATAGCTTGAAAATTTTCGAAAACAGCACTACCTTGCAAATTGCTGTAGTGAATTATATCCCTTTTCATAGCTTCTGTAAGTCATACATCAAAAGTATCACGAATTTTCGAAATATGATAAATAGCATAAGAAGTCACTCCAGGTTTTGCGTGAAGAATATTTTTACTTGCTGCACGACTTAGACATTGCAAAGAAGGTATTGTTTAGCACAGAAATAGAAGTATTTGGCTTAGTTGTTATTGAATACAAAAATTATAACTGTAAACGCTTTCTTATTTTGTTTGTTTTGTTGTCTTGTAAAACACCAAAGAGGTAAAAGATAAATGCAAAAAACATATAATGCAAAAAACAAAAATGATTGAGGGTCATAAAATGACCCGAACATGATATGTGTAAACACTTGCAATTAAACATTTTCTAAGCCTAAAATGGTGATAATACTAATTGAATTCAATATATTTCAACAATTGATGCACTGAGTAGTAAGAACTTTCAAATATATTCCACCAGTTAGAAATACGGTAATGTTAAATTCGATTTGGGTCATCAAAAGACCCTAACGTAGTAGCAGGGATATTACATTTTATTTGCAGAGTGATGCCACTGAGCCTGTGTCTATTAGGAATGTTAATTGATAATTGATGTTTTTTATTGTTAGAAAAAGAAAATTTGATGTTTCAATATTTAGTGTATATACTCTTAATTTTCCCTGTTCGGTGATTCGTAATGAGTCCCCAGGGTTTGTACGTTTCCCTGTTGTTGTATAGTATGAACATTGGAGTTGCCTCTTCCTCTTGTGTTATTATTGTATCTTTTATCTCTGTTGTTGTTATAGCTATTGTAGTTATTGTTGTAGTTTCTGTTATTGCTGTTATGATTTCTGTTGCTAATGTTACAGTTTCTGTTGCTATAATTATAAGTTCTGTTATTGTTGTTATAGTTTCCGTTATTCCTGTTATTGTTAAAGTTTCTATCTATCTGTGGATTGGGATAATTTGTATTTCTGCTATTTCTAAAACCTGAATTGTTTCTATTTGTGTTACTGTAATAGTTTTGTCTATTATTGTTTATATGTAATGTTGTAAATGTATATGATAGTTGTAGTGGTCTTTCCTGTGTACTTGCAATATCAAAGGCTTGTGCGAAGGTCTTGGGCTGTGCGGCTATTACAGCTGTTCTTATATCTTTATATAAACCTTCTTGAAAAATTTCTAAAGCTAGTTTTTCATTCATAGTCTTGATCGTAGATCGAGCCACTTGATTTGAACTGTCCTCCAGCTCTGAAATTTGTACCAATGTCAAGTCCGCTATTAAAGTGCTAATCCGTTCTTTGTAATTAAGAACATTTCCTTTTTGTTTTGTATTCCTTAATTCATAATGTATGCTGCTTGAATTTCTTGTCGATTTGAATTGCTTTGCCAAAACTGTCTTCAGTTCCTCGAAAGTTTCAGGCATATTCTGTATAATCAAAATGTCCCTGACTTTGTCTACTAATTTTATTGACAATACATATTTTATCAGGTTCTTTTTTCCTTGCTCATTTAGCTCAGAATGAACCATTTCTACCATTGTAAGGATAATATCAACATGTTTAGGCTTTCCGTCGAAGACTGGTATTGTTTCCGAAGCCTTTTTACTGTCAAAATTCGACATGATTTTAAAATTTTCACCGTTTTCCTCTATTTTCAAATTTTTATGTTCTGTCAATAGCTGAATTGCTGTTTCTCTCACGTCTTTAAATTGAATAATCTCTTCGTCCCTTAAAGGATTTGCTAAATGTTCTACAAGTTTTCCGAATTTTTCACTTAACTGTTCTATTGATTTTAGTTTTTCTTGTATAGTTTCTTTTGTATATGGTCTTGTTATAGATTTCCTAGCGTTAACAATTAATCGTTCTAAGTCTTCGAATATCTGCTCCATTAATCACATTTATTTCTGTAGCAAAAAAAAAAAATTTCTTTTTCATATTTTCTTTATACACATATAGTCCGGAATTGTTTGCTATTGAAATTCAGGAAGATCGGTCCATAAATGGCTGAGATATGAGCAAAAAACCACGACTACCTCCAATTTTTTCCATAAATCCCATGTTGTTGTTGTTTTTTAAATTCTTTTTTTCTGCATATCTCGAGAGCGGTAAGAGCTACAGCTTTCAAATTTAGTACAAACATGTTGCTTGCCAATACACAAACTCTCTAAAAAAATGGGCGGGACTGGAGAAGTGGGTGTGGCACTTCCCATACAAAGACGTTATACATTTCTGTATATCTGGAGAACGAAACGAGCTAAAGTTCCCACATTAGGTACAAACATATCGGTTATCAATACACAGTATCCCACAAAATATGGGCGCGATTGGAAAAGTGGACGTGGTACCTCCCGTACAAAAATATTATTGAAAATACTCAATATTTTAAATTTTAGGGCTCTAGTATGACATATGAACACGTTTTATATACCAAAATGTCAGAAATTTTTAGCAGCATATATTTCCCGCAAACCCTGAAACCTTTCTCCCAAAAATGGAGGAGTAATGCCCAAAATTTAATTTTTTTTTAAACATACCCATTTTCGGGAACAATAGATCTTCCCGAGTCCAAGTTTTATAATCTAAGTAAATAGTTTTTATACCCTTAACGGAAGGTAAAAGGGTATATATAACTTTGTCATTCCGTTTGTAATTTCTACAATATTGATCTAAGACCATATAAAGTATATATATTCTGGCTTCTTATGAGAAGGGAAGTTCAAATCCGGTTGTCCGTCTGTCCGTCCGTTGAAATGAGGTTTCCGAAGACCCCAGATATGATGGAGGCTAGGTTTTTATACATTTATGTCATATATAGTCCGGAATTATTTGCTATTGAAATTCAGGAAGATCGGTCCATAAATGGCTGAGATATGAGCAAAAAACCACGACTTCCTCCAATTTTTTCCATAAATCCCATGTTGTTGTTGTTTTTTAAATTCTTTTTTTCTGCATATCTCGAGAGCGGTAAGAGCTACAGCTTTCAAATTTAGTACAAACATGTTGCTTGCCAATACACAAACTCTCTTAAAAAATGGGCGGGACTACAGAAGTGGGTGTGGCACTTCCCATACAAAGACGTTATACACTTCTGTATATATGTGGAGAACGAAACGAGCTAAAGTTCCCAAATTAGGTACAAACATATGAAACCTTTCTCCCAAAAATGGAGGAGTAATGCCCAAAATAAATTTTTTTTTTTAAACATACCCATTTTCGGGAACAATAGATCTTCCCGAGTCCAAGTTTTATAATCTAAGTAAATAGTTTTTTCTACCTTAAAACGTGGGTATATAAATCTGCCAAATCGGTTAAGAAATGGTTAAGTTATTAGCAAAATAGCAGAATTTTTATAAAAACTAAATTTTTAGAGCTGTTACATGACCTATGGACACGTCTTATATATCAAAAGATCGGAAATTTTTAGCAGAACATATTTGCTGAAAAACTCGGAAAATCGGTTCAGATACAAAAAAGTAATTACCAAAATAAATTTTTTTTTAATAAAAATACCTATTTTCGGGAACCGTAGATCATTCCGAGTCCAAGTTTTTTTACCAAAGTAAATTATAAATTTCTTCCTAAAGACGTAGGTATATAAATCTATCAAATCGATTGGAAAATGCCCGAGTTATGACCAAATGACTGAAATACCAATATTTACTTTTTTATACCCTTCACCGAAGGTAAAAGGGTATATATAACTTTGTCATTCCGTTTGTAATTTCTACAATACTGATCTTAGACCATATAAAGTATTTTTATTCTGGCTTCTTATGAGAAGGGAAGTTCAAATCCGGTTGTCCGTCTGTCCGTCTGTCTGTCCGTTGAAATGGGTTTTCCGAAGACCCCAGATATGATGGAGGCTAGGTTTTTATACATTTATGTCACATATAGTCCGGAATTGTTTGCTATTGAAATTCAGGAAGATCGGTCCATAAATGGCTGAGATATGAGCAAAAAACTACGACTACCTCCAATTTTTTCCATAAATCCCATGTTGTTGTTGTTTTTTAAATTCTTTTTTTCTGCATATCTCGAGAGCGGTACGAGCTACAGCTTTCAAATTTAGTACAAACATGTTGCTTGCCAATACACAAACTCTCTAAAAAATGGGCGGGACTGGAGAAGTGGGTGTGGCACTTCCCATACAAAGACGTTATACATTTCTGTATATCTGGAGAACGAAACGAGCTGAAGTTCCCAAATTAGGTACAAACATATCGGTTATCAATACACAGTATCCCACAAAATATGAGCGCGATTAGAAAAGTGGGCGTGGTACCTCCCGTACAAAGACATTATTGAAAATACTCAATATTTTAAATTTTAGGGCTCTAGTATGCCATATGAACACGTTTTATATACCAAAATGTCAGAAATTTTTAGCAGCATATATTTCCCGCAAACCCTGAAACCTTTCTCCCAAAAATGGAGGAGTAATGCCCAAAATAAAATTTTTTTTTAAACATACCCATTTTCGGGAACAATAGATCTTCCCGAGTCCAAGTTTTATAATCTTCCTTAAAACGTGGGTATATAAATCTGCCAAATCGGTTAAGAAATGGTTAAGTTATTAGCAAAATACTCCAAAAATGGGCTAAAAAGCATCAACATTTTTATAAAAACTAAACTTTTAGAGCAGTTACATGACCTATGGATACGTCTTATATATCAAAAGATCGGAAATTTTTGCTGAGAAACTCGGAAAAATCGGTTCAGATACAAAAAAGTTATTACCAAAATAAAATTTTTTTTAATAAAAATACCTATTTTCGGGAACCGTAGATCATTCCGAGTCCAAGTTTTTTTACCAAAGTAAATGGTAAATTTCTTCCTAAAGACGTAGGTATATAAATCTATCAAATCGATTGGAAAATGCCCGAGTTATGACCAAATTACTGAAATACCAATATTTACTTTTTTATACCCTTCACCGAAGGTAAAAGGGTATATATAACTTTGTCATTCCGTTTGTAATTTCTACAATATTGATCTAAGACCATATAAAGTATATATATTCTGGCTTCTTATGAGAAGGGAAGTTCAAATCCGGTTGTCCGTCTGTCCGTCCGTTGAAATGGGTTTTCCGAAGACCCCAGATATGATGGAGGCTAGGTTTTTATACATTTATGTCACATATAGTCCGGAATTGTTTGCTATTGAAATTCAGGAAGATCGGTCCATAAATGGCTGAGATATGAGCAAAAAACTACGACTACCTCCAATTTTTTCCATAAATCCCATGTTGTTGTTGTTTTTTAAATTCTTTTTTTCTGCATATCTCGAGAGCGGTACGAGCTACAGCTTTCAAATTTAGTACAAACATGTTGCTTGCCAATACAAAAACTCTCTAAAAAATGGGCGGGACTGGAGAAGTGGGTGTGGCACTTCCCATACAAAGACGTTATACATTTCTGTATATCTGGAGAACGAAACGAGCTGAAGTTCCCAAATTAGGTACAAACATATCGGTTATCAATACACAGTATCCCACAAAATATGGGCGCGATTGGAAAAGTGGGCGTGGTACCTCCCGTACAAAGACATTATTGAAAATACTCAATATTTTAAATTTTAGGGCTCTAGTATGACATATGAACACGTTTTATATACCAAAATGTCAGAAATTTTTAGCAGCATATATTTCCCGCAAACCCTGAAACCTTTCTCCCAAAAATGGAGGAGTAATGCCCAAAATTTAATTTTTTTTTAAACATACCCATTTTCGGGAACAATAGATCTTCCCGAGTCCAAGTTTTATAATCTAAGTAAATAGTTTTTATACCCTTAACGGAAGGTAAAAGGGTATATATAACTTTGTCATTCCGTTTGTAATTTCTACAATATTGATCTAAGACCATATAAAGTATATATATTCTGGCTTCTTATGAGAAGGGAAGTTCAAATCCGGTTGTCCGTCTGTCCGTCCGTTGAAATGAGGTTTCCGAAGACCCCAGATATGATGGAGGCTAGGTTTTTATACATTTATGTCATATATAGTCCGGAATTATTTGCTATTGAAATTCAGGAAGATCGGTCCATAAATGGCTGAGATATGAGCAAAAAACCACGACTTCCTCCAATTTTTTCCATAAATCCCATGTTGTTGTTGTTTTTTAAATTCTTTTTTTCTGCATATCTCGAGAGCGGTAAGAGCTACAGCTTTCAAATTTAGTACAAACATGTTGCTTGCCAATACACAAACTCTCTTAAAAAATGGGCGGGACTACAGAAGTGGGTGTGGCACTTCCCATACAAAGACGTTATACACTTCTGTATATATGTGGAGAACGAAACGAGCTAAAGTTCCCAAATTAGGTACAAACATATGAAACCTTTCTCCCAAAAATGGAGGAGTAATGCCCAAAATAAATTTTTTTTTTTAAACATACCCATTTTCGGGAACAATAGATCTTCCCGAGTCCAAGTTTTATAATCTAAGTAAATAGTTTTTTCTACCTTAAAACGTGGGTATATAAATCTGCCAAATCGGTTAAGAAATGGTTAAGTTATTAGCAAAATAGCAGAATTTTTATAAAAACTAAATTTTTAGAGCTGTTACATGACCTATGGACACGTCTTATATATCAAAAGATCGGAAATTTTTAGCAGAACATATTTGCTGAAAAACTCGGAAAATCGGTTCAGATACAAAAAAGTAATTACCAAAATAAATTTTTTTTTAATAAAAATACCTATTTTCGGGAACCGTAGATCATTCCGAGTCCAAGTTTTTTTACCAAAGTAAATTATAAATTTCTTCCTAAAGACGTAGGTATATAAATCTATCAAATCGATTGGAAAATGCCCGAGTTATGACCAAATTACTGAAATACCAATATTTACTTTTTTATACCCTTCACCGAAGGTAAAAGGGTATATATAACTTTGTCATTCCGTTTGTAATTTCTACAATACTGATCTTAGACCATATAAAGTATTTTTATTCTGGCTTCTTATGAGAAGGGAAGTTCAAATCCGGTTGTCCGTCTGTCCGTCTGTCTGTCCGTTGAAATGGGTTTTCCGAAGACCCCAGATATGATGGAGGCTAGGTTTTTATACATTTATGTCACATATAGTCCGGAATTGTTTGCTATTGAAATTCAGGAAGATCGGTCCATAAATGGCTGAGATATGAGCAAAAAACTACGACTACCTCCAATTTTTTCCATAAATCCCATGTTGTTGTTGTTTTTTAAATTCTTTTTTTCTGCATATCTCGAGAGCGGTACGAGCTACAGCTTTCAAATTTAGTACAAACATGTTGCTTGCCAATACACAAACTCTCTAAAAAATGGGCGGGACTGGAGAAGTGGGTGTGGCACTTCCCATACAAAGACGTTATACATTTCTGTATATCTGGAGAACGAAACGAGCTGAAGTTCCCAAATTAGGTACAAACATATCGGTTATCAATACACAGTATCCCACAAAATATGAGCGCGATTAGAAAAGTGGGCGTGGTACCTCCCGTACAAAGACATTATTGAAAATACTCAATATTTTAAATTTTAGGGCTCTAGTATGCCATATGAACACGTTTTATATACCAAAATGTCAGAAATTTTTAGCAGCATATATTTCCCGCAAACCCTGAAACCTTTCTCCCAAAAATGGAGGAGTAATGCCCAAAATAAAATTTTTTTTTAAACATACCCATTTTCGGGAACAATAGATCTTCCCGAGTCCAAGTTTTATAATCTTCCTTAAAACGTGGGTATATAAATCTGCCAAATCGGTTAAGAAATGGTTAAGTTATTAGCAAAATACTCCAAAAATGGGCTAAAAAGCATCAACATTTTTATAAAAACTAAACTTTTAGAGCAGTTACATGACCTATGGATACGTCTTATATATCAAAAGATCGGAAATTTTTGCTGAGAAACTCGGAAAAATCGGTTCAGATACAAAAAAGTTATTACCAAAATAAAATTTTTTTTAATAAAAATACCTATTTTCGGGAACCGTAGATCATTCCGAGTCCAAGTTTTTTTACCAAAGTAAATTATAAATTTCTTCCTAAAGACGTAGGTATATAAATCTATCAAATCGATTAAAAAATGCCCGAGTTATGACCAAATGCCTGAAATACCAATATTTACTTTTTTATACCCTTCACCGAAGGTAAAAGGGTATATATAACTTTGTCATTCCGTTTGTAATTTCTACAATACTGATCTTAGACCATATAAAGTATTTTTATTCTGGCTTCTTATGAGAAGGGAAGTTCAAATCCGGTTGTCCGTCTGTCCGTCTGTCTGTCCGTTGAAATGGGTTTTCCGAAGACCCCAGATATGATGGAGGCTAGGTTTTTATACATTTATGTCACATATAGTCCGGAATTGTTTGCTATTGAAATTCAGGAAGATCGGTCCATAAATGGCTGAGATATGAGCAAAAAACTACGACTACCTCCAATTTTTTCCATAAATCCCATGTTGTTGTTGTTTTTTAAATTCTTTTTTTCTGCATATCTCGAGAGCGGTACGAGCTACAGCTTTCAAATTTAGTACAAACATGTTGCTTGCCAATACACAAATTTTCGGGAACAATAGATCTTCCCGAGTCCAAGTTTTATAATCTTCCTTAAAACGTGGGTATATAAATCTGCCAAATCGGTTAAGAAATGGTTAAGTTATTAGCAAAATACTCCAAAAATGGGCTAAAAAGCATCAACATTTTTATAAAAACTAAACTTTTAGAGCAGTTACATGACCTATGGATACGTCTTATATATCAAAAGATCGGAAATTTTTGCTGAGAAACTCGGAAAAATCGGTTCAGATACAAAAAAGTTATTACCAAAATAAAATTTTTTTTAATAAAAATACCTATTTTCGGGAACCGTAGATCATTCCGAGTCCAAGTTTTTTTACCAAAGTAAATGGTAAATTTCTTCCTAAAGACGTAGGTATATAAATCTATCAAATCGATTGGAAAATGCCCGAGTTATGACCAAATTACTGAAATACCAATATTTACTTTTTTATACCCTTCACCGAAGGTAAAAGGGTATATATAACTTTGTCATTCCGTTTGTAATTTCTACAATATTGATCTAAGACCATATTAAGTATATATATTCTGGCTTCTTATGAGAAGGGAAGTTCAAATCCGGTTGTCCGTCTGTCCGTCTATCCTTCTGTCCGTCTGTCCGTCCGTTGAAATGGGTTTTCCGAAGACCCCAGATATGATGGAGGCTAGGTTTTTATACATTTATGTCACATATAGTCCGGAATTGTTTGCTATTGAAATTCAGGAAGATCGGTCCATAAATGGCTGAGATATGAGCAAAAAACTACGACTACCTCCAATTTTTTCCATAAATCCCATGTTGTTGTTGTTTTTAAATTCTTTTTTTCTGCATATCTCGAGAGCGGTACGAGCTACAGCTTTCAAATTTAGTACAAACATGTTGCTTGCCAATACAAAAACTCTCTAAAAAATGGGCGGGACTGGAGAAGTGGGTGTGGCACTTCCCATACAAAGACGTTATACATTTCTGTATATCTGGAGAACGAAACGAGCTGAAGTTCCCAAATTAGGTACAAACATATCGGTTATCAATACACAGTATCCCACAAAATATGGGCGCGATTGGAAAAGTGGGCGTGGTACCTCCCGTACAAAGACATTATTGAAAATACTCAATATTTTAAATTTTAGGGCTCTAGTATGACATATGAACACGTTTTATATACCAAAATGTCAGAAATTTTTAGCAGCATATATTTCCCGCAAACCCTGAAACCTTTCTCCCAAAAATGGAGGAGTAATGCCCAAAATTTAATTTTTTTTTAAACATACCCATTTTCGGGAACAATAGATCTTCCCGAGTCCAAGTTTTATAATCTAAGTAAATAGTTTTTATACCCTTAACGGAAGGTAAAAGGGTATATATAACTTTGTCATTCCGTTTGTAATTTCTACAATATTGATCTAAGACCATATAAAGTATATATATTCTGGCTTCTTATGAGAAGGGAAGTTCAAATCCGGTTGTCCGTCTGTCCGTCCGTTGAAATGAGGTTTCCGAAGACCCCAGATATGATGGAGGCTAGGTTTTTATACATTTATGTCATATATAGTCCGGAATTATTTGCTATTGAAATTCAGGAAGATCGGTCCATAAATGGCTGAGATATGAGCAAAAAACCACGACTTCCTCCAATTTTTTCCATAAATCCCATGTTGTTGTTGTTTTTTAAATTCTTTTTTTCTGCATATCTCGAGAGCGGTAAGAGCTACAGCTTTCAAATTTAGTACAAACATGTTGCTTGCCAATACACAAACTCTCTTAAAAAATGGGCGGGACTACAGAAGTGGGTGTGGCACTTCCCATACAAAGACGTTATACACTTCTGTATATATGTGGAGAACGAAACGAGCTAAAGTTCCCAAATTAGGTACAAACATATGAAACCTTTCTCCCAAAAATGGAGGAGTAATGCCCAAAATAAATTTTTTTTTTTAAACATACCCATTTTCGGGAACAATAGATCTTCCCGAGTCCAAGTTTTATAATCTAAGTAAATAGTTTTTTCTACCTTAAAACGTGGGTATATAAATCTGCCAAATCGGTTAAGAAATGGTTAAGTTATTAGCAAAATAGCAGAATTTTTATAAAAACTAAATTTTTAGAGCTGTTACATGACCTATGGACACGTCTTATATATCAAAAGATCGGAAATTTTTAGCAGAACATATTTGCTGAAAAACTCGGAAAATCGGTTCAGATACAAAAAAGTAATTACCAAAATAAATTTTTTTTTAATAAAAATACCTATTTTCGGGAACCGTAGATCATTCCGAGTCCAAGTTTTTTTACCAAAGTAAATTATAAATTTCTTCCTAAAGACGTAGGTATATAAATCTATCAAATCGATTGGAAAATGCCCGAGTTATGACCAAATTACTGAAATACCAATATTTACTTTTTTATACCCTTCACCGAAGGTAAAAGGGTATATATAACTTTGTCATTCCGTTTGTAATTTCTACAATACTGATCTTAGACCATATAAAGTATTTTTATTCTGGCTTCTTATGAGAAGGGAAGTTCAAATCCGGTTGTCCGTCTGTCCGTCTGTCTGTCCGTTGAAATGGGTTTTCCGAAGACCCCAGATATGATGGAGGCTAGGTTTTTATACATTTATGTCACATATAGTCCGGAATTGTTTGCTATTGAAATTCAGGAAGATCGGTCCATAAATGGCTGAGATATGAGCAAAAAACTACGACTACCTCCAATTTTTTCCATAAATCCCATGTTGTTGTTGTTTTTTAAATTCTTTTTTTCTGCATATCTCGAGAGCGGTACGAGCTACAGCTTTCAAATTTAGTACAAACATGTTGCTTGCCAATACACAAACTCTCTAAAAAATGGGCGGGACTGGAGAAGTGGGTGTGGCACTTCCCATACAAAGACGTTATACATTTCTGTATATCTGGAGAACGAAACGAGCTGAAGTTCCCAAATTAGGTACAAACATATCGGTTATCAATACACAGTATCCCACAAAATATGAGCGCGATTAGAAAAGTGGGCGTGGTACCTCCCGTACAAAGACATTATTGAAAATACTCAATATTTTACATTTTAGGGCTCTAGTATGCCATATGAACACGTTTTATATACCAAAATGTCAGAAATTTTTAGCAGCATATATTTCCCGCAAACCCTGAAACCTTTCTCCCAAAAATGGAGGAGTAATGCCCAAAATAAAATTTTTTTTTAAACATACCCATTTTCGGGAACAATAGATCTTCCCGAGTCCAAGTTTTATAATCTTCCTTAAAACGTGGGTATATAAATCTGCCAAATCGGTTAAGAAATGGTTAAGTTATTAGCAAAATACTCCAAAAATGGGCTAAAAAGCATCAACATTTTTATAAAAACTAAACTTTTAGAGCAGTTACATGACCTATGGATACGTCTTATATATCAAAAGATCGGAAATTTTTGCTGAGAAACTCGGAAAAATCGGTTCAGATACAAAAAAGTTATTACCAAAATCAAATTTTTTTTAATAAAAATACCTATTTTCGGGAACCGTAGATCATTCCGAGTCCAAGTTTTTTTACCAAAGTAAATGGTAAATTTCTTCCTAAAGACGTAGGTATATAAATCTATCAAATCGATTGGAAAATGCCCGAGTTATGACCAAATTACTGAAATACCAATATTTACTTTTTTATACCCTTCACCGAAGGTAAAAGGGTATATATAACTTTGTCATTCCGTTTGTAATTTCTACAATATTGATCTAAGACCATATAAAGTATATATATTCTGGCTTCTTATGAGAAGGGAAGTTCAAATCCGGTTGTCCGTCTGTCCGTCTATCCTTCTGTCCGTCTGTCCGTCCGTTGAAATGGGTTTTCCGAAGACCCCAGATATGATGGAGGCTAGGTTTTTATACATTTATGTCACATATAGTCCGGAATTGTTTGCTATTGAAATTCAGGAAGATCGGTCCATAAATGGCTGAGATATGAGCAAAAAACTACGACTACCTCCAATTTTTTCCATAAATCCCATGTTGTTGTTGTTTTTTAAATTCTTTTTTTCTGCATATCTCGATAGCGGTACGAGCTACAGCTTTCAAATGTAGTACAAACATGTTGCTTGCCAATACACAAACTCTCTAAAAAATGGGCGGGACTGGAGAAGTGGGTGTGGCACTTCCCATACAAAGACGTTATACATTTCTGTATATCTGGAGAACGAAACGAGCTGAAGTTCCCAAATTAGGTACAAACATATCGGTTATCAATACACAGTATCCCACAAAATATGGGCGCGATTGGAAAAGTGGGCGTGGTACCTCCCGTACAAAGACATTATTGAAAATACTCAATATTTTAAATTTTAGGGCTCTAGTATGACATATGAACACGTTTTATATACCAAAATGTCAGAAATTTTTAGCAGCATATATTTCCCGCAAACCCTGAAACCTTTGTCCCAAAAATGGAGGAGTAATGCCCAAAATAAATTTTTTTTTCTTAAACATACCCATTTTCGGGAACAATAGATCTTCCCGAGTCCAAGTTTTATAATCTTCCTTAAAACGTGGGTATATAAATCTGCCAAATCGGTTAAGAAATGGTTAAGTTATTAGCAAAATACTCCAAAAATGGGCTAAAAAGCATCAACATTTTTATAAAAACTAAATTTTTAGAGCTGTTACATGACCTATGGACACGTCTTATATATCCAAAGATCGGAAATTTTTAGCAGAACATATTTGCTGAATAACTCGGAAAAATCGGTTCAGATACAAAAAGTTATTACCAAAATAAAAATACCTATTTTCGGGAACCGTAGATCATTCCGAGTCCAAGTTTTTTTACCAAAGTAAATGGTAAATTTCTTCCTAAAGACGCAGGTATATAAATCTATCAAATCGATTGGAAAATGACCGAGTTATGACCAAATTACTGAAATACCAATATTTACTTTTTTTTTATATAATTAAGTTGTTTTATTTGCGTCCCCCCCTTCCTTTTCCATTTGTGTACAGGCACCAGCATCATGACCAATATGACTTCCATTATCACTCTGCTTTTAAGCTGTGATCTATTTAACGAAATAATTTCTACAAATACAGATTGGGAATTTTTGCAATTTAAAAACTTGCAAAACAGATAAATCTATTGTATGGCAACATGCCAGTGGTGGTGGTGTGTTTCTTTTTTTCGCATATTCACCTTTCATACCCAAACAACAAACTCGCACTAAGATATTTGCTTATATGAAAAAAATATTCCACGGCCTATTTACTTATATTAAAGTTAAGTTCGCATGCGTACCAGTGGTCGAGTGGTCTAGCCGTTATGTCACAAGTAATCGTCTGAGTGTTGACGGGTTCAAATTCCATTCGATAAATTTTTTTTTCTCTTGGTATTTATAAATTATTTTTAATTAAATAAAAAATATATCAGTTTTTGCTATTTTTTTTTTTACTTTTATATCCTTAAAAAAAAACACTTTTTTTTATAAAACTTAGACTTTTGTTCTAAATAAATGCGCATTTTTTATGTGGCTAATTATTTTATATAAAAACCAAACAATTTATTTTTGGTAATACCCTTAATATCTCAAAACAAGAAATTCCGACTTAAGCCATTCTTATTTAATGCCATAGATATATTATATATGTAGATTATTCTTATCGCACCATGGTGAAGGGTATATAAGATTCGGCATAGCCGAATATAGCACTCTTACTTGTTATACCCTTCACCGAAGGTAAAAGGTATATATAACTTTGTCATTCCGTTTGAAATTTCTACAATATTGATCTAAGACCATATAAAGTATATATATTCTGGCTTCTTATGAGAAGGGAAGTTCAAATCCGGTTGTCCGTCTGTCCATATATCCGTCTGTCCGTCCGTTGAAATGGGTTTTCCGAAGACCCCAGATATGATGGAGGCTAGGTTTTTATACATTTATGTCACATATAGTCCGGAATTGTTTGCTATTGAAATTCAGGAAGATCGGTCCATAAATGGCTGAGATATGAGCAACAAACCACGACTACCTCCAATTTTTTCCATAAATCCCAAGTTGTTGTTGTTTTTTAAATTCTTTTTTTCTGCATATCTCGAGAGCGGTAAGAGCTACAGCTTTCAAATTTAGTACAAACATGTTGCTTGCCAATACACAAACGCTCTAAAAAAATGGACGGGACTGGAGAAGTGGGTGTGGCACTTCCCATACAAAGACGTTATACATTTCTGTATATCTGGAGAACGAAACGAGCTAAAGTTCCCAAAATAGGTACAAACATATCGGTTATCAATACACAGCATCCCACAAAATATGGGCGCGATTGGAAAAGTGGGCGTGGTACCTCCCGTACAAAGACATTACTAAAAATACTCAATATTTTAAATTTTAGGGCTCTAGCATGACATATGAACACGTTTTATATACCAAAATGTCAGAAATTTTTAGCAGCATATATTTCCCGCAAACCCTGAAACCTTTCTCCCAAAAATGGAGGAGTAATGCCCATTTTCGGGAACAATAGATCTTCCCGAGTCCAAGTTTTATAATCTTCCTTAAAACGTGGGTATATAAATCTGCCAAATCGGTTAAGAAATGGTTAAGTTATTAGCAAAATACTCCAAAAATGGGCTAAAAAGCATCAACATTTTTATAAAAACTAAACTTTTAGAGCAGTTACATGACCTATGGATACGTCTTATATATCAAAAGATCGGAAATTTTTGCTGAGAAACTCGGAAAAATCGGTTCAGATACAAAAAAGTTATTACCAAAATAAAATTTTTTTTAATAAAAATACCTATTTTCGGGAACCGTAGATCATTCCGAGTCCAAGTTTTTTTACCAAAGTAAATGGTAAATTTCTTCCTAAAGACGTAGGTATATAAATCTATCAAATCGATTGGAAAATGCCCGAGTTATGACCAAATTACTGAAATACCAATATTTACTTTTTTATACCCTTCACCGAAGGTAAAAGGGTATATATAACTTTGTCATTCCGTTTGTAATTTCTACAATATTGATCTAAGACCATATAAAGTATATATATTCTGGCTTCTTATGAGAAGGGAAGTTCAAATCCGGTTGTCCGTCTGTCCGTCTATCCTTCTGTCCGTCTGTCCGTCCGTTGAAATGGGTTTTCCGAAGACCCCAGATATGATGGAGGCTAGGTTTTTATACATTTATGTCACATATAGTCCGGAATTGTTTGCTATTGAAATTCAGGAAGATCGGTCCATAAATGGCTGAGATATGAGCAAAAAACTACGACTACCTCCAATTTTTTCCATAAATCCCATGTTGTTGTTGTTTTTTAAATTCTTTTTTTCTGCATATCTCGAGAGCGGTACGAGCTACAGCTTTCAAATTTAGTACAAACATGTTGCTTGCCAATACACAAACTCTCTAAAAAATGGGCGGGACTGGAGAAGTGGGTGTGGCACTTCCCATACAAAGACGTTATACATTTCTGTATATCTGGAGAACGAAACGAGCTGAAGTTCCCAAATTAGGTACAAACATATCGGTTATCAATACACAGTATCCCACAAAATATGAGCGCGATTAGAAAAGTGGGCGTGGTACCTCCCGTACAAAGACATTATTGAAAATACTCAATATTTTAAATTTTAGGGCTCTAGTATGCCATATGAACACGTTTTATATACCAAAATGTCAGAAATTTTTAGCAGCATATATTTCCCGCAAACCCTGAAACCTTTCTCCCAAAAATGGAGGAGTAATGCCCAAAATAAAATTTTTTTTTAAACATACCCATTTTCGGGAACAATAGATCTTCCCGAGTCCAAGTTTTATAATCTTCCTTAAAACGTGGGTATATAAATCTGCCAAATCGGTTAAGAAATGGTTAAGTTATTAGCAAAATACTCCAAAAATGGGCTAAAAAGCATCAACATTTTTATAAAAACTAAACTTTTAGAGCAGTTACATGACCTATGGATACGTCTTATATATCAAAAGATCGGAAATTTTTGCTGAGAAACTCGGAAAAATCGGTTCAGATACAAAAAAGTTATTACCAAAATAAAATTTTTTTTAATAAAAATACCTATTTTCGGGAACCGTAGATCATTCCGAGTCCAAGTTTTTTTACCAAAGTAAATTATAAATTTCTTCCTAAAGACGTAGGTATATAAATCTATCAAATCGATTAAAAAATGCCCGAGTTATGACCAAATGCCTGAAATACCAATATTTACTTTTTTATACCCTTCACCGAAGGTAAAAGGGTATATATAACTTTGTCATTCCGTTTGTAATTTCTACAATACTGATCTTAGACCATATAAAGTATTTTTATTCTGGCTTCTTATGAGAAGGGAAGTTCAAATCCGGTTGTCCGTCTGTCCGTCTGTCTGTCCGTTGAAATGGGTTTTCCGAAGACCCCAGATATGATGGAGGCTAGGTTTTTATACATTTATGTCACATATAGTCCGGAATTGTTTGCTATTGAAATTCAGGAAGATCGGTCCATAAATGGCTGAGATATGAGCAAAAAACTACGACTACCTCCAATTTTTTCCATAAATCCCATGTTGTTGTTGTTTTTTAAATTCTTTTTTTCTGCATATCTCGAGAGCGGTACGAGCTACAGCTTTCAAATTTAGTACAAACATGTTGCTTGCCAATACACAAACTCTCTAAAAAATGGGCGGGACTGGAGAAGTGGGTGTGGCACTTCCCATACAAAGACGTTATACATTTCTGTATATCTGGAGAACGAAACGAGCTGAAGTTCCCAAATTAGGTACAAACATATCGGTTATCAATACACAGTATCCCACAAAATATGAGCGCGATTAGAAAAGTGGGCGTGGTACCTCCCGTACAAAGACATTATTGAAAATACTCAATATTTTAAATTTTAGGGCTCTAGTATGCCATATGAACACGTTTTATATACCAAAATGTCAGAAATTTTTAGCAGCATATATTTCCCGCAAACCCTGAAACCTTTCTCCCAAAAATGGAGGAGTAATGCCCAAAATAAAATTTTTTTTTAAACATACCCATTTTCGGGAACAATAGATCTTCCCGAGTCCAAGTTTTATAATCTTCCTTAAAACGTGGGTATATAAATCTGCCAAATCGGTTAAGAAATGGTTAAGTTATTAGCAAAATACTCCAAAAATGGGCTAAAAAGCATCAACATTTTTATAAAAACTAAACTTTTAGAGCAGTTACATGACCTATGGATACGTCTTATATATCAAAAGATCGGAAATTTTTGCTGAGAAACTCGGAAAAATCGGTTCAGATACAAAAAAGTTATTACCAAAATAAAATTTTTTTTAATAAAAATACCTATTTTCGGGAACCGTAGATCATTCCGAGTCCAAGTTTTTTTACCAAAGTAAATGGTAAATTTCTTCCTAAAGACGTAGGTATATAAATCTATCAAATCGATTGGAAAATGCCCGAGTTATGACCAAATTACTGAAATACCAATATTTACTTTTTTATACCCTTCACCGAAGGTAAAAGGGTATATATAACTTTGTCATTCCGTTTGTAATTTCTACAATATTGATCTAAGACCATATAAAGTATATATATTCTGGCTTCTTATGAGAAGGGAAGTTCAAATCCGGTTGTCCGTCTGTCCGTCTATCCTTCTGTCCGTCTGTCCGTCCGTTGAAATGGGTTTTCCGAAGACCCCAGATATGATGGAGGCTAGGTTTTTATACATTTATGTCACATATAGTCCGGAATTGTTTGCTATTGAAATTCAGGAAGATCGGTCCATAAATGGCTGAGATATGAGCAAAAAACTACGACTACCTCCAATTTTTTCCATAAATCCCATGTTGTTGTTGTTTTTTAAATTCTTTTTTTCTGCATATCTCGAGAGCGGTACGAGCTACAGCTTTCAAATTTAGTACAAACATGTTGCTTGCCAATACACAAACTCTCTAAAAAATGGGCGGGACTGGAGAAGTGGGTGTGGCACTTCCCATACAAAGACGTTATACATTTCTGTATATCTGGAGAACGAAACGAGCTGAAGTTCCCAAATTAGGTACAAACATATCGGTTATCAATACACAGTATCCCACAAAATATGGGCGCGATTGGAAAAGTGGGCGTGGTACCTCCCGTACAAAGACATTATTGAAAATACTCAATATTTTAAATTTTAGGGCTCTAGTATGACATATGAACACGTTTTATATACCAAAATGTCAGAAATTTTTAGCAGCATATATTTCCCGCAAACCCTGAAACCTTTGTCCCAAAAATGGAGGAGTAATGCCCAAAATAAATTTTTTTTTCTTAAACATACCCATTTTCGGGAACAATAGATCTTCCCGAGTCCAAGTTTTATAATCTTCCTTAAAACGTGGGTATATAAATCTGCCAAATCGGTTAAGAAATGGTTAAGTTATTAGCAAAATACTCCAAAAATGGGCTAAAAAGCATCAACATTTTTATAAAAACTAAATTTTTAGAGCTGTTACATGACCTATGGACACGTCTTATATATCCAAAGATCGGAAATTTTTAGCAGAACATATTTGCTGAATAACTCGGAAAAATCGGTTCAGATACAAAAAGTTATTACCAAAATAAAAATACCTATTTTCGGGAACCGTAGATCATTCCGAGTCCAAGTTTTTTTACCAAAGTAAATGGTAAATTTCTTCCTAAAGACGCAGGTATATAAATCTATCAAATCGATTGGAAAATGACCGAGTTATGACCAAATTACTGAAATACCAATATTTACTTTTTTTTTTATATAATTAAGTTGTTTTATTTGCGTCCCCCCCTTCCTTTTCCATTTGTGTACAGGCACCAGCATCATGACCAATATGACTTCCATTATCACTCTGCTTTTAAGCTGTGATCTATTTAACGAAATAATTTCTACAAATACAGATTGGGAATTTTTGCAATTTAAAAACTTGCAAAACAGATAAATCTATTGTATGGCAACATGCCAGTGGTGGTGGTGTGTTTCTTTTTTTCGCATATTCACCTTTCATACCCAAACAACAAACTCGCACTAAGATATTTGCTTATATGAAAAAAATATTCCACGGCCTATTTACTTATATTAAAGTTAAGTTCGCATGCGTACCAGTGGTCGAGTGGTCTAGCCGTTATGTCACAAGTAATCGTCTGAGTGTTGACGGGTTCAAATCCCATTCGATAAATTTTTTTTTCTCTTGGTATTTATAAATTATTTTTAATTAAATAAAAAATATATCAGTTTTTGCTATTTTTTTTTTTACTTTTATATCCTTAAAAAAAAACACTTTTTTTTATAAAACTTAGACTTTTGTTCTAAATAAATGCGCATTTTTTATGTGGCTAATAATTTTATATAAAAACCAAACAATTTATTTTTGGTAATACCCTTAATATCTCAAAACAAGAAATTCCGACTTAAGCCATTCTTATTTAATGCCATAGATATATTATATATGTAGATTATTCTTATCGCACCATGGTGAAGGGTATATAAGATTCGGCATAGCCGAATATAGCACTCTTACTTGTTATACCCTTCACCGAAGGTAAAAGGTATATATAACTTTGTCATTCCGTTTGAAATTTCTACAATATTGATCTAAGACCATATAAAGTATATATATTCTGGCTTCTTATGAGAAGGGAAGTTCAAATCCGGTTGTCCGTCTGTCCATCTATCCGTCTGTCCGTCCGTTGAAATGGGTTTTCCGAAGACCCCAGATATGATGGAGGCTAGGTTTTTATGCATTTATGTCACATATAGTCCGGAATTGTTTGCTATTGAAATTCAGGAAGATCGGTCCATAAATGGCTGAGATATGAGCAACAAACCACGACTACCTCCAATTTTTTCCATAAATCCCAAGTTGTTGTTGTTTTTTAAATTCTTTTTTTCTGCATATCTCGAGAGCGGTAAGAGCTACAGCTTTCAAATTTAGTACAAACATGTTGCTTGCCAATACACAAACGCTCTAAAAAAATGGACGGGACTGGAGAAGTGGGTGTGGCACTTCCCATACAAAGACGTTATACATTTCTGTATATCTGGAGAACGAAACGAGCTAAAGTTCCCAAAATAGGTACAAACATATCGGTTATCAATACACAGCATCCCACAAAATATGGGCGCGATTGGAAAAGTGGGCGTGGTACCTCCCGTACAAAGACATTACTAAAAATACTCAATATTTTAAATTTTAGGGCTCTAGCATGACATATGAACACGTTTTATATACCAAAATGTCAGAAATTTTTAGCAGCATATATTTCCCGCAAACCCTGAAACCTTTCTCCCAAAAATGGAGGAGTAATGCCCAAAATAAAATTTTTTTTTAAACATACCCATTTTCGGGAACAATAGATCTTCCCGAGTCCAAGTTTTATAATCTTCCTTAAAACATACCCATTTTTTAAACATACCCATTTTCGGGAACAATAGATCTTCCCGAGTCCAAGTTTTATAATCTTCCTTAAAACGTGGGTATATAAATCTGCCAAATCGGTTAAGAAATGGTTAAGTTATTAGCAAAATACTCCAAAAATGGGCTAAAAAGCATCAACATTTTTATAAAAACTAAACTTTTAGAGCAGTTACATGACCTATGGATACGTCTTATATATCAAAAGATCGGAAATTTTTGCTGAGAAACTCGGAAAAATCGGTTCAGATACAAAAAAGTTATTACCAAAATAAAATTTTTTTTAATAAAAATACCTATTTTCGGGAACCGTAGATCATTCCGAGTCCAAGTTTTTTTACCAAAGTAAATGGTAAATTTCTTCCTAAAGACGTAGGTATATAAATCTATCAAATCGATTGGAAAATGCCCGAGTTATGACCAAATTACTGAAATACCAATATTTACTTTTTTATACCCTTCACCGAAGGTAAAAGGGTATATATAACTTTGTCATTCCGTTTGTAATTTCTACAATATTGATCTAAGACCATATAAAGTATATATATTCTGGCTTCTTATGAGAAGGGAAGTTCAAATCCGGTTGTCCGTCTGTCCGTCTATCCTTCTGTCCGTCTGTCCGTCCGTTGAAATGGGTTTTCCGAAGACCCCAGATATGATGGAGGCTAGGTTTTTATACATTTATGTCACATATAGTCCGGAATTGTTTGCTATTGAAATTCAGGAAGATCGGTCCATAAATGGCTGAGATATGAGCAAAAAACTACGACTACCTCCAATTTTTTCCATAAATCCCATGTTGTTGTTGTTTTTTAAATTCTTTTTTTCTGCATATCTCGAGAGCGGTACGAGCTACAGCTTTCAAATTTAGTACAAACATGTTGCTTGCCAATACACAAACTCTCTAAAAAATGGGCGGGACTGGAGAAGTGGGTGTGGCACTTCCCATACAAAGACGTTATACATTTCTGTATATCTGGAGAACGAAACGAGCTGAAGTTCCCAAATTAGGTACAAACATATCGGTTATCAATACACAGTATCCCACAAAATATGGGCGCGATTGGAAAAGTGGGCGTGGTACCTCCCGTACAAAGACATTATTGAAAATACTCAATATTTTAAATTTTAGGGCTCTAGTATGACATATGAACACGTTTTATATACCAAAATGTCAGAAATTTTTAGCAGCATATATTTCCCGCAAACCCTGAAACCTTTGTCCCAAAAATGGAGGAGTAATGCCCAAAATAAATTTTTTTTTCTTAAACATACCCATTTTCGGGAACAATAGATCTTCCCGAGTCCAAGTTTTATAATCTTCCTTAAAACGTGGGTATATAAATCTGCCAAATCGGTTAAGAAATGGTTAAGTTATTAGCAAAATACTCCAAAAATGGGCTAAAAAGCATCAACATTTTTATAAAAACTAAATTTTTAGAGCTGTTACATGACCTATGGACACGTCTTATATATCCAAAGATCGGAAATTTTTAGCAGAACATATTTGCTGAATAACTCGGAAAAATCGGTTCAGATACAAAAAGTTATTACCAAAATAAAAATACCTATTTTCGGGAACCGTAGATCATTCCGAGTCCAAGTTTTTTTACCAAAGTAAATGGTAAATTTCTTCCTAAAGACGCAGGTATATAAATCTATCAAATCGATTGGAAAATGACCGAGTTATGACCAAATTACTGAAATACCAATATTTACTTTTTTTTTTATATAATTAAGTTGTTTTATTTGCGTCCCCCCCTTCCTTTTCCATTTGTGTACAGGCACCAGCATCATGACCAATATGACTTCCATTATCACTCTGCTTTTAAGCTGTGATCTATTTAACGAAATAATTTCTACAAATACAGATTGGGAATTTTTGCAATTTAAAAACTTGCAAAACAGATAAATCTATTGTATGGCAACATGCCAGTGGTGGTGGTGTGTTTCTTTTTTTCGCATATTCACCTTTCATACCCAAACAACAAACTCGCACTAAGATATTTGCTTATATGAAAAAAATATTCCACGGCCTATTTACTTATATTAAAGTTAAGTTCGCATGCGTACCAGTGGTCGAGTGGTCTAGCCGTTATGTCACAAGTAATCGTCTGAGTGTTGACGGGTTCAAATCCCATTCGATAAATTTTTTTTTCTCTTGGTATTTATAAATTATTTTTAATTAAATAAAAAATATATCAGTTTTTGCTATTTTTTTTTTTACTTTTATATCCTTAAAAAAAAACACTTTTTTTTATAAAACTTAGACTTTTGTTCTAAATAAATGCGCATTTTTTATGTGGCTAATAATTTTATATAAAAACCAAACAATTTATTTTTGGTAATACCCTTAATATCTCAAAACAAGAAATTCCGACTTAAGCCATTCTTATTTAATGCCATAGATATATTATATATGTAGATTATTCTTATCGCACCATGGTGAAGGGTATATAAGATTCGGCATAGCCGAATATAGCACTCTTACTTGTTATACCCTTCACCGAAGGTAAAAGGTATATATAACTTTGTCATTCCGTTTGAAATTTCTACAATATTGATCTAAGACCATATAAAGTATATATATTCTGGCTTCTTATGAGAAGGGAAGTTCAAATCCGGTTGTCCGTCTGTCCATCTATCCGTCTGTCCGTCCGTTGAAATGGGTTTTCCGAAGACCCCAGATATGATGGAGGCTAGGTTTTTATGCATTTATGTCACATATAGTCCGGAATTGTTTGCTATTGAAATTCAGGAAGATCGGTCCATAAATGGCTGAGATATGAGCAACAAACCACGACTACCTCCAATTTTTTCCATAAATCCCAAGTTGTTGTTGTTTTTTAAATTCTTTTTTTCTGCATATCTCGAGAGCGGTAAGAGCTACAGCTTTCAAATTTAGTACAAACATGTTGCTTGCCAATACACAAACGCTCTAAAAAAATGGACGGGACTGGAGAAGTGGGTGTGGCACTTCCCATACAAAGACGTTATACATTTCTGTATATCTGGAGAACGAAACGAGCTAAAGTTCCCAAAATAGGTACAAACATATCGGTTATCAATACACAGCATCCCACAAAATATGGGCGCGATTGGAAAAGTGGGCGTGGTACCTCCCGTACAAAGACATTACTAAAAATACTCAATATTTTAAATTTTAGGGCTCTAGCATGACATATGAACACGTTTTATATACCAAAATGTCAGAAATTTTTAGCAGCATATATTTCCCGCAAACCCTGAAACCTTTCTCCCAAAAATGGAGGAGTAATGCCCAAAATAAAATTTTTTTTTAAACATACCCATTTTCGGGAACAATAGATCTTCCCGAGTCCAAGTTTTATAATCTTCCTTAAAACGTGGGTATATAAATCTGCCAAATCGGTTAAGAAATGGTTAAGTTATTAGCAAAATACTCCAAAAATGGGCTAAAAAGCATCAACATTTTTATAAAAACTAAACTTTTAGAGCAGTTATATGACCTATGGATACGTCTTATATATCAAAAGATCGGAAATTTTTGCTGAGAAACTCGGAAAAATCGGTTCAGATACAAAAAAGTTATTACCAAAATAAAATTTTTTTTAATAAAAATACCTATTTTCGGGAACCGTAGATCATTCCGAGTCCATGCCGAATCTTATATATGCCGGCTATGCCGAATCTTATATACCCTTCACCATGGTGCGATAAGAATAATCTATATATATAATATATCTATGGCATTAAATAATAATGGCTTAAGTCGGAATTTCTTGTTTTGAGATATTAAGGGTATTACCAAAAATAAATTGTTTGGTTTTTATATAAAACTAGCTTAACCCGGTGCGCTTCGCTACACTGGTAAAAAAAATAAATAAGAAAAAAATTGCAGTATTTTTTAATGTGTAATTTATTTATTTTTGCTCCCCCTGCACCTACCCCTTTTTTTTTTTTTTTGTTTTGAAAGTTGTCCTGTAAAGGTTGATAACTTTTGTGTTCAGATATATGGTATTTAATATTTCTTTATATGAGGGGTACTGCTCCTCCTCTGTCTACCCCGCCCATTTCTATATTGAAATTAATAGTTTACCATAGTAGTAGATGTAACCACGTTTGAAGACTCTTCCTTTAATAGTTCTTCTGTTGAGCGATACTTAATTTATACATCCTATGGAAGGTATTTCCCCCCTTGCGCCTACCCGCTTTATTTTTATTTTCAAAAGTATAGTATACCATAAGAGAGACTTCTGCAAAGTTTGAACATTCTCACTATAAAAGTTCTTAAGATATGCGATATTAACCATTGGCGTCCTATGGTGGGTACCACTTCCCCCGCTGCTATTATATTTCAATTTAGGGGCTCTAAAGATCCTACTACCAAAAGTTCAACAAAATGCGTGCAGCGGCTCTTAATTATATTTCTATCTATGAGGGGTACTGCTCCTCCCCTGTCAACCCCGCCCATTTTTATATTGAAATTTATATTTTACCATAATAGTAGCTTTAACCACGTTTGAAGACTGTCCCTTTTATAGTTCTTCAGTTGAGCGATATTTAATATATGCATCCTATGGGAGGTATTTCCCGCCCTGCGCCTACCGCTTTATTTTTATTCTCAATAGAGTAGTATACCATAAGAGTGACTTCGACAAAGTTTGAACTATAACAGTTCTTAAGATATGCTATATTAAACATTGGCGTCCTATGGGGGGAACCACTTCCCCCGCTACTATTTTATTTAAATTTTGGGGCTTAGAAGATCCTACTACAAAAAGTTCAGCAAAATGCGTGCAGCGGCTCTTAAGATATGCGATAATTAATATTGGCATCCTATGGGGGGTACCAATTCCCCTGCCCCTATCGAAAAAATAAGTAGCCTATTTTATTTTTAGGGCTCACGTGATGTTACTGTAAAAATTTCAGGAAAATCGGTTCAGTAGTTTCGGAGTCTATAAAGCGACAAACAAACATACAAACATAATTCATTTTTATATATATAGATTACTAGCTTAACCCGGTGCGCTTCGCTACACTGGTAAAAAAAATAAATAAGAAAAAAATTGCAGTATTTTTTTAATGTGTAATTTATTTAGTTTTGCTCCCCCTGCACCTACCCCCTTTTTTTTGTTGTTTTGAAAGTTGTCCTGTAAAGGTTGATAACTTTTGTGTTCAGATTTTTGGTATTTAATATTTCTTTATATGAGGGGTACTGCTCCTCCTCTGTCTACCCCGCCCATTTCTATATTGAAATTAATAGTTTACCATGGTAGTAGCTGTAACCACGTTTGAAGACTCTTCCTTTAATAGTTCTTCTGTTGAGCGATACTTAATTTATGCATCCTATGGAAGGTATTTCCCCCCTTGCGCCTACCCGCTTTATTTTTATTTTCAAAAGTATAGTATACCATAAGAGAGACTTCTGCAAAGTTTGAACATTCTCACTATAAAAGTTCTTAAGATATGCGATATTAATCATTGGCGTCCTATGGTGGGTACCACTTCCCCCGCTGCTATTATATTTCAATTTGGGGGCTCTGAAGATCCTACTACCAAAAGTTCAACAAAATGCGTGCAGCGGCTCTTAATTATATTTCTATCTATGAGGGGTACTGCTCCTCCCCTGTCAACCCCGTCCATTTTTATATTGAAAGTTATATTTTACCATAATAGTAGCTTTAACCACGTTTGAAGACTGTCCCTTTTATAGTTCTTCAGTTGAGCGATATTTAATATATGCATCCTATGGGAGGTATTTCCCCCCTGCGCCTACCGCTTTATTTTTATTCTCAATAGAGTAGTATACCATAAGAGTGACTTCTACAAAGTTTGAACATTCTCACTATAACAGTTCTTAAGATATGCTATATTAAACATTGGCGTCCTATGGGGGGAACCACTTCCCCCGCTACTATTTTATTTAAATTTTGGGGCTTAGAAGATCCTACTACAAAAAGTTCAGCAAAATGCGTGCAGCGGCTCTTAAGATATGCGATAATTAATATTGGCATCCTATGGGGGGTACCAATTCCCCTGCCCCTATCGAAAAAATAAGTAGCCTATTTTATTTTTAGGGCTCACGTGATGTTACTGTAATTTCAGGAAAATCGGTTCAGTAGTTTCGGAGTCTATAAAACGACAAACAAACAAACAAACATACAAACATAATTCATTTTTATATATATAGATTAGCCACATAAAAAATGCGCATTTTTTTAGAACAAAAGTCTAAATTTTATAAAAAAAAGTGTTTTTTTTAAGGATATAAAAGTAAAAAAAAAATAGCAAAAACTAATATATTTTTTATTTAATTAAAAATAATTTATAAATACCAAGAGAAAAAAAAATTTATCGAATGGGATTTGAACCCGTCAACACTCAGACGATTACTTGTGACATAACGGCTAGACCACTCGATCACTGGTACGCATCCGATGAATACATAAACCCGATGAATACATATGCCAAAACAAGCAGGTCAAGCTCAAAGGGGAAACATTTGCCAATTCCTGTGAACCAAACATTTTCATCAACCGGAACACAGCCAACTGCAAACTTACCCGAATTCCATCCAACACAACATGGACACAATTAAAAAATCCTAACAATTGGATTTTTGCTTCCACCACAGAAGTAGATATATTATATATGTAGATGCTTCCACCACAGAAGTAGAAATCCACTTGTTAGGATTTTTTAATTGTGTCCATGTTGTGTTGGATGGAATTCGGATAAGTTTGCAGTTGGCTGTGTTCCGGTTGATGAAAATGTTTGGTTCACAGGAATTGGCAAATGTTTCCCCTTTGAGCTTGACCTGCTTGTTTTGGCATATGTATTCATCGGGTTTAGACATTATGCAGTTGGTAACGTCTTCAGTTGAAAAAGGAATATATTCATCTCTGTGTGAATTAATTGCGAGAAAAGATTCCTTTGAGTTAATAGATATTAGAAGATTTTTTTTTATTGTTGGAACCGGAATTACATTGAAGAGTTCTAGAAATTGCTGGTCGACAAGTGGCAACATAATTTCAAAGATTACTTCGCTCTTTGTTATCGCTCCACTGGCCTTCATTAGCTTATAAAATTGTATCAGACTATCGTCTTCTACAGGAAGTGCACGTTGCCTTGGGAGATGTGCCCTTATTACGGTTAATTCATTCCTAAGTTGATGAGGAGCTAATAGAAGCGGACTGATTTTTCCATGATGAGCATCGGTTAACACGTCTATTACTTCCCTTTCTATTCTTTGCAGGTTTAAGGCGGTTAAGGTCAATTGGTTGGCGAGTAGCGACATTTGTTGTGTTTGACTGATTTGTTCGGATTCCTTTGCTATTTCGTTTGTTGCTTCGTTAAGATTTTGGACAATTTCTCTTAGCTGGTTCTGTGCATTAAGCTCATCTTGCTTAATGATGTTAACAGTAGAATCAATGATGGACGTTTGGTTTTTTAGTAGCTGGAGAAGATAGTCTGTTTCAATCTTGGACCTTTTAATGGTATCTGACATTTCATTTGCGTATTCTGAGTCCAAAACACCAAACAGTGATCTTGCTACATTTCCTACAATGTTAAATGCGCCTCTTTTTGTTCTACTAGTAACGAACAGTGCCTTCTCCTCTAGTAAATCTTCCTTAATTTGAATAAAGTTGTTAACCAATGTGTTGCATGTTGACAGGTGTTTAATGGATGAGCATAACTGCTGCAAAGTGGAATATCTGCTTCATCAGATGTCAAGTGTGGCGTAGAGTGGGATGCTTCATTTTCCTTTAATTCGTCCTCGGGAAGTAGTGGGGCTAAATTATGGATTGGCCGTCTTTTTATTCCTGATGCTGTTTTTACGTCTGCTACTCGAACCTTGCCATCGTTTCCCTCATAAGTTTTAAGAATCCTGCCGACCGGTAGATTATCCTCCCTTATTATGACTAATTTACCTTCCCTTGCATTTTCGGATGACGTTTTCCATTTCCGTTTCTCTTGGAGGTGGTGCAGGTATTCCAATGACCAGCGTTTCCAAAATTCATGTTTCAGTTGGGAGACAAGATTCAACCTTTTTGACAGTGAGGGGTTTGTAGGGTTGGGTGCTCTTATATCTATTTGTGCTGTAAGTGGTTCTCCGATCAAAAAATGACCGGGAGTTAGGGCTGCATAATCGTTTGGATTACTTGATAGAGGTGTTAGTGGTCGCGAGTTTAGTATTGCTTCAATTTCGACAATGACAGTTTCTAGTTCTTCGTATGTAAGTGAGGCTGTTGCCATGCTTCTGAGCAGTAACTGTTTAGCGGATTTCACTGCTGCTTCCCATAATCCACCGAAATGTGGTGCCCTTGGGGGTATAAACTTGAATTCGATACCACTGTTGCTACAAGCCCTTTTGATTGTTTCCTGCGAATGCTTTGAAAAGATGACGTCATTCAATTCTTTAAGTTGGTTTCGTGCTCCTACAAAATTTGTAGCGTTGTCTGAGTATATGGCTTGGCAGCGTCCTCGGCGGGCAATAAATCTTTTGAGAGCCCCAATAAATGCTTCTGTTGTAAGGTCGCTTACTACCTCTAAATGTATTGCTTTCGTTGAAAAGCAAACAAAGACTGCTAGGTATACCTTGTGGGGCCTCTTGCCCCTTAATTTGTAGTGCACCCAGAGTGGGCCACAATAGTCTACACCTGATATCATGAACGGCCTTGTTGGAGTCACTCTAGTGGCGGGTAAGTCTCCCATAACTTGCTGCATTAGTATTGGTCTCGATTTTGTACATCGAACACAGTTTTGGACGATGCTTCTGGCTACCGACTTGCCCTTGATTATCCAAAACTGCTGTCTTGAGATGGCTAACAGCGTTTGTGGACCGCAGTGGTGGTTGTCGGTGTGTAGCATCTTCATTATAAGCCTTGCGATCGGGTCATTGTATGGAAGGAGTATTGGGTGTTTTGCGTTGTATGAGAGGCAGGAGGCCTCCAGCCTTCCCCCTACCCTTATTATGCCATTTTCGTCCAGAAAGGGAGATAAACCACTTATTTGACTTGATTTTTTGATTTCATGCCCTTTCTTTAAATTGTTGACCTCAATTTTAAATTCTGACGCCTGAATGCCTTTGGTGATTAGGTTAGTTGCTGAAGTGAGTTCGTGAAGGGTGAGTGTTTTGCTTATTGGTCGGGCGGCCTTGGATGTCTTAGCATTTTGGATGAAACGAAGTGTATATGCTACCACCCTTTGAAGGGTCTTGAATGAGTCGTGATTATTAATTTTGTAGATTATCTCTTCCAATCCAGGTGAAGTGGTAGATAGAGCCGTCACAGGATTTAGTTTGAATTCTTCGGAATGAGGAGGTGATTGAGATTTATTAAATTCTTTAGGCCACATCCTTTCACTGCCATGTAGGAATATTGGTCCGACGAACCACAGGTTGCATTGAGACAGTTTTTCTGGACTTATACCTCGAGAAATTAGATCAGCTGGATTTTGTTTCGAGCCAACATGTCTCCACTGGCTGGTTGTTGTTTGCTCTTGGATTTTACTTACTCGATTGGCGACGAATGTACGAAGTGACGATGTTGACGATGTAATCCAGTGAAGAACTATTTCTGAATCCGACCATAGGTATGTTGGGGTGTTTTCAGCTCGTATTTCCTTTTTTACTCTCCTGGTAAGTTCTGTCCCAAGGAGAGCAGCGCATAGTTCTAATCTTGGTAAGGTTACCTTCTTTAAGGGTGCGATTCGTGATTTGGAACATAACAATCTGACTATGATTCGATTATCCTTCAATTTGGAACGTATGTAGACTGCAGCCCCATAAGCCTTTTTGGATGCATCTACAAAAGTGTGTATTTGCGTATCTTTCGAGACTTGGCCATCAAAAATGTGGCTCTTAGTAGATAAATTGTTTATATGTTTTAAGTTTTGCCGGAATGACCACCAATAGCTGTAAAGATCTTCTGGGAGTACTTCATCCCATGATAGTTCTAGCTGCCATAGCTGTTGTATAAACATTTTTGCGGCCACTACTACAGGACCAGCGACGCCCAATGGGTCAAATATCCGTGCCACATCTGATGTTACTGTTCTCTTTGTGATCCTTTGGGTTTCTTGGATATCTGCCTTGAGGCAGAATACGTCTGACTTGGGATTCCATGTTAATCCCAATATTTTTGTGCTTTGATCGTCGAAGTCTAGGTTTAGCTCCACGTCTTCAGGGTGTATTCCAGACAGTAGCTGAGGATGGTTTGCGCACCATTTCCTCAGTTTAAACCCAGCCTCTTGTAACAAACTACTTAATTGTTTTTTCATATCGATTGCTGTCATTAAACTGTCTGAGCCACTCATGCCATCGTCGACATAAAAGTCGTATCTTAGACTTTTAGCGCCCAGAGGATATTTCTCCATATTTTTGTCTGCGAGCTGCTGTAGGCATTTTGTGGCTAAGTATGGGGCTGCAGACGTTCCATAAGTTACCGTATTAAGCTTGTATGTTTGCATTGTATCAGTTGGATCCCTTCTCCAATAAATGAGTTGCATATTTCGATCAGCCGGATCAACCAGAATTTGCCGATACATTTTCTCGATGTCAGTGCAAAACACAAATCTGAGCAATCGAAATCGTAACAACATGCCAAAGAGATCTCCTTGAGTTGGAGGGCCAATGCTTAGTATATCGTTGAGGGAGAGACCTGTCGAGGATTTTGCTGACGCATCAAATACAACTCGCAGCTTCGTGGTCTTACTTTCTGGTTTCAGCACACAGTGATGGGGAATGTAGCAATGGGGTTCATTCACTTCAGAAGTATCTATACGAGTCATGTGGCCTAGCCTTTCATATTGGTCCATAAAATCAACATATTGGGCCTTGATGTCTTGGTTTCTAGCTAGTCGGTATTCCAGGGCTATAAATCTTGAAAATGCAAGCTTCCTTGTGCTGCCTAAACTACTTGGGTCTTCGCGAAATGGTAGTCGTACTACAAATCGACCTTCAGAGTTTCTTTTTGTGGTTTGAATAAAGTGTGTTTCGCATCGCCTTTCTCCTTCCGTGAGCGTGTCATTTGACACAAAACCATCTATTTTCCAAAAACGCTCGATGAGTTCGTTTGTGTCTGGGCTGCATTTAGTATTTATTGCACATGTTGCTGATTGAATGGAGCCTTGTCCTAGCCTTCCGCTGACGACCCAACCGAGTCTTGTATTTATTAAACTTGGTAGCTCCGGTAATAACTTAATTTTACCGGAAGTTATCAGATCATGGTAGTATTCGGCGCCTAAGAGAACATCGATGTTGTTAGGTTTGTTAAACTCAGGATCAGCTAATTGTATATTTTCAGGAATTGGCCAGGATGTGCAATTGAATTCCTCGGAGGGTTGAATTGGAATAATGTTGGGAAGTACAAACGCTTCTAGTCTTGTGCTGAAGTTGGTTGAGGTGGAATAAAGTCCTACGTTAATGCGTTGATTTGTTCTGCGTGATTGACTGCCGATACCTTCGATGCATAGATATGCTTCTGTGGGCTTGATGGATAATTTATTTACTAGTCGATTTGTTACAATGTTAATTTGTGAGCCTGAATCCAATATTGCCTTGAAAATACCAGATTGCCCGTTATTGGCAGTGATTTTTACGCGTGTTGTTGCTAGCAGGACGTAGCCTTCCCGGGCCCCAGACAAATGAGCCGACGCTACTGTTGACGATGCTGGTACATTGGTCGCTGGTGTGATACTCACAGTGGACACCGTTTTTGATGTTGATGGCCCAGTGTTTGTGTTGTGTTGATATGTTTCCAGGTGAACTAGCGTGTTGTGCCTTTTCTGACATTTTCTACAGCAACTTGTTGTGCAATGTCTTGCTATGTTGCCAGGCTTGAAACAGTTGACACATAGTTGCTGCTGTTGAATCCATTTTAATCGCTCGGACGGTGGCTTTGATAAGAATTGTTTGCAATGATACAACTGATGATTTCCATTTTCGCATAATTTGCAGGAGTAGGTATCTTGAGATACCGTGGCGTGTTTTGGATTCGACCGACTGCTTCTAGTGACTGGAACCTAGTTTCTAGGAAACCCAATAGCTCTTCTAAGGATGGTAAAGATTTGGGAAGCTGTATCGATTGTTCATACAGTACATGCGTTCCCTGGTCTAGTTGTTTAATCAATATATTGACTAGTATTGGATCCCAAGTCGATGTATTGATGTTTAAATTGTTTAGTGCTGCAATAGATTCGCGCGTCGTATCGTGCAGCCCTTTTATAACTGCAGCAGAGGGATTTTCCGGTATTTTTTGCTGGCCTATCAATTTATTTATGATATTATTTGTTAGAATTCTCGGATTGTTAAAACGGTGTTGAAGTGTATTCCATGCCGTCTCATAATTGGTTTCTGTTGGAGATAGATTTTGTATTAGTCTTGCGGCCTCACCTGTCACATTTGTTTTTAGAAACCACATTTTTTGTATGGTTGGCATTGCCTTTTTGTGTATCATTTCGTTGAACATGTCATAGAATGGTTGCCAGCTCAGATAATCACCATTGAATTTTGGTATTGTTATTTTGGGAAGATGATGCGGATGGGTATCTTGATTAATTCTTGCTTGGTTAATAGCATCTGGCATCAAACTCGTTTTTAGGTCCTCAATTTGCAATATCTTATCTGTTATTTCTGTTTGTTTTGCCAGAAACTGGTATATATCGTGCTCGATATTCTCCGTACATATCTTATCCTGCAACTGCTGTATTGTTTTCATATTGTACTCGACTTCCTTTAGTTTTACATCAATCTGCTGCTTTGTGTACTGACCACCTATGGATAACATATCGTCCAATGTGCTGATAATTTTGGATATGGTGCGTTCTGTATATTTATCAAATTGTTCTTTGTTGTGTCCGATGCCTGCTTCCCAGCGATGCCTGAGTTGCTTGCTTGCATCTTTGAGGTCACCAAATGTTTTGGTGGCTGTTGTATACTGATGTCTTCGATGAATACGGTCGCCCGGTTGACCGTCAAATAAAGGATGCGTGGTCAGATGTGCCTTTTGTGTTCAAAGGCCCCTAAACGCTGTTAGGAGACTCAAAATCTTCGACAAAACGGCTGGAACTATGGGTCACCAATGTGTTTGGTGCCGGATGATTGCTGCGTGTTCTGCCTTTAGAGTAAAAAGTCCCTTACCGCAGGTGGGGGGAAACTTGTTATTCTAAAGACTCTGGGGTCACCAATGTATTCGGTGCCTGACGGGTGGACTGTTGTCCTGATGAATGTGGTTGCGTGTAGGCTTGGGCTTTAAAGTTCATTTTGGTGACCGGTCATTTTAGTTCATTTAAAAAAAAGAACTAGTTCGTTCTTTTAGTTCACCGGTCACTTTGTCTTTTGTGTCTTTTTCGTTCAGTAGTACACTTGTCTTGTCATCTTGGTCTTTACAATAGATGATAAATGTGTTTAAAGAAACAAATATAGCATACTCGTGTGAAATACACTCAAAATATTATGTAGGTAAATTCAAAATAATATTAAGTTTAAAAACTGAAAATGTAATTAGAAAACGGATCATTTCATTTTAAATAAAGGAATTTTAAGGTTAATTTTATTAATGTTCATTTTATAACGTAGAAACTCTTTATTTTAAATTAAAAAAATTTAAACTACAAAAACATATTCAAAGGTGTTTTCAGTTAATTTTAACTAAATTTAAATTACGTACTAAGACAGCTAAATCAGTATTTCAATCTGTCATTATTACCTACCAATATTTTTTGTTTTTTATTTTCTTTTATTTATGTACACATGTTTGTACACATGTGTTTCAGTTTTATTTTATGCATAAAACTGAACATATTAACAGAAATAAAAATTAATTAGGGTTTTCATTATATCTCTTAAAAGTCTCGCAATCTGTGCAAACTGTGCATTTTTAAACCATCCAAAATGAACTGTTAAAAATTGTATGAGAATTCATTTACACAAACTTCGTAAATTTGCCCAACAATTCTGACCCGTAAGCTGGTGCTGTTCAATTGTGCATTTATACAAACGAATTTTTTTAATTGCTTAAGTTGCATGTACACGACATGTTTTTTACACCTGACTTGTCAAATTTCCCACTGCAAAATACATACATGTCGTGTGTTACCTTTAAAACATTGCATCTGACAAAATTTCAATTAGAGCGTGCTCTATTTTTTTCTGACAAACCATCTGACATCAGCTGTGTCAAAAATCTATGCCGGGAAGAAACCCGCAGCGGCGGTGCACTGTTCACGGAATCATTAGCCGGCTAAAGTTAATATTTACGCATCATTATAATATCCTAAATTGGTATATTCGAATTTAAAGAAAAAAAAAAATGTTTAGATGGCTGAACTTTTTTACGGCGCAAATAAAAATTTTTGTGCCGGCAGCACGCTATTTTGAAACCAAGAACTACTTTGTTTTATTCTATAGCTACAGAGAAAAAACATAGACAATATCAGAAGCAAATTACATGTACGTTTGTGACCAAATGTTATTAACCTTCTGTAAATTTGTAAAATAAAAAAACAGCAATTTTGACAGACATTCACAATTACATATGACTTGAAAAGTTGACAAGTCAGATGTAAAAAACATGTCGTCTACGGGCACCTTTGCCACCGTTTTCAATGAATAATTCAAATGTTAATAAAATCACCAACAATAAATTCTTACAATAAGTTAAGCAAATTATTCTATATTGCTTTCTTTATGCATGTTTAAAAAACAATTTTCACCTTTTATTCACAAATTTCAACTTTTATTTTTATAATTTATTTTTGTATTGACATTTCAGTTTAAACTGACATTAGTCGCTTAAAATTACACAAAAATTAAAAAGGATAAGGAAAAAAGGTAATTTTAAGCGATATCCTGAAAACCCGTATTATTTTTTGTAGTTTGTTTTTGGAAAAATATGTTAAATTGGTTTAATTATATTTAATATAACAAAATTTTCATTAATTTTTTAACTTTACGGAAAACGATTTTAATAAATTACATTTAGTAACTGTAAAACTATTTTGAGTGTACCCAAGAATAGAAAACAATAAGCACATACCAAATTCGCAATTGTTTTTTTGTTCGGTTTCATATTATATACCAGGGATGTTAAAGTTGGTACAATTGTACTTTTTTTTTTTGGTACATTTTGACCTTCCAAAGTACCGTGGTACTACCGTGACTCATTTGGTACAATTTAAAAATTTGTCATAGCTCCCCCTTTTTGCTTTTTTTGTATAACAAGCAAATTAATGAGTCCTTTTCATTGCATTTATGTTGTACAACAAATCGTTAATGTAATGGGTGCTTAAATATGCGACTAGTATTTTGGTATATAGAGCACTTAGTCCCCTTTTATCGCCTACAAACTTCGCCTGTCTGCCTTTTACTTGCCACATCGTAAAAGGGAACTTATGGTACCCACAGACGAGGCAACATTAGTCAAATCCAGTGTTACTACTTTTGTTTCTTTTTTACCACAGACGATGGCACTATAAGCAAAACATCAGTATTTTTTTGGAATATAGAAGTACTACTTAACTTAACAAGTATATGCGAAAGACATTATCTTATCCTGCTTTTTTCGTTTTATTTTTATAACTTTCACTCTTTTTGTTATTTTAATAAATTAAAAAAAAAATGGTTCCATAAAGGTCCAAAAAGTACATTTTTTTGGAAGTTTGTACAAAATTTAAACCCCTATTTAACATCCCTGTTGTATACCAAATAAATGTTTGACAAGAAACAACAATACTATTACAGTGCTTATACTTTTTTCTTTAACACATTGCCAGTAGCGGCTTGCCACACTGTTTTAAAAAATTCATAGTACAATCTGGGCTCCATTTGTTTAAATAACCTTATTTTAATAGAAAGAAAAAAAATTTGTTGTGAGGCTTATTCAAAGTAAGAGCGCAATTCTTCAAAAATTCATTTAAACAAAAATAATGTAAGAAAAAATTTCGAATTTATGTCGTATTTTAAGAACAAAATGCGTTTAAATTTAAACAAAAATTAAATAAAAATAGCAGCGATTGCACCAACTCTAAATATTAAAACAATGAACAAATAGCTAGTAATTATTATTATTCATTATTATGTTATTATCATATTATTATGTTATGGGTTTTATGTTTGTATTTTATAAAAATTAAAAAACCTTTTTAAAATGCGCTAAAAAGAAAAAAATTAATAAGCCTTTACTATCGACTTATAACGTCATTAATCTATTTATATGTATTTACTTTGTATGAATATTTGTATAGTTAAAATCAATCACATCATGTTATATAATTTACTTTTTTGTCTACACAAGTTAATCTCGCGACAAGTTTGTATACCATACAAATTGTTTAATGACGTTATAAGTTGATAGTAAAAGTTCTAAACTCAAATTTTCTTTTTAGAGCATTTAAATAAAAGCGTTTTTTTTTTAAAAGGTTTCTTATTTTTAAAATATTTTTTTCTTTTCAGCGCATTTAAATAAAAGCTTGTTTTTTTAAAAAAAAGATTTTTTACTTTTAATTTATTTCATTCAAAACTTAGTCCGCCGCATTGGATCTAGAGTAACGTCACTTTATTTGTCGACCTTTTCTCAGCAAGCCCCTCCTTTTATACTCATATTGTAGGAATGCATTAAAAATAATTAGTCCGACATCTTGGGTGTCTTACCAAGCTGGATTTAGAATAACTTTACAAAGTTAACCGTGCATTATCAGCCAAACTGAACGTATTTACAAAATGTCATCTTAATCGGTTCAAGGTATCTGCTTCAAAATTAGGTTGCATGATTTCACCCGAACAAATAAAAATTCCTTTGAAAGAGAGGAAAACTCATATATTTTATGCTTTATTTTATTTTTTAATAAAATGCTTAACTGAAAAGTTTGTTGTTGATTTTTTACTTTAAAAATCGTTCCGCTAGAATTTTTTTTTAAAAGTTCGTCGATTCGAAGAAAAGTAACTTTATTTTACTTAAATGAAGAGTTACGTTTCATAAACGAATGCTTAAGTAATGTATACATTAAAAGCGGTTTTTCCATACTAATTTCGTGCTCTAAAACTCGACTAAGCTTTTAAAAATAAAGCTGTCGAATATCGAATTTGGTTAATTATTTAAAGGTCTTATTTTAAAAAAATAAATTAAATAAATATGCACAAAATTTTTTGCACAAATGAAAAAAATTGCATTTGTCGGGTTTTATATTAATAACAACTGGCAGCGCCCATGTTAATTGTAGGAAAGTTGGGAACGGCAGCCAGAGTTGTCAGATTTTTTTTTTGCCAAATTTAATGTCAGAATCGCCAAAGCCTTTTTTTTATTAGTTTTTGACAATAAAACATATATTTTTATTAAAAATATTTTTTATAAATCCTCAAAAATACGAAATCCTAATACCTTTATTTCGACAAAAATATAAAAAAGTCGCCATGATATGAACAAAATAAAAATGAAAAATCCTCGTCTTGACCTAGAAATTATTTTTTTTTTCTACATAACCCACTCGCATCCCAAATAGCGACCACAACTAACTTAAAGGAAAAGACCTAAGCTTTATTTTGAGCAAAAAAAAAAAAAAAATACCCTTTTCAAAAAAAATAAAAAATAAGTTTAAAATTTAAAAAAAAAAATTTTAAGAAATTTAAAAAAAACAAAAAAAATATTTTTTGAAAGCTTGAAAGCTATCTAATCTAATTGAAAGCTATCTAATTTGTTTTGGACAAATTTTGCTACCACCAATAGATTATAAGTTACATGGATGTAACTTTTGGATTGGCCAAAATGTCAAATTTTGACCCCCTCTAACTCAGGAACTTTTTGACCGATCTTGTTGAAAATTTGTGTCTAAACTACTATCCAATAAGACTAACCTTGGTGCGAATTTCATCCAAATCGGAAGACATCGATTTCAAAAGTTGGGTCACTTGACATGAAATCCCCCATATATCTATAACGGTATACATTTCAGCTGCAAGACAATTCTTATTGTTTTTTTAATACATTGTATAGGATTTTTTTGATTAATTATATTGCATATAATTCATAACTCGTAATAACTTTCAATATATAATGCAATAGGAACTTCGTATTATATATTGAAAGTGAGTTTTTGTGGAGTTCATTATTAATAAAACTCTTTCAACACAGGCATTAGCAGCTGAAATTATATGCATATAAAGACAGTCAAAGCAAGTTCTTTGAAATGGTACGTACCGGACGTATAGCTATAACATTTTAGTCAAAACTGATTTAAATTAGATGGAATACCATCATTGAAATAATCTTTCCAAATAAAAAACGGAAAATTTTTCCAAGAGTCTCAAAACAAATTTATGGCTTATCAAATAGGAAACAAAATCGACATTTATCTTATAAGCCGCAAAAAATCGTCATGTCGGCAAAAAGCTTGATAATCGCCGTTTGTCGAGAAATTATTATACTCGACAACCCTGATTGTATTATGAAAATGTGTAAATCAATGTGGCAATGAGTAACAGAAACAGCTCACAAGAATAAAAATACAAAAGAATAGTATTGTTGTTTCTTTTCAATCAGTTATTCTATCGAGTAAGCAACAAAAACAGACAAAAAGTGAACTGACAAAAAAGACCTAAATTGAACTAACTGACAAAAAAAGACCGAAAGTGAACTGACAAAAAAAGACATACTGACCCAAAACGAACTAGTGAACTAAAACGAACGGTGATCCAAAAAGACCGGTCATCGTTCATCTGACTGAATAGTTCAATTGAACTAGTTCGTTCATGAACTACACAACTCTAGTTGCGTGTTCAAAAGGTATTTTTTGTACTTTAAGAATTCCTTACCGCTGGTGGGGGGAAACTTGAAAATTGTATACAAAAAAAACCAAAAAACTGGGGTCACCAATGTATAAACCTGATATGAATTGCGGCTATAATATGATTCAGTTCAAACACATAAATCTGCACTGATATATTAATTGCCTTAATTGTCCTCCAAGCACTTTAACTTGTAGAACTCTAATAGATTCAATCAATAAAACACTTTAGATGCCTTATAGTAATTGAACATCTTTCTTTATTTTGGTTCTTTCTTATATACTAAAATTTAATACATTACTTAAAGCTGAATGCCACTATTGCACAATGCGGAAGTGACCCAATTAATCGTTTGCATAATTGCTGACTAACATTTCAATGTACAAAAAATAAAATTATGATTTAAGTAACAGAATAAAATTATGCAATGTTAACAATTATAAACAAAAGTAAAATAAAATTGTTTGGGATGATTGAACTTCAAGTAAACAAAATAAATTAATGATATGTCAACAATTACTTATAAACAAAAGGTAAAATAAAACAAAAATGAAAATATGTTATGTCAGCGATAAACTGAACTTATGTAGTTCATTAACATTAAGTAACATAGTTAAAAATAAAATTTAAAATTATATGTATGTTGATGTGAATGTCAACAGTATTTTTATTATTTTGGTAATAACTTTTTTGTATCTGAACCGATTTTTCCGAGTTTTTCAGCAAATATGTTCTACTAAAAATTCCGATCTTTTGATATATAAGACGTATCCATAGGTCATGTAACAGCTCTAAAAATTGAGTTTTTATAAAAATGTTGATGCTTTTTAGCCCATTTTTGGAGTATTTTGCTAATAACTTAACCATTTCTTAACCGATTTGGCAGATTTATATACCCACGTTTTAAGGAAGAAAAAACTATTTACTTAGATTATAAAACTTGGACTCGGGAAGATCTATTGTTCCCGAAAATGGGTATGTTTAAAAAAAAAACAATTTATTTTCAGGGTTTGCGGGAAATATAAAAATTTCTGACATTTTGGTATATAAAACGTGTGCATATGGCATCCTAGAGCCCTAAAATTTCAAATATTGAGTATTTTCAATAATGTCTTTGTACGGGAGGTACCACGCCCACTTTTCCAATCGCGCCCATATTTTGTGGGATGCTGTGTATTGATAACCGATATGTTTGTACCTAATTTGGGAACTTTAGCTCGTTTCGTTCTCCAGATATACAGAAATGTATAACGTCTTTGTTTGGGAAGTGCCACACCCACTTCTCCAGTCCCGTCCATTTTTTTAGAGCGTTTGTGTATTGGCAAGCAACATGTTTGTACTAAATTTGAAAGCTCTAGCTCTTACCGCTCTCGAGATATGCAGAAAAAAAGAATTGAAAAAACAACAACAACATGGGATTTATGGAAAAATGTGGAGGTAGTCGTGGTTTTTTGCTCATATCTCAGCCATTTATGGACCGATCTTCCTGAATTTCAATAGCAAACAATTCCGGACTATATGTGACATAAATGTATAAAAACCTAGCCTTCATCTTATCTGGGGTCTTCGGAAAACCCATTTCAACGGACAGACAGACGGATAGACGGACAGACGGACAACCGGATTTGAACTTCCCTTCTCATAAGAAGCCAGAATATATATACTTTATATGGTCTTAGATCAATATTGTAGAAATTTCAAACGGAATGACAAAGTTATATATACCCTTTTACCTTCGGTGAAGGGTATAACAAGTAAGAGTGCTATATTCGGCTATGCCGAATCTTATATACCCTTCACCATGGTGCGATAAGAATAATCTATATATATAATATATCTATGGCATTAAATAATAATGGCTTAAGTCGGAATTTCTTGTTTTGAGATATTAAGGGTATTACCAAAAATAAATTGTTTGGTTTTTATATAAAACTAGCTTAACCCGGTGCGCTTCGCTACACTGGTAAAAAAAATAAATAAGAAAAAAATTGCAGTATTTTTTTAATGTGTAATTTATTTATTTTTGCTCCCCCTGCACCTACCCCCTTTTTTTTTTTTTTGTTTTGAAAGTTGTCCTGTAAAGGTTGATAACTTTTGTGTTCAGATATATGGTATTTAATATTTCTTTATATGAGGGGTACTGCTCCTCCTCTGTCTACCCCGCCCATTTCTATATTGAAATTAATAGTTTACCATAGTAGTAGATGTAACCACGTTTGAAGACTCTTCCTTTAATAGTTCTTCTGTTGAGCGATACTTAATTTATACATCCTATGGAAGGTATTTCCCCCCTTGCGCCTACCCGCTTTATTTTTATTTTCAAAAGTATAGTATACCATAAGAGAGACTTCTGCAAAGTTTGAACATTCTCACTATAAAAGTTCTTAAGATATGCGATATTAACCATTGGCATCCTATGGTGGGTACCACTTCCCCCGCTGCTATTATATTTCAATTTAGGGGCTCTAAAGATCCTACTACCAAAAGTTCAACAAAATGCGTGCAGCGGCTCTTAATTATATTTCTATCTATGAGGGGTACTGCTCCTCCCCTGTCAACCCCGCCCATTTTTATATTGAAATTTATATTTTACCATAATAGTAGCTTTAACCACGTTTGAAGACTGTCCCTTTTATAGTTCTTCAGTTGAGCGATATTTAATATATGCATCCTATGGGAGGTATTTCCCGCCCTGCGCCTACCGCTTTATTTTTATTCTCAATAGAGTAGTATACCATAAGAGTGACTTCGACAAAGTTTGAACATTCTCACTATAACAGTTCTTAAGATATGCTATATTAAACATTGGCGTCCTATGGGGGGAACCACTTCCCCCGCTACTATTTTATTTAAATTTTGGGGCTTAGAAGATCCTACTACAAAAAGTTCAGCAAAATGCGTGCAGCGGCTCTTAAGATATGCGATAATTAATATTGGCATCCTATGGGGGGTACCAATTCCCCTGCCCCTATCGAAAAAATAAGTAGCCTATTTTATTTTTAGGGCTCACGTGATGTTACTGTAAAAATTTCAGGAAAATCGGTTCAGTAGTTTCGGAGTCTATAAAGCGACAAACAAACATACAAACATAATTCATTTTTATATATATAGATTACTAGCTTAACCCGGTGCGCTTCGCTACACTGGTAAAAAAAATAAATAAGAAAAAAATTGCAGTATTTTTTTAATGTGTAATTTATTTATTTTTGCTCCCCCTGCACCTACCCCCTTTTTTTGTTGTTTTGAAAGTTGTCCTGTAAAGGTTGATAACTTTTGTGTTCAGATTTTTGGTATTTAATATTTCTTTATATGAGGGGTACTGTTCCTCCTCTGTCTACCCCGCCCATTTCTATATTGAAATTAATAGTTTACCATGGTAGTAGCTGTAACCACGTTTGAAGACTCTTCCTTTAATAGTTCTTCTGTTGAGCGATACTTAATTTATGCATCCTATGGAAGGTATTTCCCCCCTTGCGCCTACCCGCTTTATTTTTATTTTCAAAAGTATAGTATACCATAAGAGAGACTTCTGCAAAGTTTGAACATTCTCACTATAAAAGTTCTTAAGATATGCCATATTAATCATTGGCGTCCTATGGTGGGTACCACTTCCCCCGCTGCTATTATATTTCAATTTGGGGGCTCTGAAGATCCTACTACCAAAAGTTCAAAATCGGTTCAGTAGTTTCGGAGTCTATAAAACGACAAACAAACAAACAAACATAATTCATTTTTATATATATAGATTAGCCACATAAAAAATGCGCATTTTTTTAGAACAAAAGTCTAAATTTTATAAAAAAAAGTGTTTTTTTTAAGGATATAAAAGTAAAAAAAAATAGCAAAAACTAATATATTTTTTATTTAATTAAAAATAATTTATAAATACCAAGAGAAAAAAAAATTTATCGAATGGGATTTGAACCCGTCAACACTCAGACGATTACTTGTGACATAACGGCTAGACCACTCGATCACTGGTACGCATCCGATGAATACATAAACCCGATGAATACATATGCCAAAACAAGCAGGTCAAGCTCAAAGGGGAAACATTTGCCAATTCCTGTGAACCAAACATTTTCATCAACCGGAACACAGCCAACTGCAAACTTACCCGAATTCCATCCAACACAACATGGACACAATTAAAAAATCCTAACAATTGGATTTTTGCTTCCACCACAGAAGTAGAAATCTCAGCAGTCTGCGCCACAGAAACTTCACAACACTTTATAAGAGGCACTGGCATAATGCAAATAGACCAAACTTGTATAATCAAAACCAATTCCATCACGATTCAAGGTCACTTTAGTTTGTCAAACAGTTTGCACACATCATACGTCCAACTTAAACACATCGACCATATAAGCAGACCACAGGAAATCAAACAGATTCTTAACACTACAGATAGCCAGTTTGAGACTCACCTTAATCAACTCAATAACCTGCAAAAACAACGAGTCAACAATTACACGTCTACCACAGCTAATCAAGTCTAATAGCCAACATCATCATATAGTAAGCTATTCCGCACTTATAATTTCCTTGCTCATCGCGGTAACCATAACCCTAATTAAAAGAAGCTCAACCCATCAAGAAGGAATAGGCCACAACTCCAACCAACCAACACCGCATCCAGTTCCATTACCCCGACCTGTCACCATTGACATCATAGACACCTAACCCACATAGGTTATCATCGACCAGCGGTCAACGCGGAGAGAATGTTGACATTCACATCAACATACATTTAATTTTAAATTTTATTTTTAACTATGTTACTTAATGTTAATGAACTACATAAGTTCAGTTTATCGCTGACATAACATATTTTCATTTTTGTTTTATTTTACCTTTTGTTTATAAGTAATTGTTGACATATCATTAATTTATTTTGTTTACTTGAAGTTCAATCATCCCAAACAATTTTATTTTACTTTTGTTTATAATTGTTAACATTGCATAATTTTATTCTGTTACTTAAATCATAATTTTATTTTTTGTACATTGAAATGTTAGTCAGCAATTATGCAAACGATTAATTGGGTCACTTCCGCATTGTGCAATAGTGGCATTCAGCTTTAAGTAATGTATTAAATTTTAGTATATAAGAAAGAACCAAAATAAAGAAAGATGTTCAATTACTATAAGGCATCTAAAGTGTTTTATTGATTGAATCTATTAGCGTTCTACAAGTTAAAGTGCTTGGAGGACAATTAAGGCAATTAATATATCAGTGAAGATTTATGTGTTTGAACTAAATCATATAATAGCCGCCATTCATATCAGGTTTATACAAATACCTATTTTCGGGAACCGTAGATCATTCCGAGTCCAAGTTTTTTTACCAAAGTAAATGGTAAATTTCTTCCTAAAGACGTAAGAATATAAATCTATCAAATCGATTAGAAAATGCCCGAGTTATGACTAAATTACTGAAATACCAATATTTACTTTTTTATACCCTTCACCGAAGGTAAAAGGGTATATATAACTTTGTCATTCCGTATGTAATTTCTACAATATTGATCTAAGACCATATAAAGTATATATATTCTGGCTTCTTATGAGAAGGGAAGTTCAAGTCCAGTTGTCCGTCTGTCTGTCCGTTGAAATGGGTTTTCCGAAGACCCCAGATATGATGGAGGCTAGGTTTTTATACATTTATGTCACATATAGTCCGGAATTGTTTGCTATTGAAATTCAGGAAGATCGATCCATAAATGGCTGAGATATGAGCAAAAAACCACGATTACCTCCAATTTTTTCCATAAATCCCATGTTGTTGTTGTTTTTTAAATTCTTTTTTCTGCATATCTCGAGAGCGGTAAGAGCTACAGCTTTCAAATTTAGTACAAACATGTTGCTTGCCAATACACAAACTCTCTAAAAAATGGGCGGGACTGGAGAAGTGGGTGTGGCACTTCCCATACAAAGACGTTATACATTTCTGTATATGTGGAGAACGAAACGAGCTAAACTTCCCAAATTAGGTACAAACATATCGGTTATCAATACACAGTATCCCACAAAATATGGGCGCGATTGGAAAAGTGGGCGTGGTACCTCCCGTACAAAGATATTATTGAAAATACTCAATATTTTAAATTTTAGGGCTCTAGTATGACATATGAACACGTTTTATATACCAAAATTTTTAGCAGCATATATTTCCCGCAAACCCTGAAACCTTTCTCACAAAAATGGAGGAGTAATGTAATAATAATAATTCAGATACAAAAAAGTTATTACCAAAATAAAAATACATATTTTCGGGAACCGTAGATCATTCCGAGTCCAAGTTTTTTTACCAAAGTAAATGGTAAATTTCTTCCTAAAGACGTAGGTATATAAATCAATCAAATCGATTGGAAAATGCCTGAGTTATGACCAAATTACTGAAATACCAATATTTACTTTTTTTATATAATTAAGTTTTATTTACGTCCCCCCCCCCCTTCCTTTTCCATTTGTGTACAGGCACAAGCATCATGTCCAATATGACTTCCATTTTCACTCTGCTTTTAAACTGTGATCTATTTAACGAATTAAGTCATATTTTATTTAATACTCATGATAATAATAAAAATCCAAAAATCCAAAAAAAAGGCTATTCGTATAAAAATTAAACTCAATAAATTGGTATCCTTAAAAAAAATGGTTTTTGTTTACAGGATACAGATTGGCAGGATCGCCATGTAGTATTTTTATTTTGGGAAAAGAGTTAATGGGAAAAATAAAATAATAGTTTTCAGTATTTACTAAGCTCTGCAGCCGTTTTCCTTCAGCACCTAACAGTGCCGATTTTTTGGTGAGATATATAAAGAAGCTTATCTTTTAGCTGTTCAATAAATTCTGATTTTATTCATACAAATTACCAACTTATATACTAATTTATTTTATGGTCAGCATTAATGTGGCACAGTAACAAATCAATAGTAGATTTGCTGTTCCCACGGGAATTTGCAATTGTGACAATTTTGAATTTGTTGGCGCGTGAAAATAATTATTGCAAAAATATTCAACTACAAAAAAAACTCAATGCACATTTATGCTGACCACACACAAAAACAATTATAAATTTAGTTCATTGCCTTTATAAATAAAATTCATATAAATTTATTTATTTTGATAATTTATTTATTTATTTATTAAATAGCAGAATTTTAAATTTATTATGACTAAAATGTATAATTGCACAGAATATCTAAAGTATTACTATGAAATATATTAATCTAAGAATTATCATTTTAAATTATTATTTGGACTGAAGGAAAACTATTAACAAAAACCTTCAATAAGAGAAAAAAAGACAAAATGTAGTATGATACAATGAACATAGTTAAGTGAAAATACAAAAATTCTATAAATATAAAAATTAAGTATACTTAACGAACTATAAGTTGTAATATTACATTTAAATAAGAATTTTTAATATTATACATGGGTACGAATAAAGTAAAGAGATAAAAAATATAAGAGTTAATATAGTATAGATATAAGTGGATTTTCCGAAGAATCACACTTGGACACAAAACGGGTGGTTAAACTTTCAATAGCCTGTGACACAGTTTTAGTGTTGCTAATTACATGTAATCTGGAGGTAGAGAAATGCCAAGGTAATTTAAGGGCCATTTTCAAGATTTTATTTTGGGCAATTTGTAGTCGTTTGATATGTGTTTTGGCGCAGTCACTCCAAATCGGACCACCATATAGAATTATAGCCTGAAAAATTGTTTTAACAATCAGGATTTTATTTGGATTGCTAAGCATGAAATTTCTATTAATAAGTGGATATAATATATATTTGTATTTGTTAACCTTATCTATGATATGGCAAATGTGATTATTAAAAGTTAACTTGGGATCTAGACAGACACCTAAATACCTAATATTATTAGACCAGTTTATCTCATTGGCCTGAATATAATTGGGTAAAAAGCAAGATTTTCTTTTTCTAGTAAAAAAGATGGCTTGTGTTTTATCCGGATTGATTTTTATCCTCCATTTGGAGTAAAATTCTATTAACCTATTTAGTGCAAATTGTATCTCAGTCAGAATATTCTGACTAAGTTCATGTGTATAATAAACTGCTAAATCATCAGCATATGCAGCAAATTTGCATGGGTTAATTATAGGAATATCAGCACAGAAAACATTGTAAAGTATTGGTCCGAGAACCGATCCCTGCGGAACTCCCGAAGGAATTTGGATCAAGTCAGAGAAGCAATTTCCAAATGAAACACAAAACAGTCTATCATCAAGAAAATTTCTAATCATTTTAACTAGAAACTTGGGAATATGGAAATTTATAAGTTTATATATTAGGCCATGATGCCACACTGAGTCAAATGCTTTTTATACCCTCCACTGTGGTGAATGAGGGTATACTAAGTTTGTCATTCCGTGTGAAACTTTTTTATTATACATCTAAGACCCCATAAAGTATATATATTCTGGGTCCTTGAGTAATTCTAAGTCGATTTAGCCATGTCCGTCTGTCTGTCCGTCTGTTGAAAACACGCTCACTTGCGAAAAACGCAAAAGAAAAGAACAAACTTGGTCTCAAATTGCTTGTAGTTATCCTAAGCAGTTTGGGATTGAAATCCAGCAACATCGGTTTAGTAGGATCAGAACTATGAATCAAAATGTGGAACCACTACCCAAAAAAAATTGATAATTTTGATACAAAAACTAACATAAATGGTGGAATAATGCACGGAATGACATACAATTTTGCACGAATTCGCTTTATACGACCGCAAATCATACTGTTAAATTTCGTGAAGATCGGTCCATAATTTACCATAGGCCCCATATAAACCCTTCTCGCGGAAAACAGTTTAGTACGTCTAAAACCGCAATAAATAACGCTAGCATACTTAAAATTGGTACGTCACAGTTTTATACGACCAGAAATCACATTGTAAAATTTTTCGAAGATCGGTCCATAATTAACACTAGGCCCCATATAAACCCTACCCCCGGAAAACAGTTTATTGCGCCTAAAACCGTAATAAATAACGCTATCATACTAAAATTTGGTACGTCACAGTTTTATAGAACCAGAAATCACACTGTAGAATTTTTTAAAGATCGGTCCATAATTTACACTAGGCCCCATATAAACCCTTCTCGCGGAAAACAGTTTATTGCGCCTAAAACCGTAATAAATAACGCTATCATACTTAAATTTGGTACGTTACAGTTTTATAGAACCAGAAATCACACTGTATAATTTTTTAAAGATCGGTCCATAATTTACACTAGGCCCCATATAAACCCTTCTCGCGGAAAACAGTTTATTGCGCCTAAAACCGTAATAAATAACGCTATCATACTAAAATTTGGTACGTTACAGTTTTATAGAACCAGAAATCACACTGTATAATTTTTTAAAGATCGGTCCATAATTTACACTAGGCCCCATATAAACCCTACTCCCGGAAAACCGTTTAGTACGCCTAAAACCGTAATAAATAATGCTATCAAATGGAAATTCGGTACGTCACAGTTTTATAGGACGAGAAATCACACTGCCAAATTTCGTGAAGACTGGTCCATAATTTACCCTAGGCCCCATATAAACCCTACTCCCGAAAAACCGTTTAGAACGCCTAAAACCGTAATAAATAATGCTATCAAATTGAAGTTCGGTGCGTCACAGTTTTATAGGACGAGAAATCACACTGCCAAATTTCGTGAAGATTTGTCCATAATTTACCATAGGCCCCATATAAACCCTACTCTCGGAAAATAGTTTATTGCGCCTAAAACCAAATAAAGCTCACTTTGGGATTTATAGATATTGCGGTGAAATTTTTCTTAAATTCATATGGCAAGAAAAACTATCATGCAAGTTTGTGAAATTTACTGTTAACGCTAAAACTAATTACACTGCTGTATTGAAATTTATTCTAATTTATTTTTTGTAATACCAGAAATCAGTCTTCAGAATTTTGGGATGATTTGTCCATAATTTACCATAGGTCCAATACAAATAACGCTCCTAAAAATCATTTTAGTCCGGCTAAAACTGTTACGAATAATGATATTTTACTCAAGCCAGTTCAACGTTCTTACAAGAAACGAATAACATTTTCTTATTGTCGGTCAATAATTTAATTCAGGTCTAAACCGCAACCAATTTTTATGCTGATGTTCGTTTTTATGAAGCTTAATTAATAATATATATGAATTTATCATATAGAGCCAACTCCTGTCGGTGGAGGGTATCAAAGATTCGGCACAGCCGAATATAGCCTTTCTAACTTGTTCAACATCAAGTAACACTAATGCAGTGGATTTACCTGATAGCAGGCCACTCTTGACATCGTTACAAATTCGTTTGACTTGATGAATAGTCGAATGTGACCTTCTGAATCCAATTTGTTCATCAGGTAGAATGTGATTATTTTCAAGAAATTCTGTAAACTTCTTACTTATAATTTTTTCTAAAATTTTTCCTAGGCTTCTTAACAAACTGATTGGCCTGTAGTTTTCTGCCCTATTTGGCATTTTTCCTGGCTAAGGAATAGGTATAACTTTAGCGGTTTTCCATGTTTTAGGGAAATACTGATTGCTTAAACAAGAGTTATATATATTCGTTAGAAAACGAATAGCAATTTTCGGAAGATTTTTTAACATTTGGTTATTTACGTCATCCATCCCGGGAGCTTTTCTTTTCCTTAGGTTTTTTATTATAAATTCTACTTCATCATTTGTGATGAGCTCAGAAGTAGGAGTAATTACCTCCAAAGAATCGAATTCTTGAATTGCCTGATTAACGATCGTTACATGCCTATTTGTACAAAAGTTTTCCGAAATCCTATGATTTAGCACAAATGTCCTAGCAAATTCATTTGCCTTGTCTTCGTCAGATATCAGAATGTTACCGTTTGATAACAGAAAGTTGCACTTATTGGTCTTACGCTGGAGAATTTTGGTAACATTCCAAAAAGGTTTTGATCCCTTGTCTAAAGCACTTAACTTGTTATTCCAATGTCGATTTTTGTACAAAGAGATTTCATTCCGAATAAGAACAGTGTACTTTTTCATTAAACTATAATCAGAAAATTTCCTGTACCTCGACCATTCCCTACGAAATTGATTCCGTAGTTTTATTAAACGTAAAATGTAGTCAGGAAGTTTAAGGTAATTCATCCTAGGTAAGGATTTAGGAACTGATTGTCTGACAGCTTCTAATAAAATACCTGTAAAACATTCTCAGCTCATCTGTATTCAAATTAGTAATTAAGACATCATTCAACGAACGCCTTACAATATTTTTATATTCTCCCCAGTTAGCATTTCCAAAATTGTATTTTAAATTTTTCACTATTGGGAAGATTGTGGAGAGATTGAAAGATACCGGTAAGTGATCAGAACTTAAATCATTAAGGGTGAGAGGATTGGAAATAAACTGAGGGATATTGGAAAGAAGTAAATCAAGCGTAGATGGATTTACATTAGAAGCAGCTGGGATATAAGTAGGCGAGTTAGGAAATAATATTGAAAATGGATAATATGTTGTAAATTCATTAAGCATTTTTCACCAATGATTACCACGTAAAAAGTTCCAACTAGTGTGCCTTGAGTTTAAATCGCCACAGATCAAGTACTCACTTGTAGTATTCAAGAGTTTTCGCAAATCGCTCTTGAATTTAGACCTAAGAACACTATTATTTTGCCCCCTGGAAAATATACACTATATATATATATATGAAGGTTTAAACCCCGCCCAACATTTATTTGGATACTTACGTTTTCAATTACATGAGTTGTTATTTTGGGGATTATTATAAAATTAATTGTTTTTTTAATAAGTATGGCAACACCACCACCGCTTTGACCCAAACGGTCTTCTCTTATACAAGTATAATTAGGATGATACAGATTATTCGATGGAGTGAGCCAAGTCTCACTCAAGAGACATATATCTGTATCATAAATATTTAAAAAATTAAAAAACTCAGATGTCTTATTGCGGATACTTCTACAGTTCCAGTATACTATTTTAATGTTTGACATAGCCATTTTAAGCACTCTTATATACAAACTCAAAAGCTTACTGAGTTATAACAGCAAATTGTTCTTGTTTATTTTTACAATCTCGAAGCTAAGTTATTAATTCCATTGTGAGATCCATAAATTCTTGCTCAGAGAACAGATTACTTTGGTGATGGTTAACGGTGAATTGATTGTTGCTTTTGTTTCGAAACCTAGTTGGATGACTTTCTGCAATATCATTTCTTGGCAGTATACTTTGTTGTTGTGTGTTGTTTTTACGTTTCCAGTCTAGTTGAGAGTTTTGAACTTGTGAGTTGAATTGGTTATTACTAGTGAGATGAGGAAAATTAAACAGATTGTTGTTGATGTTTGTCAAATTTCGATTTGCTGGTCACTGAGAACCATGAATTTTATTTGAAACACTTTCTCTCATTTGAATATATGCAGAGCGACTAGAGTATATGTATAATGAGAGTTCACCGCCAATTTACCCAAAAAGCCATTAAAATCACCCAAAAGCCATTAAAATTACCCAAAAGCCATTAAAATTACCCAAAAGCCATTAAAATTATCCAAAAGCCATTAAAATTTTTCCAAAGCCATTAAAAAGCCATTAAAATTATGCAAAAGCCATTAAAATGAACACGTGTTAAAGTAGGTCAAATGAACACGTGTTAAAGTAGGTAAAATTTAAAAAAAAAAAAAAAAAAATTCAAAAACAAAGTAATAAAAAAAAGTCGTTAAATTTTATAGGATAGCAATGCACAAGTGGTGGGTGCATTGTTGAAGCCTTTCTTTTGTTGTGATCGATAGACAGACAGCCAGACAGACATAGAGATATGTAGATAGATAGACATACAGACCTTGTAGAAGCAATTGGAAAATATTGTTGATAATTCTATCTTTTTATTTTCTTGAATTATGTGAAGAAAAAATTTTTGTTGAGGAAACACACAAAGCTGATAAGCGCATTTTTTTATTTTTTTTATGATATTAAAATTAATAATTTATGGGATGTGAGATGATAAGGGTATTGTATTGGAGTGTGTCTTGAATATAGATAGATAGATACACAGACAGACCTTGAGGAAGAAATTGGAAAAATATTTTTTTTTATTTTTGTGTGTGTTTTGTGGAAGACAGACATACTGTGTACTTGTCGATGCACTTGTTGAAGCCTTTCTTTTGTTGTGATCGATAGACGGACTTACTGTGTAGATGCACTTGAGAAAAGATGTGATTTATTTTTGTGTGTGTTTTGTGGAAGACAGACATACTGTGTACTTGTCGATGCACTTGATTTTGAAAAAATTTTTGTGGACAATTTTTTCAAAGCGCTGATATTAAAATTAATAATTTATGGGGTGTGAGATGATAAGGGTATTATATTGGAGTGTGTCTTGAATATGGATAGATTTACAGACAGACCTTGAGGAAGAAATTGGAAAAATATTTTTTTTTATTTTTGTGTGTGTTTTGTGGAAGACAGACATACTGTGTACTTGTCGATGCACTTGTTGAAGCCTTTCTTTTGTTGTGATCGATAGACGGACTTACTGTGCAGATGCACTTGAGAAAAGATGTGATTTATTTTTGTGTGTGTTTTGTGGAAGACAGACATACTGTGTACTTGTCGATGCACTTGATTTTGAAAAAAAATTTTGTGGACAATTTTTTCAAAGCGCTGATATTAAAATTAATAATTTATGGGGTGTGAGATGATAAGGGTATTGTATTGGAGTGTGTCTTGAATATAGATAGATAGATACACAGACAGACCTTGAGGAAGAAATTGGAAAAATATTTTTTTTTATTTTTGTGTGTGTTTTGTGGATTGTTGGGAGAAAATACACATTTCTGATAAAAGTCCTTTTTGTTGTGTGTTTATGGGTAACCAGATGGAGGGTTGTTGTTATTTTGTTTGTTTGGGTGATCGACGAAAATATTATTGGATGGATAGACAGACAGCCAGACAGACATAGAGATATGTAGATAGATAGACATACAGACCTTGTAGAAGCAATTGAAAAATATTGTTGATAAGACTTCCTTTTTTTTTATTTATATTTATTAAATAAAAAATAATTAAAAATCTAAAAAAGTTTTTACGATATATTGTTAATATGTTTATTCTTAGTGATGGATAATAAGTACATAAGTTTACCCCCTAAACTATAAAAGTTTTCCCCCTGTAACCATCTCATTCTTGGTTAAGTATATAAATACTGTGAAATTTGGTTTTGCTATAAGTTCACCTACACCCAATCGGTTACGGCTGGTACGTTCCCACTCACTAACCAACCGAACGTCTTTTCTCTTATCGACATTTTCCATGGTTAAAAAAATATTGGTTGAAAAAAAATTATATGGAGCCTATTACAGATTTTAATTTTGAAATGTAATTTTTAAATAAAATATAAGCAAAACTATAAAGATAACATGCTTTTATATATATTTTATATCAGTTTTGTTAGAGACGATGCCGCAGCAAGATAGTTTTATAATCGTTGATCTGCAAGGATTTTGTATTGCAAATAAATTATATGCAAAAGAAGTCTGCATTTCAGTCTCTGATTTCGAAAGCCAAACTTTTCTCATTGAATCACCATTAAAATATTCAGAATTAACTAATAAGGATAGGATAACAAATAAATGGTTATATAATCACTTGCATGGATTATATTGGGATACTGGAGAGTCTACACTGAAAGAGTTAATAGAATACTTAATATCAGTTATGAAAAAAAGAAAAGAAGAAGAAGAATATCCTGTTGTATATGTTAAAGGAATTGAAAAAGTTAGATGGTTAAAAGAACTACTTAGAGGAGAAATAGAAATATATATATTTAATTTAGATTATTGGAATTGTCCGAATATAAAAACTTTATATAAAAATAATTCTAATATAAATAATTGTAAAAATCATAATAATATCAATCAAATATGTGCTGAAAAGAATGTAATTTTACTTAGAAATTTTCTAAATTTATATCTAAATAAAGAAAACCTTATTAATCAATAAAACATTTGAAGTTAATAATTTTATTTTTAGTTAATCCTTAGTCTTTATACAGAGTACATTACTTTTACTATTTTAAATATTTTTCTTCATACTTATCACCTATTTTGCTACAGTTCTTTCGTGTAATTCGTATGATTTGGTTTAGTTAGTGTGATTTGTTTTTGCTTTGTTGCTGTTTGATGTAAATTCCGTACTCTTTACACTTCATATTTGCTCGTTTATATCACACTAATAACAATTAATTTGCAATTGTGTGTTTTTATTTATTTTTGTTATATATGTTTTGCACAACATAGCATTTGATTCGCTAGCAAAGAGTGAGCAACAATCAGTATTTAAAAAACAAACGAATGTCTTGAAACGGCTTTTAAATGCATTTGTACAGAGGTTTAATACATACATATTATTATGAAAAATGTTTATTCACAATACTTTAACATTTCTCGATGTCAAACACTTTATGAACAACATTTGTTAGCATTTAAGTTTTTTAATCTTTATAAACGTATTTTTAATTTTAAATCTGAAAAAACTGAAAAAAAGAAATATCTAATTATATTTTCAAAAATAAAACACAATTTTTTTTTTATTATTTTTTATTTTTGTAAGTTCTGTAAAAATCTGAAAAAAGAAATTCCTAATAAAATTTTTAAAAAAATAAAACACAATTTTTTTATTTTTTATTATTTTTTATTTTTATAAGTTCTGTAAAAATCTGAAAAAAAGAAATTCCTAATAAAATTTTTTAAAAAATAAAACTCAATTTTTTTATTTTTTTATTATTTTTTATTTTTATAAGTTCTGTAAAAATCTGAAAAATAGAAATTCCTAATAATATTTTTTTTAAAAAAATAAAACACATTTTTTTATTATTTTTATTTTATATGTCCTCATCATCATCATCATCATCATCACTTCCCATTTCACTATTGGAAGTGAGATCGAATTGCATAGAACATAGTATATTAGGCGGGGGAACTTTATCTATTATATAACACTCCCCCACCTTTTTGATCATATGTGCACTAGTTATATTCTGTCGGCAGTGAGGACACGATATCCTTTTCCAACTTCTTGCACAACCAAGGCATAAATAGTGGGTACAGGCAAGGAATATTAGCTCCTTTCCATTCAAATGGTGTAAACAAATATCACATTTGAACCGTCTTTTGTAAAGAACTTCTAACGGAGAATCGGGAGTTCGATGGCTCTTCTCCTGCCTTTTTACAAACTGCAGCATTTTTCTTTCTAACTTCTCCTTCTTTTGCTGCAGTTTTTTTACCTTCGCATCTATTGCCTTCTGCTTTTCAGTATAACGGATCCATTTTCCGTATATCCTATCAACATCGTTCAAACGTTCCGTAAACATAGCCGAAAACCTTCCCTCTATTATTGTAGGTGGCGCTGGTGTGATTGTAGGTGGCGCTGGTGTTGTTGATGATGCTGGTAAAGGAAGGTGTTGGGATAGTGATGGTGGTGGTGGTGGTGGTGTTGGTGATGATAATAGTTGTTGTCCATTAACTGGAAACAACTGTGTTTCCTCATCATCATCAATTATGAACATGGTAACGTTTTGGTTTGACATTTTTTTTTGTTTTGTTTTGGTGATTTAAGAATTTGTAATCAACAAATATTTATTCTAACTACTCTATTTATATTAAAAAAAAAAAATCTTTTTTTTTCATTACCTAATTCAAAACAAAAAAAGAAAGGTTTTCAACAATATTTTCCAATAGCTTCTATAAGATCTCTATGTCTATCTATCTCTATATCTGTCTCTCTTTTCTACCCACAACAAATATTTTTGTATGGAAATCAACTCATATTCCTCGGCTGTACCCCATTATTTATGTCTTGGTTGTGTAAGAGGGTGGAAAAATGCTTATTGAGATAAAAAACTAATTGTAGTGAGTTTGTCAAAACACATCACAACTACATAAAAAATAATGTGTAGAGTGTCTATTATAACACAACTATCCAACAATAACAATACTAAGAACAATATAAAATTCATAATTTAATTTTTCTGCAACATGGAACCGCTTGACACCTCTTTAAGTGTGACCACACATAAGACAATGTTTTATGTGTACAAGCAAAAAGGCATTGCACTTGAAAATATGTCAACGCAAGCGATTTGACTAAAAAATATTAGGTTCGAAATATTTTGAGGAATAATATTCCAAAACATAATGTGTAAATGCAAGCAGACAGAAAATAAGCCAATGCACTTGAAATAAAGTAATAAGCAATATAGAAAATAGTTTAAAATAAGAAATTGAATGAAAATTGTTGTCTTGGTTGTGTAAGAGGGTGGAAAAATGCTTATTGAGATAAAAAAACTAATTGTAGTGAGTTTGTCAAAACACATTACAACTACATAAAAATAATGTGTAGAGTGTCTATTATAACACAACTATCCAACAATAACAATACTAAGAACAATATAAAATTCATAATTTAATTTTTCTGCAACATGGAACCGCTTGACACCTCTTTAAGTGTGACCACACATAAGACAATGTTTATGTGTACAAGCAAAAGGCATTGCACTTGAAAATATGTCAACGCAAGCGATTTGACTAAAAAATATTAGATTCGAAATATTATGAGGAATAATATTCCAAAACATAATGTGTAAATGCAAGCAGACAGAAAATAAGCCAATGCACTTGAAATAAAGTAATAAGCAATATAGAAAATAGTTTAAAATAAGAAATTGAATGAAAATTGTGTTAAAACACTGACCAATTAAAATCTAGTGTTTTGACTCAATAAACCTCATCGTAATACTAAAGTAAGATCACTACAAAAACGAGATTGTAAATAGTGTATAATTTATGATAAACCTTTCTTTTGGTTTTGAATTAGGTGATGAAAAATTATTGTATGGATAGATATATAGACAGGCATAAGTACAGACTGTTTTAGAGCAATTGGTGTTTTACATGTATTTGTTTATGATTAAGAATTCATATCAGAGCTATAATTATAATTATAATCTTATTCCATCACCAACTTTAGATCTTCGAATATCTCGTTGTATACTTTTAACGAAACAGATTCCTTAAATAGCTAAACAGCTTTTTAAAACAGCTAAACAGCTTTTAAAAACAGCTAAACAGCTTTTAAAAACAGCTAAACAGCTTTTTAAAACAGCTAAACAGCTTTTTAAAACAGCTAAACAGCTTATTAAAACAGCTAAACAGCTTTTAAAAACAGCTAAACAGCTTTTTAAAACAGCTAAACAGCTTTTTTAAACAGCTAAACAGCTTTTTAAAACAGCTAAACAGCTTTTTAAAACAGCTAAACAGCTAATTAAAACAATTTCTCCCACATTAGCGCAAAACTCCCATTACCCCATATACAAATACATTTAATTGTGATCACTTGTGTTTACAATTTATATTTAATAAATATGGTTTGAAATAAAAATAACATTTTAACTTTTGATTTCCTTCATAATTTTTTCTATGTTACATTTTTTTCTTATTATCTAAATTTACAATTTATCTTATCATTTTAAAAACATAAAATTAATTAAAAATCTATATTTACGTTGAGAAGATTGTCATTATCCTCTTCCATAAGTTCAGGATAGTTATTTATTCTAAAATGACCCCATGCATATGTATCAACACCATTATCTCTAATAAATCTCTTATCATCTGAATAGCTTAAAGTTAACTTATTTATATGTTGAGTATATATTTGATGAGCCTTAGATCTAAATATATACATTGAATCATAATATAATTTCTTTTCTAATAGACATTTTCTAAAGTCATTTATACTTAATTTACTAGTTACACAATGCTTAACCCCCTTAATTTTTTTAATTTTCTGACCTACCCTATCAATTTTCACTGAATACATTTTAGCCCTTAATCCAATGAATTCCTTAATAATTTTTCCATTACACTCATCCTTCATCATCCCTAAAACTTTTTTTTTTATTAAGAAGTGGGATATTGTAGACATTATCTATCGGATATGCAGATGTATCAAAATGAGTGTTTATATCATTTTTAATATCTCTGTATAGATCATCATATCATATATGAAGGAATCCGTATCCATATAGTTTAAACGAATATTATCAAGATATTTGGGTTTCATGTAATCATAATGAAAATTATACATTTTCCATTTTGATAGTTCTAAAACGGAAAACCCAATATAAATTGGTTTGTTATATACAGTACTTACTCTTCTCAATTCAATAGCCATCATATTGTCATTAATTTTAAGTGCGCTATGAAAATTATGTTTAGCTATTAAAGCTCTAGCTCCTAACCGTTTACGTCTGTTCTCCCATTCGCACACTATTTTAATGTCCTTTCTCTTGTCAACATTTTCCATAGTCTTTCCATAGACAGCATTATTTAAAAGTTTAAAAAAATTTTGTTCAAAAGAGTTTTTAGCTAAAGTCCGATGATGATTATTCAAATCAATATATATCTTTAGCCAATCTGATTGATTAAATTCAAGAACTCTATGAATTTTTTTTTAGAATTAATCCATGTTGAATTCTATGAATTTAATTTATTTTTCAATATTTTGTTAGCAGAAGAAGAAGAAGAACGTAAAACTTCAATATTTTGTTAGCAGGAGAAGAAGAAGAAGAACGTCAAACTTTGTTTTTAGATATATTATTCTTGTAAAAATAAATGAGAATCTCATTTATTTGCCAATTTACAAGAATAATATATCTAAAAACAAAGTTTGACGTTCTTCTTCTTCTTCTCCTGCTAACAAAATATTGAAGTTTTACGTTCTTCTTCTTCTTCTGCTAACAAAATATTGAAAAATAAATTAAATTCATAGAATTCAACATGGATTAATTCTAAAAAAAAATTCATAGAGTTCTTGAATTTAATCAATCAGATTGGCTAAAGATATATATTGATTTGAATAATCATCATCGGACTTTAGCTAAAAACTCTTTTGAACTCTTTTGTAAAAATAAATGAGAATCTCATTTATTTGCCAATTTACAAGAATAATATATCTAAAAACAAAGTTTGACGTTCTTCTTCTTCTTCTCCTGCTAACAAAATATTGAAGTTTTACGTTCTTCTTCTTCTTCTTCTTCTGCTAACAAAATATTGAAAAATAAATTAAATTCATAGAATTCAACATGGATTAATTCTAAAAAAAAATTCATAGAGTTCTTGAATTTAATCAATCAGATTGGCTAAAGATATATATTGATTTGAATAATCATCATCGGACTTTAGCTAAAAACTCTTTTGAACAAAATTTTTTTAAACTTTTAAATAATGCTGTCTATGGAAAGACTATGGAAAATGTTGACAAGAGAAAGGACATTAAAATAGTGTGCGAATGGGAGAACAGACGTAAACGGTTAGGAGCTAGAGCTTTAATAGCTAAACATAATTTTCATAGCGCACTTAAAATTAATGACAATATGATGGCTATTGAATTGAGAAGAGTAAGTACTGTATATAACAAACCAATTTATATTGGGTTTTCCGTTTTAGAACTATCAAAATGGAAAATGTATAATTTTCATTATGATTACATGAAACCCAAATATCTTGATAATATTCGTTTAAACTATATGGATACGGATTCCTTCATATATGATATTAAAACAGATGATCTATACAGAGATATTAAAAATGATATAAACACTCATTTTGATACATCTGCATATCCGATAGATAATGTCTACAATATCCCACTTCTTAATAAAAAAAAAGTTTTAGGGATGATGAAGGATGAGTGTAATGGAAAAATTATTAAGGAATTCATTGGATTAAGGGCTAAAATGTATTCAGTGAAAATTGATAGGGTAGGTCAGGAAATTAAAAAAATTAAGGGGGTTAAGCATTGTGTAACTAGTAAATTAAGTATAAATGACTTTAGAAAATGTCTATTAGAAAAGAAATTATATTATGATTCAATGTATATATTTAGATCTAAGGCTCATCAAATATATACTCAACATATAAATAAGTTAACTTTAAGCTATTCAGATGATAAGAGATTTATTAGAGATAATGGTGTTGATACATATGCATGGGGTCATTTTAGAATAAATAACTATCCTGAACTTATGGAAGAGGATAATGACAATCTTCTCAACGTAAATATAGATTTTTAATTAATTTTATGTTTTTAAAATGATAAGATAAATTGTAAATTTAGATAATAAGACAAAAATGTAAAATAGAAAAAATTATGAAGGAAATCAAAAGTTAAAATTTTATTTTTATTTCAAACCATATTTATTAAATATAAATTGTAAACACAAGTGATCACAATTAAATGTATTTGTATATGGGGTAATGGGAGTTTTGCGCTAATGTGGGAGAAATTGTTTTAATTAGCTGTTTAGCTGTTTTAAAAAGCTGTTTAGCGGTTTTTAAAAGCTGTTTAGCTGTTTTAATAAGCTGTTTAGCTGTTTTAAAAAGCTGTTTAGCTGTTTTTAAAAGCTGTTTAGCTGTTTTTAAAAGCTGTTTAGCTGTTTTAAAAAGCTGTTTAGCTATTTAAGGAATCTGTTTCGTTAAAAGTATACAACGAGATATTCGAAGATCTAAAGTTGGTGATGGAATAAGATTATAATTATAATTATAGCTCTGATATGAATTCTTAATCATAAACAAATACATGTAAAACACCAATTGCTCTAAAACAGTCTGTACTTATGCCTGTCTATATATCTATCCATACAATAATTTTTCATCACCTAATTCAAAACCAAAAGAAAGGTTTATCATAAATTATACACTATTTACAATCTCGTTTTTGTAGTGATCTTACTTTAGTATTACGATGAGGTTTATTGAGTCAAAACACTAGATTTTAATTGGTCAGTGTTTTAACACAATTTTCATTCAATTTCTTATTTTAAACTATTTTCTATATTGCTTATTACTTTATTTCAAGTGCATTGGCTTATTTTCTGTCTGCTTGCATTTACACATTATGTTTTGGAATATTATTCCTCATAATATTTCGAATCTAATATTTTTTAGTCAAATCGCTTGCGTTGACATATTTTCAAGTGCAATGCCTTTTGCTTGTACACATAAACATTGTCTTATGTGTGGTCACACTTAAAGAGGTGTCAAGCGGTTCCATGTTGCAGAAAAATTAAATTATGAATTTTATATTGTTCTTAGTATTGTTATTGTTGGATAGTTGTGTTATAATAGACACTCTACACATTATTTTTATGTAGTTGTGATGTGTTTTGACAAACTCACTACAATTAGTTTTTTTATCTCAATAAGCATTTTTCCACCCTCTTACACAACCAAGACAACAATTTTCATTCAATTTCTTATTTTAAACTATTTTCTATATTGCTTATTACTTTATTTCAAGTGCATTGGCTTATTTTCTGTCTGCTTGCATTTACACATTATGTTTTGGAATATTATTCCTCAAAATATTTCGAATCTAATATTTTTTAGTCAAATCGCTTGCGTTGACATATTTTCAAGTGCAATGCCTTTTTGCTTGTACACATAAAACATTGTCTTATGTGTGGTCACACTTAAAGAGGTGTCAAGCGGTTCCATGTTGCAGAAAAATTAAATTATGAATTTTATATTGTTCTTAGTATTGTTATTGTTGGATAGTTGTGTTATAATAGACACTCTACACATTATTTTTTATGTAGTTGTGATGTGTTTTGACAAACTCACTACAATTAGTTTTTTATCTCAATAAGCATTTTTCCACCCTCTTACACAACCAAGACATAAATAATGGGGTACAGCCGAGGAATATGAGTTGATTTCCATACAAAAATATTTGTTGTGGGTAGAAAAGAGAGACAGATATAGAGATAGATAGATAGATAGACATATAGATCTTATAGAAGCTATTGGAAAATATTGTTGAAAACCTTTCTTTTTTTGTTTTGAATTAGGTAATGAAAAAAAAAGTTTTTTTTTTTTTAATATAAATAGAGTAGTTAGAATAAATATTTGTTGATTACAAATTCTTAAATCACCAAAACAAAACAAAAAAAATGTCAAACCAAAACGTTACCATGTTCATAATTGATGATGATGAGGAAACACAGTTGTTTCCAGTTAATGGACAACAACTATTATCATCACCAACACCACCACCACCACCACCATCACTATCCCAACACCTTCCTTTACCAGCATCATCAACAACACCAGCGCCACCTACAATCACACCAGCGCCACCTACAATAATAGAGGGAAGGTTTTCGGCTATGTTTACGGAACGTTTGAACGATGTTGATAGGATATACGGAAAATGGATCCGTTATACTGAAAAGCAGAAGGCAATAGATGCGAAGGTGAAAAAACTGCAGCAAAAGAAGGAGAAGTTAGAAAGAAAAATGCTGCAGTTTGTAAAAAGGCAGGAGAAGAGCCATCGAACTCCCGATTCTCCGTTAGAAGTTCTATACAAAAGACGGTTCAAATGTGATATTTGTTTACACCATTTGAATGGAAAGGAGCTAATATTCCTTGCCTGTACCCACTATTTATGCCTTGGTTGTGCAAGAAGTTGGAAAAGGATATCGTGTCCTCACTGCCGACAGAATATAACTAGTGCACATATGATCAAAAAGGTGGGGGAGTGTTATATAATAGATAAAGTTCCCCCGCCTAATATACTATGTTCTATGCAATTCGATCTCACTTCCAATAGTGAAATGGGAAGTGATGATGATGATGATGATGATGAGGACATATAAAATAAAAATAATAAAAAAATGTGTTTTATTTTTTTTAAAAAAATATTATTAGGAATTTCTATTTTTCAGATTTTTACAGAACTTATAAAAATAAAAAATAATAAAAAAATAAAAAAATTGAGTTTTATTATTTAAAAAATTTTATTAGGAATTTCTTTTTTTCAGATTTTTACAGAACTTATAAAAATAAAAAATAATAAAAAATAAAAAAATTGTGTTTTATTTTTTTAAAAATTTTATTAGGAATTTCTTTTTTCAGATTTTTACAGAACTTACAAAAATAAAAAATAATAAAAAAAAAATTGTGTTTTATTTTTGAAAATATAATTAGATATTTCTTTTTTTCAGTTTTTTCAGATTTAAAATTAAAAATACGTTTATAAAGATTAAAAAACTTAAATGCTAACAAATGTTGTTCATAAAGTGTTTGACATCGAGAAATGTTAAAGTATTGTGAATAAACATTTTTCATAATAATATGTATGTATTAAACCTCTGTACAAATGCATTTAAAAGCCGTTTCAAGACATTCGTTTGTTTTTTAAATACTGATTGTTGCTCACTCTTTGCTAGCGAATCAAATGCTATGTTGTGCAAAACATATATAACAAAAATAAATAAAAACACACAATTGCAAATTAATTGTTATTAGTGTGATATAAACGAGCAAATATGAAGTGTAAAGAGTACGGAATTTACATCAAACAGCAACAAAGCAAAAACAAATCACACTAACTAAACCAAATCATACGAATTACACGAAAGAACTGTAGCAAAATAGGTGATAAGTATGAAGAAAAATATTTAAAATAGTAAAAGTAATGTACTCTGTATAAAGACTAAGGATTAACTAAAAATAAAATTATTAACTTCAAATGTTTTATTGATTAATAAGGTTTTCTTTATTTAGATATAAATTTAGAAAATTTCTAAGTAAAATTACATTCTTTTCAGCACATATTTGATTGATATTATTATGATTTTTACAATTATTTATATTAGAATTATTTTTATATAAAGTTTTTATATTCGGACAATTCCAATAATCTAAATTAAATATATATATTTCTATTTCTCCTCTAAGTAGTTCTTTTAACCATCTAACTTTTTCAATTCCTTTAACATATACAACAGGATATTCTTCTTCTTCTTTTCTTTTTTTCATAACTGATATTAAGTATTCTATTAACTCTTTCAGTGTAGACTCTCCAGTATCCCAATATAATCCATGCAAGTGATTATATAACCATTTATTTGTTATCCTATCCTTATTAGTTAATTCTGAATATTTTAATGGTGATTCAATGAGAAAAGTTTGGCTTTCGAAATCAGAGACTGAAATGCAGACTTCTTTTGCATATAATTTATTTGCAATACAAAATCCTTGCAGATCAACGATTATAAAACTATCTTGCTGCGGCATCGTCTCTAACAAAACTGATATAAAATATATATAAAAGCATGTTATCTTTATAGTTTTGCTTATATTTTATTTAAAAATTACATTTCAAAATTAAAATCTGTAATAGGCTCCATATAATTTTTTTTCAACCAATATTTTTTTAACCATGGAAAATGTCGATAAGAGAAAAGACGTTCGGTTGGTTAGTGAGTGGGAACGTACCAGCCGTAACCGATTGGGTGTAGGTGAACTTATAGCAAAACCAAATTTCACAGTATTTATATACTTAACCAAGAATGAGATGGTTACAGGGGGAAAACTTTTATAGTTTAGGGGGTAAACTTATGTACTTATTATCCATCACTAAGAATAAACATATTAACAATATATCGTAAAAACTTTTTTTAGATTTTTAATTATTTTTTATTTAATAAATATAAATAAAAAAAAAGGAAGTCTTATCAACAATATTTTTCAATTGCTTCTACAAGGTCTGTATGTCTATCTATCTACATATCTCTATGTCTGTCTGGCTGTCTGTCTATCGATCACAACAAAAGAAAGGCTTCAACAATGCACCCAACACTTTGTTTTTGAAATTTTTTAAAAAAATTTTCAAGAATGGTTTCATATTTCCCTATCCACTCCAAAATAAAAATAGAAACACCAATTGCATCTATACAATTTTTTTTTTTTTAATAACTAAATAAAATCATAATTTATAGATACTTTGAATTTATTCTTCAACCCCAAATAAAATTGAAAAACCATTTGCTGTTACGAAGCCAGTCTGTCTGTATGTCTGTCTATCCATCCAATAATATTTTCGTCGATCACCCAAACAAACAAAATAACAACAACCCTCCATCTGGTTACCCATAAACACACAACAAAAAGGACTTTTATCAGAAATGTGTATTTTCTCCCAACAATCCACAAAACACACACAAAAATAAAAAAAAATATTTTTCCAATTTCTTCCTCAAGGTCTGTCTGTGTATCTATCTATCTATATTCAAGACACACTCCAATACAATACCCTTATCATCTCACACCCCATAAATTATTAATTTTAATATCAGCGCTTTGAAAAAATTGTCCACAAAATTTTTTTTCAAAATCAAGTGCATCGACAAGTACACAGTATGTCTGTCTTCCACAAAACACACACAAAAATAAATCACATCTTTTCTCAAGTGCATCTACACAGTAAGTCCGTCTATCGATCACAACAAAAGAAAGGCTTCAACAAGTGCATCGACAAGTACACAGTATGTCTGTCTTCCACAAAACACACACAAAAATAAAAAAAAATATTTTTCCAATTTCTTCCTCAAGGTCTGTCTGTAAATCTATCCATATTCAAGACACACTCCAATATAATACCCTTATCATCTCACACCCCATAAATTATTAATTTTAATATCAGCGCTTTGAAAAAATTGTCCACAAAAATTTTTTTCAAAATCAAGTGCATTGACAAGTACACAGTATGTCTGTCTTCCACAAAACACACACAAAAATAAATCACATCTTTTCTCAAGTGCATCTACACAGTAAGTCCGTCTATCGATCACAACAAAAGAAAGGCTTCAACAAGTGCATCGACAAGTACACAGTATGTCTGTCTTCCACAAAACACACACAAAAATAAAAAAAAATATTTTTCCAATTTCTTCCTCAAGGTCTGTCTGTGTATCTATCTATCTATATTCAAGACACACTCCAATACAATACCCTTATCATCTCACACCCCATAAATTATTAATTTTAATATCATAAAAAAAAAATAAAAAAATGCGCTTATCAGCTTTGTGTGTTTCCTCAACAAAAATTTTTTCTTCACATAATTCAAGAAAATAAAAAGATAGAATTATCAACAATATTTTCCAATTGCTTCTACAAGGTCTGTATGTCTATCTATCTACATATCTCTATGTCTGTCTGGCTGTCTGTCTATCGATCACAACAAAAGAAAGGCTTCAACAATGCACCCACCACTTGTGCATTGCTATCCTATAAAATTTAACGACTTTTTTTTATTACTTTGTTTTTGAAATTTTTTTTTTTTTTTTAAATTTTACCTACTTTAACACGTGTTCATTTGACCTACTTTAACACGTGTTCATTTTAATGGCTTTTGGATAATTTTAATGGCTTTTTAATGGCTTTGGAAAAATTTTAATGGCTTTTGGATAATTTTAATGGCTTTTGGATAATTTTAATGGCTTTTGGGTAATTTTAATGGCTTTTGGGTAATTTTAATGGCTTTTTAATGGCTTTTGGGTGATTTTAATGGCTTTTTGGGTAAATTGGCGGTGAACTCTCATTATACATATACTGACTAGGGCATGTGGGATCAGTAGATTTATGCAAGTTACCGCAATTGGCACATTGAATTTTATTTTCGGTCTGACAGTCAGTTGTTTTATGTTTTTCTGCACAGTTAGCACATCTAGCTTTAACGTTGCAACCTTTTTCTCCGTGTCCAAACATTTGGCATTTTCTGCATTGGACTGGTTTGTTTTTAATACGACGTTAATAGTCCCATGTAATAATGGTTCGAAAAAGAGATTTTACATTCGCTCTTAAATCACTCAGCTTTGTAGAACCGTTCTTAAAATAAACTATGGGGGGATTCACAAGGTGTGATATCAAGTCATATCGTCATAATGTCCTAAATAATATTTTACAATTGTTTAAAAAAAATATTGTTGTGTTTCAAACAACATAAAAAAATTTTTTTTTTTAAACAATTGTAAAATATTATTTAGGACATTATGACGATATGACTTGATAGCACACCTTGTGAATGCCCCCTATGTATATAGTATCAGTATAGCATTGGAACGTTCTTTTAACACTCTTAACTTCTGAACACTCAAAACCGAGAGAGATAAGTTAATTTTTTACTTGAGATTCAGTCTTACAATCAAGGCCACGAAGTATAACTTTAAAAGGTTAATTGTTTTTGTTTTCATACGTAAAAAATTGACAATTATTTTCACGCAATATTATTGTTATTAAATTATATGTCTCAATTGTTTCACTTAATATTTTTAAGCCAATCGACATTTTTTACTAGGTATTTTGATGCACCTTTACTGTTCAATAATTTTATTATATTGTTACGTTTTTACTTTATAAAACGCGTTAAGGTTTATTCCCTTTATGATAAACCTTTGAGTTCTTTAAATTGCAAATAAAAAATAAATACACACGAATTCAACTTAACAAACTTTATTGAAATTCACAAAATTTAACCACTATTGTAAGTAACGATCTGAACCGTTTAATGTCTCCAATCAAACTAAACTAAACTTTTATGAGTTAGCCTGTATTTATAGTTCAAAACTATTCCTAGTTGGTTCAAGAACCGTCTAGTAGTTTCTAGAAAATTATGTTCGAATTATTTTAAATCTAAAGTCTACAATTACAATTGCTAGAAAATTAAGTACAGCGGCGTTCATAAAAATAGTAACTAATATGACATAAAACCATAATTTACAAGATAACTTATAACTAAAACCATAAATAATTCTTAGACAAATCTAATTTCGTAACACTGCCCTCCACTTAAGCCTGTTCGTCCCGAATAGGCTCAGATTCTCCGTTTCCATAATTGGCTAGTCGTTCTAAATGTACCACCTTCATTTTTGATCTTGGACTCTTATATTTCTGAATTCGATACAGCACGTCATTCAGTTTCTTTATCACCTTATATGGTCCATCCCAATGAGTCTGCAGCTTGGAGGATAATCCTTTCTTGCGTTGTGGATTAAAAAGTAAAACCA